>OZ026615.1:51290949-51685949 GCA_964020975.1 Hermodice carunculata | reverse complement strand
AGCGTTATGTGACTTTTTTCATGGGTCCGATACAAAAAGCATTTTCTCGCCAAATTTTCATTAGCCTGAATTCCATCATGGAACTGGTCCAAGAACACACAGGATAGTGCAAACTAAGCTTGATTTAGGATACTCTACTTGATTCAGCAGGCAATTGTGATTCCTTTAATTTGATCATTGCCCATTTCATTTAACAAGTTTTCGGAGTATTTAACATACATTAATTAACTAACAATCCACAAAAATATGAAACATAAAAAAAAAATTCATGTATAATGGGTGTTAAAATATCCTGTATTTATTCTATTCAATTATTTGAACAGAATTGACGTAACTTAAAAGAAAGTGAAAGGATTGTACAGGGTAGACTAACGGACGAGAATGGTGAGCAATCACAAAGTGTTCCAAGTTTTGGTATTTTATGATTCGTTGTGTCTAAAGAGGTGTTTACAGGACCAGTTTTCAGCTGTGTACTTGTAGTATTGAGAATCGAAATTTAATTTTGAAAATCTCCGTAGTTCATATATAATCTTTTGTTCTGCTTTACTTATATTGTTTGGATAAAGTCTAGTGCAGAACTACTTTTCATGGATATTCCACCAGTCAAATCTACCTGAAAGTTCGAAATTCAATTTTTAGAGGCTTGGAAGTGACGACTTACACCAAAAATAGGTCTTTATATACACTTGATTGCATCTGTGAGTGGAAACTCGACGAAACGGGTCAATTCCCATGACAGAATTGTCTTCTTGTGTTAAGGTCGTGCGAAGATCCTGTTCCAGGGGTCCGTTATTCTAACAGGTCAGTGTTTTAAATTCTCTTCGTCCAGTTTTCTTTGACAGATTGTAAGATCCAATATGGAAGACTGACCAGTGTGGAACACAGTCGTATTTGTCCCCTGAACGCATGATTATTTGCTGTAGGGACTTGATGTACTATGAGAGTATTCCAATCATGCATGCGAATGACCCACAGTGAGTCATACGGCCAGGGAAAAAGGTGTTGGGGAGGGGGGGAATGTCACGAAAAACTGTTTACTATGTGATGGTAAAGCAGGCTGGCGCTAAATCTTCGTTTGCTTGTGCGTAGAAGTACGGAAGACTCTTGTCGATGGGGATTCCTAATATATAGTCGCAAAGTTTTTGTTTTCCCAGCCCAAAAGAGCAGTCAAAATGCGTGCGCGAAACTACCTTGCTCCTGACATACTCACATCCGTCGTTTGATGTTTCCATGTGAGCAAAATGAAATAACCTAAAATTTTCAAAATGTGTCGCGAAAATTGTCACCCACGGCTTACCTGGGCGTGTAAAGGTTATCCCCATAGAACTGTATGTACCTCTCCTTTCATTCTGTGGTTTCACGGACCAGTTGACCCGCTTAACTAGGATACATAAGCAGAGTATATAACAGTAACTTATGGCTAACCGCAAAATATATACCGCAAAGTACGTAAATAATTTACGGTCCTTATTTTATTATATCAATATAGAAAGTGACGCTGGCAAACATACTAGAGAGATTGCAACAAAGGGACTTGTTACCAAAACAAGATTGACCGCTACTTGTGGTTTTTTAATCACGAAAGAAAATGTTCGTGAAGAATGCCACGAAAGACCGCAAGTCAACATATTGCAGGCTAGATTTAAATTTTGGCGGGAAATTGGTCAAACACAATGGTGGTTTGTTTGTTGTATGCTTACCTTTGTTTCGTTGTTGCAATCTGTTTCACTAGTATCATATTATATGTTATACTTTGTGCTGTTTATTTCCTTTTACTCCCAAACCATGTGTACCGATGCATTTTTATACGAATTTGAAAAAATGAAAACGTTCTACACACGGATAATCGACTATTCATATACTACATGATGAAATGATATCAAAACTTGACAAAACGGGAACACCCATGATGCTATGGAAAACTTTGATTTTTAGATCAACTTTCAAGTTGCTAGCAGTGATAAAAGACTTAAGCGATGAAAATTTCAGAGGCATACCTTATCTTGAGTGACCCTTGTCAATGCCCATACCTCTCGCGGACAATTTTAAACTTCCGGGTCAGCCATGTTTGCACGGGATCCAAGTGGCAAATGGCTTGGTGTCCCCCTAGCCGGTCCGCCGCCATTGAACACTCCAGCCCTCCCCCCCCCCCCAAAACGGTCCCAAAAATGTGGTTCATTCTAATCCTCCGCTTTGCCAATATCTCAAGTTATTTCAAACCCCTTACCAAAATTTATTTCTCTTCCTCCCCACCCCCGTGCCATTTTATCGTGTATCTTTGCTCGAGCACGACCGTTTAATTAATTATTTTATCACTTTCTGTGCACGTTTCGTTTTTTTTATTCAAAATATGTTACTAAATTGAAAAAAAATCTTGAAAATGTGTGTGCAGCCATGGAAGGAAAATTGGACATATTCATAATGATAATACTAATACTCCTGTGGCTGTACGCGATTCTGCAGGCGGTCCTGTATGAAACAGGTGGCCAAGAAAGAAAGAAAGAAAGAAAGAAAGAAAGAAAGAAAGAAAGAAAGAAAGAAAGAAAGAAAGAAAGAAAGAAAGAATGTGCTGCCATGTTTTCCAGGAGCCGAGGCAAAGGGCCCACAACACACTCTCTCACAGCTGTGTTGGGCCCCTGGTCCTGGATATATCTTCCCTCTCCCTCCCCACACACACACTCTTCGCTTGTACTTTCTTCCCCCCTGGGGAAAAACCCTTTCCCTCACACGCCCTATCCCTGCCTCTGATGCTCAGGTATTTCTCATGGGAGACCCTATAGGAGCCCTAAAATAGGGTACCATCATTCCTTTTCATCCATGTACTCTGGAATTCTAATTTGCCCTGTTACTGTCTCACTCTATCATTCATTTCTTTTCTCCCCGCACCCTACCAGGTAGTCCTGTACACTTTTTCATGCAGCCAGCACACGATGTACGCATGCAACATACTTCAGCCATCCATCTTCATTCTTGATCTCTTGAGTAGAATAATTCCACCGGCCGTTTTTAAAGAAAAGTTTATTCATTTATTTATTTATTTATTTATTTATTTATTTATTTATTTATTTATTTATTCATTCATTCATTCATTCATTCATTCATTCATTCATTCATTCATTCATTCATTCATTTAATACACGCTCGGAATAGTGTGAGGTTATCTTGTTGGGAAGAATGCCAGTTCCACTTTCACCACGATAATCTGTGCACATGTACTTGATTCTGGTCTAAATACTACTCTGGTGACTCACGACATAGATGGGCGTTGTGATGAAAGCTTGTTGAGGCTGACCGGTTTAACATCAAACTTAAGTGGTTTTTCTTTTCTTTTTTTAATATTTTACACGTCTGTACTGAGTGGATGTCCACTCTGAGCGTTATTTAGTACGGTCATATAATCAAGTGCCTACAAGTTTATTTTACTTTCGTAATTCTGGCACTTTTAACTTGCTTAGGAGTCCACCAATTTCAATACGGATTCCACAAATTCTGTTTTGTTGCAATAGAATACTTGACCTCCGATTGTTCATGACAGAGCAAGCTGAACCAGTAGCATAGAAAACGTGCCATTAACGGTGCATACGAGTCCATCCTTACGTCATGAGAGAAACTGAGGAGTCCTCATTTTCACGAGTTAGAATTTCAAAATGCTCTGACAGAGCGTGGTCGGCAGAGCATATTCTCACCGGCCTCCTCACCTGAGCAATTTAGTTTTAGTTTTGAACTTTTGTTATATGTCTTCTTAAATTTTTGCACATATATATATATATATATATATATATATATATATATATATATATATATATATATATATATATATATATATATATATATATATATATATATATATCCTGACGGGTCATCATCATCGGATTGGTTTAAACATATTTTACTTCATGGAAAAAACAATTGGCCGACAGGCTCACAAGCCTATATTAGGGCCTCTTGTACACATATGACAATACAAGCGATGAAATTTCGGAACACCATAACACAGATAGATTGGACACGCAGGACCACAAATGATGAATAAACGTAGAAGGAGTTGGTATGTGAGCTTCCGACGCGAACATCATAGTGCATAATTCAGTGGTTTACTAGCCGTGTTACAAATACCACTCTTAATTCAAATCTTCCAGTATCCTTAATATAATTATGAACTGCTTCAAAAATTTCAATGTTTTGAATCTTTGTATTCCTTACAATGCCAAATAATAAAGTACGAAGATTGAAAAAGTATTATTTTCGAATGTAGTTTGTTTCTCAACACAGTGTATTTGCTACATTGAAAAAAAAGAAATGGTAGCTATTTTCAGTGCTGGCTCCACACGAGCAAGCTGGCGATTTGATAACCCTAATTTTGAAGAGATCACTGTTCAGCTGGATGCATCCCATTTTCATCCTAGCATGAATGACAGCAATTTTCCTTTCACCAGTATAATACAACTCATTACGTTTGGGTCTAGTTCTATTAAGTTCTCTTTTAAAGTCATATAAATGTTGGGAGTTTCTGAAAGATCGGGGTAGCAGATTCACGGACAGTTGATGGAAAGAACGATTTGTAAAAAGTATCTCTCTCAACATGAAAGGTACGTGGTTGATTGTTACGTGATGAAACCGAAACAGGTAACAAATTGGTCAGGTATGCAGCAGAGAATCCTTTCACTATTTTAAACACAAGTACTAACTTGTGTTTCCTCCTGCGTTCAGCTAGTCTCCCAACCTGTTTCAGCATAAATGTTTTTACGGTTAGTGTGAGCAAGTGCTCCTGTTAAAATTTGAGGTGCAGCCAGTTGAACCGGTTCTAACTTCTTTTTGTCTGTGTCAGTGCATCCATCCCAGACCACATAACCATACTCTAAACAAGGAAGCATAAGGATTCTAAAGCTCGTCTGCTTAACTTGTACTGTAAGCGTTTCAGAATACCTAGTAATTTTCGCGATTTTGCCTCAATATGATTAGTGTGTGTTGACCAGGAGAGATCTGAGGAGAGCCACAGACCTAGATGTTTGTGGATATTTATATATTCAAGAATGATATGGTTGAATATTAGGTTTGGATGGTCTCCAGTATTAGCTTTCCTACTAACTGTCAGTGTTTTGGTCTTGTTAGGATTGAAAGATACCAGCCGCTGGCTGGATCATTGAGTGACATACTCGAGATCTTGGTTGAGCATTTCAGCTGCATTATTAATATCGTTAACTGTAATGTACAATGTCGTATCGTCAGCAAAAAGACGGATTTCTGATTTAATTATTTCAACAATATCATTCACGTAGAAAAGGAATAACAAGGGCCCCAAAACTGACCCTTGTGGGACGCCTGCTCTGATCTTACCCCAAGTCGATGCCTGACCCTGAATGACCAGGCTTTGGGTCCGTGCATGAAGTTGGTTCTCCATCTACTGGAGTAAAGACCCTCTAATTCCTGCATTCTTTAGTTTGTGAATTAGACCTGGATGATATACTTTATTGGAGGCTTTGGTGATATCACAAAATACCTCCCGCACTTCTTTCAGCTTTTGAAAATACATGATAAAGGTAGACTAACTGGTTAACTGTTCCATCTCCCGGAATAAATCCTGACTGTTTGTCAGATAGCACACAGTTATCGCGGATAAAATTGAAGACGTGCTTAAAAACTGCACGTTCGAAGACCTTTCCAACACAACTAAGAAGTGAGATAGGCCTATTAATACTGCATAATTCAGGTGCACCGCCTTTTAGGATTGGTGTAACATGTGCCTGATTCTATTCAGATGGAAATTTGCATTCCGAAAGGGAAAGGTTAATGAGTTTGAAGAGCGGAGAAGCAATACATGGAGCTGCCTCTTTTAGCAGTGTAGGACTGATACTGTCCGGTCCACAGGCTTTATCAACATTTAGCGATTTCAGAATGTCGTATATAGTTTCCTCATTCAATATATATATATATATATATATATATATATATATATATATATATATATATATATATATATATATATATATATATACATATATATATATATATATATATATATATATATATATGTATATATATATATATATATATATATATATATATATATATATATATACATTTTCTATCACATTGCACGAGGCTAACGACTGGCTAGGTAGAGAAAAAGCTGTATCATCTACATGACACTGATTGAGAAAAAAATCATTAAATGCTTCAGCTTTTGATAAGTTGTTAGATACAACCAAATCGTTTGATAGAATTGAAGGTATTGAATTGACTGGAGTAACCGAACATAAAATATTTAACCATTCCCCACCATTTTTGCTTTTTAATTGACCACTGTTAACAATATCACATTGTTACTTGTGGTACTCCTCCTCTGCCGTTCCTAAATCACAAATGTATTTATTACGTAGCTCCCGAAAGTACCTCCAAATATGGGGATTTTCGTTGGAAGCTTTGGCCTTCTCGTGAATACGTTGAACTTTCCGCTTTTGCGACCTTAATTTAGAAGTATACCAAGGAGAATCATTTGGTCTAATACAGACATTTTTGTTGGGTATACGAAGTCTGGCAACATCAAGAAATCATCGGATTAATAGGGTTTAAAGTCAGACTCAATTGTCAGGATGTCAGCAAATATGAGTAGGAGTGTGGCATAACGAAATCCATTGAAACTTAGAATTTGTTCACAAGTACAGTACTTTTACCATGACAATAAGTTGTTGGTTTTTAATATCAAAATAAATGATAAAGGTGATAAAGAATGTTAGTATGATTTATGAAAGGACTGAAGCAACGTCGGGGGACACACACAGCTACACATAGACACACACACATATGTCTACACGTATGTACATATGGTATATAAAATGGTTTAAAATAAATCAAGTTATGTCATGATCTTCATGGTACACTTTGAAAGAGGGTATACCAAGAAGATGCACTTTTTGTACACTCATGATGACATTTGTGAATGACCCCAATGGACAAACAAAATTAAATAAAAAAAAAGGACCAGAGACTGAGCAAAATTGTACTCTGAGGAAACAATGTTAACGGTATATTAGTAACGTGC
The DNA here is from genome assembly GCA_964020975.1 of Hermodice carunculata. Lineage (NCBI taxonomy): Eukaryota > Metazoa > Annelida > Polychaeta > Eunicida > Amphinomidae > Hermodice > Hermodice carunculata. The sequence goes on along the minus strand of OZ026615.1, from coordinate 51,678,907 downwards.
CAGTGTAGATAACGACATACATGCTTAGCATGTCGTGATGCACTTTTTGCAGGAAGATCCTGGCAATAGCCCAATATATTCACTTCCATATATATGTCTGTCTGTCCAGTTCTAACAACCGAACGACCATTAGGATATAATATTTATCACTCTGTAAATATTTCATGGTGTAGAAACAGCTTCAAGTATTCATTATTTCACTTTCTGGCAAAGTAGGTTCGTCATTTCAAAGTTTTTGTAAGTCCAGATTCTTTGTACCTTCAAGTGTTCGAAAGTACTCTTTTTCAGGTAAAATCACATGTGAATAAAACTGATAAAAAGTAGGTTTTTGTTTGTGAGTCAATAGTTGTATTATTGTATTTTACAATGAAAGCATTGTGCAGTTAACTGCAGCATAATCGAAAAAAAATGTCGAATTTACTTATGACGGGACGGTAATGTCTCCTGGTCACAGCGAAGAGCACGAACACTGAAAGGCACGCCAGGTTTGCAGGAAGACTGAGGACCATGTAGCGCAGAGTTTTTCGAGCTGATCACTTGGGTACACTGTCTTTGTTTCTTGAACTTATTCAAAATATTTTGTGACAGTCAAGGAAAGAACTTTTGAAACAATCACTTGATGAAGTGTTTCATTTTAATCCTGATCAGTTCATGCTGTCGGGATAAGTCAACAGGTTTATCAGTCCATGGGACGTTGGATACGGCTGTTCACGAAAAGTGTCTTTTCTCCTGTGGGCTTCATTTTTCTAATATCTGCCTAACCCAGCTACGGCTAGGCTTCTCCAGGCTTAACTTTGACCTCTGTAAAGTAAATATAGTTCCAAGTGCTACTTGCTCCTGCTATTTCCCAACCGAGGACGTTACTCATTTCTTTCTTTTTTTGTCCTAAATATGCCTCCCCTAGAAAGAAACTAATGGATAATACAATACCAATGTTCCACCTGGACCCTCTAATGTTCCTAGTATATGTAAATGATCTAGTTGACAATCTCACATGTGACGTCAGGCTTTTCGCTGACGATACAAGCATACTTGAAATTGTCAACAACCCTGTCGACTCATCACTCCATCTGAATACCAATCTGTCTCTAATACGCGACTGGGGGAGACTTTGGAGAGTGATCTTCAATGCCCTCAGATCTTTATCGGTCATTTTTTTTCTGCAAAACGCGTGAAACCCCATCACCCACAAGTGTTTCTTGATGGATCTCCGATACCTGATACTGACAATCATACACATCTAGGAATCACCCTGTGTCATGACCTGTCCTGGCATGCCCATGTCACACGTATTTGTAATAAAGCTAGCCAAAGAATTTCATTACTCAGAAGGTTTAAGTACACACTATCTCGCAAATCTCTGGTCAAGCTTTACTGTTCAATGATACGCCCCATACTTGAGTACGGTTGTGTATTATTCGACATCTGTGTTAAGGTACTGTCTGATCGCCTTGAATCGATTCAATATAATGCTGCCAAGATATGCACTGGTGCCTTGAGACACACGTCTCATATTAACTTACTACGTGAGCTAGGGTGGTCAACCCTTGCAGACAGACGTAAATACTTTAAAATTGTCCTCTTTGATAAAATGTACCACAACTTGACACCTTTATGCCTCTCTAATCTAGTCCCCCCCCCCTTTCCCTGCTGGTCGCCCCTTACACCACTCAAAGTCTATCCGCCCCATAAGATGTAGAACATCGCGCTTTGAGAACTCTTTTCTTCCAGACGCCATTAAACAGTGGAATAACCATCCATCTGACATCAGGGATTCGGTTTCCCTACAAATATTTAAGTCCAAACTAAAAACTACTCTTCTGGCCACTAATAACGTTCACGACCTCTACCTTCATGGTGATAGATTCGCCAACATCTGCCATACTCAGTTACGTCTGGGATACTCTAAATTAAACTCTGACCTGTACAAAGTCAACATCCTTCCAGACCCATCTTGTGCCTGCTCCCATCCCATTGAAGATACTAAGCACTTTCTTCTTTTCTGCCCAAATTTCACTGTTCAGAGACACATTTTGTTCCAAACTGTTTTCGCTATAATTGCCCCAGGGGTCAGCCCTTATCTTATTATTTATATTGGTAACGATAGACTAGTTGAGATATTCCTTTATGCTAGCAATGAGCTGTCTAATTGCCAAAATATTCAAATATGTGAAGCGTTTCATAAGTTCATTATTGATACTAGACGGTTCTTTGAACTTTCTAAAACTTGAATGATAAATTGAATAACGTATCATACATTTTCCTAGAGGAAATCATTTTTTGAAATCTTGTCTAATATTGTATCTCCTACGAATTAGTTTGGTATTGACAACCTGTGCGTCTCCGTGTTCTTGAGAGCCCATTATTAGTCAACTGATTGTACTACAGGGCTATCCAGATGATATAAACTAAACTCTTCTAGCTCCTGGTGTTCACCCTGACCTGATGATCCACACAGCTAGCGAAAGACTGATTCATATATTCCTCTTTGGCAGCAAAGAACTACCTGATCTTCTCAACATACAGATATCTGATGCAGTACAAAATTATGTAGTTGAAAGCAGACGGTTTGTTTCTAATCCCTTCCATAATCATGCAGTTTTATTCTCTCTTCACTGTTAAGTCATTGTGACCTGTCACCTACTGACCAAATTATATAAGAAACACACTCCCTATGCTGTGTATCTTATGACGTATAGCTTTAAGTTAACCAAAATTATAATTAATTATATATACTTATTGATTTACTGGCAATAATTACGCCCAGCTTCTCTTGTCAATAGTGAATAGTATGCCAAGTGTCATTACGTTATATTATATTCTCAATCTGAGCCTTTCAGTGTCCTATTGACTATTGATATTTGTATATGATGATATCATTATTTTCTCATGTATACATTTGTATTGTAACATATAGTTTGTAATATCTTGTGCGTATTGTATATACATATTATTGTGTGTCTCTCCATGTCTGGAGAACCCATTGTTATTAGTAATTTTGTACAATAAGGTAATCCAGTATAAATAAATATGTTTAAACTATTCATCGGAAGAGCTTCCTCTCAAACTTTTATTCAGAACTTTTGACTGTATGACCGGTCAATGTCGACCGGTGCAGATTCGAACTTTTGTGAGCAGTTTAATTTCAAACTTACCACATGATTATGAAACCCAGGTAAACATACCGGGTTGTCAATCCTGATCAGGTACTGACGTTATACGTCGTTTGATTGTTCATGATAGAATTTCCTCATCCTTTTAATTTCTATGTCGGTTGAGGTATTTTTTCTTTCGCATTCAGATAACGTCTTAACTGGCATACATGGGATGAAATAACATTCATTGAATATCTATACAGGCTACAGACGTTTACAAGTTTTTAAAGTAACATACGCACACTTAACACTTTCTCGCTGAATCGGTCGTCAGCGACGGGTCTTCAAATTTACTAAACGTTGTTCTTTCGACTGAGCTTTCATCAAACGTATTGAGTTAGACGAGGAGGAACGGGGTAAGCCCCTCAGTGCGAGCCAAGTGAGCTTGTCAACACGAGCTAGTAAGCGTATATATATATATATATATATATATATATATATATATATATATATATATATATATATATATATATATATATATATATATATGTATATATATATACATACATACATATAAAAGTAGAATATAAACTTTATGAGAAGCCATGTAGACAGTACTGAAGAGAAACAAACCGCATAAACATTTAATCATACTATCAAGACATATTCAAATTTTCACTCTTTAAGCAACACTGAAACTTTTTTTTCAATGTAGACTTTATATTTTGCAACCAGCGTTCATGTCCTCATTGACTTTTTTTTGTGATTCTTGCATTGGACGCACTAATGAGGAAACAGTTGAAGGAATCTTAAAGCTTATTCAAAAGTTCCGGTAAAATTTGAAGTCTGTTCACGTTTTGAAAGTGTATCAGAGTCTTTGGATGAGGCTGATTCTCGGTTTAAAAAAAAAAAATCAGTGGCCAAGGCACTGTTCATGGACTTGTTTTTTCATCACACGTCAATGGTACTCTCTCTGCAAAAAATTGACAATGTGAAACGAAGTATGAAGTGAGAATTCCCATTGTGAAAATAACCTCCCATATGGCGCTAATTTTTCATGTCATAACCTCCAATCCAAAACACAGTCAAATAGTATGACATGGGTGTGATTGGAGGAATGATGATGATGATGACGACGGCGCCGACGACGACGTTGGCGATGATGACAATAATATATTTATAGACATTATCAAAGAACTGCATATAACGATGAAATAATTAAGCAGATATGACTTTACTTGGGTTTCGAGGCTATCAAAGACAATCATACCTTTGTAAATGGAGATTTCCAATTTTTTTCTTTCTTTGTTTCTTTCTTTCTTTCTTTCAAATTTGTCCGACCTTTTATTTGAAGAATATAACGCGGAGAATCTCCAAGGTAAGCATAGTCATATCATTACACATAATGGCTTCCTTTTTTATGAAGAGGGATAAGGGTTTTGAAATTTATGCAAATTAGGGTAATAAGATTTAAACCTTGAAATTGAATAGCTTCAAAACTATTATAGGTAAAGGCGCCATTCCAGCTTTCATTTATAGGTTTGTGCTGTAAATGCATTCAATGATTCACAAACAAAAGTTGTAGTATTTTAATTTATGCTGATTAGGTGCACCTGAAAAGTTTAAATGTTGAATATCTTCAAAATTATTATGGGTAGAGATGACATTCTAACTTCAGTTCACATTTTTGTACTGTAGGTACATCCAGTGAACCACAAAGAAAAGTTGAGGACTTCTACCTATTAGGGGGACCTGAAAAACGTAAATGTTGAGTATCTATTTATAAATGTGATATTCTCGTTTCACATCGTAGGTTTGTCCATTGCCAATTGTCCCCAGAGCCGCTCTCAGACGCTACTAAACGCTAAAATCCCTGATCAGCGTGTGGCCCTATTACTGAGGTTGCAATAATGCAAATTAGGAGCAAGAGTTAGCAGACTTGTATATATTTGTGATAGACCAGACATACAACAGGCCATTATCTGTCATCAGCCGTCAATTACATGCAATGTACACATTATCAGGATTTATTGTTTACACTCGTGTTAGACGTAACACTTTCATGCCAACATATAATGATCATTGTGTCGTCAGTCTGTGGTGTCCACATTAACCCATAAATGAATCAAAGTTGCAATAAAGAGTGTACAAGAGTTTAGCTGGAGTTTCTCAGTGCATGACCAAATCTTGTTTGTTTGTTAACACTTGACATTTTGTTTTATCAAGACTTCTTTCATTCCTTTTTACCCCTTTTTTAGATTTATGCTAAAAACCTTATTGTGCCACAGTTTGTTTCGTTAAATTTCATACTTTCTGTCATGTAGCTTTTCCAATTTCGATTTGAATGTACAAGGCAATTACTTTCCTTTGTAAGCACACAGATTTTCTTTGAAGCAAATCTTCTATCCTGATTTCATACTATGTCAACAAGTAGTAAAAGCGTTGTTTTTTACTGCTGCAAAGTATATAACTATGGTGTCAACAAGCTTAATTTTGTCTGTGTGCCAAAACCAACATTTTCCCCTCAATTTATCTTTAATCTTTGGCCTCAGTTTTTGTCGGAAACTGTTGATCTGAAAAGCAGCAAAACTGGCTTGATAATTGACCTAGTAGTTAAGTTATACATATTGTGTGGAACACTCGCGATCTTTAAACTTTTACAAATTAGCGGCAATTAAAATTTTATTTACTTTTATGTAAATTAGGTGAATACACAAAAAATTATATCTGAAGTAACTTCCAAGCTATTTTAGATAGAGGTGGCACTCAAAGTTGAACTGATAGGTTTGTTTAATACAAAGCTGAATCCAGTGAAACATGGATCAAAGTTGTAACATTTTAATTTCTGCAAATCCGACAAATACACAAAATGTAAATCTGGAATAACTTCAAAACTATTATACGACAAATATGAGCCAGAGTTGTAGCTTTCAAATTTATACAAACTAGGCGAATTTACAAACTTTAAATCCCGAATAACTTCAAAACTATTATAGACAGAGATATCCTAACTTCAATTGATAGGTTTGTGACACAACTGCATCCAATAAACTGTAAAGCAAGAAAGTTGTTTTATTTTTGATTTATGCAAAAGTACAAAACTAAATCTTGAATAAATTAAAAACTACTACAGATAGGGATGGCATTCCAACTTCAATTTATATGCTATTATTGAAGGAGGTTTTTTTTCATTAATATTTTGTTGGCCTTTCAATATACAATAGATAAAGTTAGAGCTACAGAATTCCATCGAGATGCAAAGACGTCTTGCTGATTCCTGTTATACATAATATATTGTTCAGCGTTGAGCTTATTTCTGAAATACTATTGCAGGAGTTAAATACTGAACACGCAATTTTTAGAAGTTTTTTAGGCACACAGGCTGCCTTGCTGACAAGCAAATCAATTTTGTACTAAATTATATATTACTTCTTTGCAACCAATTTTGTTTATCATCGAGAAATATTTAAATTTGTATAGTTATCAATATGCCCGTAAAATTAAGCGCCTTTTTGGAATAGTCGACTTGTTGAAAATTATGCAAATTATGTTCATTTGAAATTTTTTAAAATTGGATATCTGTAAAACTATTAAAGTGAGAGGTGCAATTTAAACTTTAATCAATCAGTTTGTGCTCTCGGCGCATCCAATGGACCACAAACAAAATTAGAATTTCAATTTATGCTTAAGTCCATAGAGGTACAATGGTTTGAAGACTAAAATCATTAAACTAGAAGACTTGCTTCAAAGCAAATTTATCTGTGTGCCTTCAAAAGTTGTAAATATTAACTGCTACAACTTTTGTTCTTTGGTATTTCACATTCCATTAAGCTTATGGCTGGATGAAAATTTCAAAAGTCAAAATGACATTGACCTTTGCATTTTGACCTTTAGAGGTCACATATACATTACAAAAATGCACAGTGTTACAATACCTACAATTTAAGCCCAACACGAACCAAATCAGATGAAAATGACCAAGTTATGGCTAGATGAAACTTCCGAAGGGCCAAATGACTTTGACCTGTGACCTTTAGAGGTCACATGTAAATTGAAAAAAATTGCAGTGTTGTAATACTTACAACTTGAGTCCAACATGATTAGAATTGAATGCAAATTGACTGAGGTATGACTGGATGCAAATTTCAAAGGCCCAAATGACCTTGACCTTTGACCTTTAACAGTCACATGTAAGTTACATGAATGTGCGGTGTTCCAATACCTACAATTAGAGTCCAACATGATTCAAATTGGATGAAACTTGACCAAGTGATGGCTAGATGAAAATTTCAATGGTCCAAATGGCCTTGATCTTTGAACTTTAGAGGTCACATGTAAATTTCAAAAATGTGCAGTGTTACAATAGGTACAATTTGAGCCCAACATGATCAAAATTGGATAGAAATTGACCGAGTTATGACCAGATGAAAATTTCAAAGGTCCAAATGACCTTGACCTTTGAAGGTTACATATAAATTACAAAAATATGTTGTGTTGCAATACCTACAATTTGGATCCAACATGGTTGAAATTGGATAAAAATTGACGGAGTTATGGCTGGATAAGACCTTTGACCTTTAGAGGTTACGTTTTTACAAAAATGTGCAGTGTTACCATAGCTGCAATTTGAGCCCAACATGATCAAAATTGGATAAAAATTGACCCAGTTATGGCTAGATGAAAATTTCAAATGGCAAAACGACCTTGACTTTTGGAGGCCACATGTAAAATACAAAAAATGTGCAATGTTATAAACATATGAATTGAAGTTGGATTGGCTACCTGTAGCTATTAAAGTTTTGTTAGATATTTAAGATTTAAATTTTCAAATGGCCCTAATTTGCACAATTTTCAAAACTATCGAGCCTCTTTACAAAAGTATCAAGACTTCATGTATAGAAGTGTAATCATGCCAAGTTTGGAGTTTCTGTGTATAATACTTTTCAAACGAAATGTCGGACAAATTTGCCGGTAGAGAGAGAGAGAGAGAGAGAGAGAGAGAGAGAGAGAGAGAGAGAGAGAGAGAGAGAGAGAGAGAGAGAGAGAGAGAGAGAGAGAGAGAGAGAGAGAGAGAGAGAGAGAGAGAGAGAGAGAGAGAAAGAAGAACGAAAGAAAAAAGAATTCCCAGAGAGACAATGTTTGGGTTTGCACAGACATAAAAATCACATATGGGAAATATCAGGATAAAAATACATTTTGTGATGAGCAAGAAAATGGTACATCCATAGACATTAGTGAATAGTGCACCAGTGTTGTTTTATTTTTTATTTTCTCTCATTTATTTATTTTGTTGTTATCCAGTTACCGTAAAAAGTTAATGATATTGGAAGCATTCCATGTATATGTGGGCCAGGGTGTACCAATAATGAATGGTATTTCACCTATGCCACGACCCAAGAATACTGTTACCTGCAATAATGACAGGGGGACATCTCTATACTTACCATGTGAAACCTGGTCATTCTGTGCTTCAGTCCTCACTGCTACTGTCATCTTCGCCAGTTGAACTGTTGTCACTGCAATTATTACTGTCACTATCTAAATGTATAATTATCTGGTCAAAATCATTTGATAACCCTTCAGTTTCACAATAGCATTTTTCTATTTTCTCAGTGTCTTCAACAGCTTTTCCTCAATCTCCCTTAGATACACTTGCAAAGGCAAGTGGCACTAGTTCTTTTGACATCTTTCATCTTGAAAGTTTATTTCTATCAACTATAAAATGCTTCACCTTCGTCTATATCAGTTCAATGGCGTCGAATTCACACTAGCGGACCGGAGTATGGAGCACCACATGTCCATGTTGCCTTTGTAATGACATCTGTTACATACACTAGGGGAGGCTTCTTTCTTTCAATTATTTGATAAAGCTCTGGTTTTGTAAATTTCGGATCATTTTCAATACCCCTTGACTGCAGGCATTCCTGCTGCATGACAGCCTTTCTGTGGCACAAGGTCACAGTTTGGCATAAACCCTTCATCCTTATTTCCTGCATGTAGTATTATCAATCGCTGTCCTTCACTAGAGGGTATATTTGGTAGTTTTGACACATCAAGAACGCCGTGTTCTTTGTCAGATGACATTCCACACTTGAAGGGCTGGCAGCCACCTATGTCCGACAATGATTTTGGTTTACCCATGTTTCATCGGTGTATATTATTGAGAAACCCTTGTCCCTATAATTTTTAATGTCTCTCATAAATCTTACACGTGCAGCGGTAACATGTGCCCTCTCTGCAACTATTTGCCTGTTGTCTGTGATTTTGCGGCAACAAAACCCAAGTTCCTTCGAGACAAACGGTAAATGAACAGTTGAAATACAACATCATGCTCCAATGCCTTTCAAAATTTTGTAAAAGTGGGTAAGTCTCTCATCTTGTAAAATTTTAACACAGTTTTTCTTATCACTTCTTTATCAAAACTACCGTTTTTTTTCTTTCTGGGTTTTGACACGGTCCCTGTATTCTCAACTGCTGAATGGGCGACAGCCTTTTTTGCAGACGTTCTTTGCCTGGTCTTTCTTCTCAAAAGGACTTCCTTGAGCAAGTCGCCTTCCTTGACACTGCTTTTGATTTTCTCTGTCAAAGTACTTGTATACTAACACAATGTCCTGTCTTTCGGTTTCATTCACCTTTCCATATTTCGCCACTGTTGCCATACTAGACCTACTTGGCATTTAGTCAACCGGCTGACCGAATGACAAGAGCAAGGCATGCTTTAATGTGTTTTGAAGGATGAAATGATATACTTAATGGACGTGCTCAGCTTTTGTTGCAGTAAATTATGGACCCATTGGGTCCATGTTACTATGTATGGAAGCCTACAATTAAACCTGATTTGTAGTGTTTGTGATTTCAGCTTCGCAGACATTGTCGCCTTTGACAAGTACAGCCCAATCACAGATTACCCTGAACCAAAAACAAGCACATACATGGGATTTATCAATTACATGTGTTTCTGTTATAGCTCTTCCGTGAAATAGAACACACCCACATGTAATTTTGTTTGGAAATTTTGAAAAATTTTGATCTCATGCACGAGGATGCACTACAATTTCCACTCTTAGAAAATAAAAAAAGAAGCTTAGTTCCGTGTGGTAATGAATTTTCAATGCATTTCAGTAAATTTCAGCGTCATATTTTCTTTTAATGAATTTTGGAGAATTTTTTTTAGTCTGAAACATTTTGGGTTTATGGACTTTAATCAGGACACTTGAACAGGTCAAATGAGGTAGACGTGTCTGTCATTCCTTTAATTCTGAGGTTTGTGCTGCAGTGGCATCCCATTAAGCTTTGAAAACAGATTTGCTTTTGACACGAACCTTCTTATCTGGTTACGCTGTCTTGGCAGTTGAGCTTTTAGGACCTGACGTAACTTTCAGGCCCAGTCAGAGACCGCAGAATATATATATATATATATATATATATATATATATATATATATATATATACATACATACATATATATACATACATACATATACATATATATATATATACATATATCTATACATATATCTATACATATATATATATACATATACACATACATATATAATCAAGTGGCTAATAAAATGATATTTTGGACCAAATAAAAACTTTTGGAGTGAAGTGCGCGCAACTGTTATAGATCATGCACAACAATACCCACATGAAGCAAAAACCTATCATTACTGGAGTTTTGGGGTTTGGTCAATTGACATTTGTAGGGATCTTACGTAGCTCTGCAGTTGACCTTCGATCTGGGTGGCATCAGGTCCCCAGAACCGTAAATTGACCACATTCATCTTGACAAACAAATATGTTCGAAAGTTGGGGTCTTTGGCTTTCCAAACTTTATTTACGTCTGTGTGCCAACACAGACATATTATTTTTCTTTCTTTCTTTTTCTTTCTTTCTTTCTTTCTTTCTTTCTTTCTTTCTTTCTTTCTTTCTTTCTTTCTTTCTTTCTTTCTTTCTTTCTGTCTTTTTCTTTCTAGGGTCATTTGAAAGTGCCATTCTGACTTCACATCCTGGGTTTGTCCATCGTCAGTTTTGTCATGGACTAAGCACTCACTCGCCACTAAAGCTAGAATTCCTGAACAGGGTGGCCCTATCAGTAAAGTCGAAATGATGCCAATCAGGAGCAACAAAAGCAGACTTGTACATATTTGTGATTTTCCAGATATACAACAGGCATGATCTGTCATCAGCAGTCACTAATGTATTTTTATTACTAGTATTTTTAGTTTGCACTCTTGTCAGGCATAACACTTTCATGCCACCATATGGTGACCATTTTATCATCAGTCCATGCTGTAGTGTCAACAATGATCCATAATTGAATCAAAGTTGCAATAAAAAGTGTTCTCTGGAGAACTAGCTAGAGTTTTTCACAACATGACCAAATCTTGTTTGTTTGCTGACACTTGACATTTTGTTTTATTCAGAATTCTGTTTTCGTTCTGTCTGACATTTCCTTTTGACCAGATTTTTTTCATGCCAAGAAACATATTTTGCTACATTGTTTTTTCCTGAAATATTATGTTTTCTGCCATGTAATTTTTCCAACTCTGAAGTTAAATGTGAAAGGCAACAACTTTCTTTTGTAAGCACACAGATAGATTTGCTTTGAAGCAAATCTTTCTTTCTAGTATTTATATTTTCTGTCTCTTTCCAAAACTAAAAGCAGCAATAATCGTCGTTTATTGCATCTGTGTTGTTTGGTCACATAATATACAAATTCAGTCACCTATAAGATTGTCATGAAGGATTTATATGCCCATACTTTCATTTTGGGGCTGGTGATCCCACTTCAGTTTAGATAGTTATCAGGCCTCATTCAAAAATGTATAGTCGTAGGTGGTTTATGCGAAGATATCATCTAGCTGCTCACAAAACATGAAATACTAATAATGGGCATCGTATTTAATCAAGTGTATGTAAGACTATACAAAAGCAGCTGCTTGCGTCCTGTGGACTGGACTTTGCTTTTAGTTCTGTTTAATCTGACAGTTCAAAGAGCATAAATAATAAAATAACAATCATACCACATGAAATGACATACACGACGTGACGTACAATAATAATTGTATGTATAGAGAGAGAGTAAATAGTAAGTACCGCGTTTACAAACAATCATCGAATAACAATATAATACAAAGAATGGTGCAATAATATGATACAATGCATGTCACTGTGCCTGAAGAACACGTAGATAAAAATACTGACGTCAGTGATGTGTACAATTAAATAGTGCTGACAGGGCTTCTTGCTGTAGAAAAACAACAACGCATCTTCCCTGCTCTAATCACTATTGTCCTAATTTTGACAAATCTTTGAATGCAAATACACACCTCAGCAGACACCTGTCCCCTACATCTCTATATTAGATCATAGATACTTGACAGCAGAGGATAACTTGAAATAAGTGGAATAGTTTATGCACGTTTTATCTTGGCCAATTGCTGCAAATATGGGGTATCAGAAAGATAATTTTATTGTATTTTCTGTCCAACTGGACACACTATTTAAACGATTTGCAACATTTGATGCAGTGACCGTGTGGGTATAACTGAGTAAATGATCGTGATCGAGAATATGTTGAAAACGTAGATAATTATTTTGTAAGCTATGTAAATGAAGGGATGAAGTTGCATACAAATTGGCATTATTGATAAAAGGTATAAGCGGATATAGACCATGATTATATATTGCTATCAGATTTGTGCCTTATTGTTGCATGCACTGTGAAAATATCTCTGACCGTTTACACATATCACAGACGACGCTTACTTATTATCATGTCTGTTCGCCAACACAGACATTCTTTTTTCTTGTAAATTCTTTCTTTCTTAACCAGCAAATTCGTGCGACATTTTACTTGAAGATTATTATACCTAGAAACTCCAAACTTCGCATGATTATACTTCAATACGTAAAGTCTGGCTTTTTATGAAGAAGGGTGACAGTTTTGAAATTATGCAAATCAGGTCCATTTGAAAAAATAAATATTGAATATCTTCAAAACTATTATAGGTAGAGGTGTCATTCCAACTTCAATTCAAAAGTTTGTACTGCAGTGGCACCCAGTAAATCACAAACAAAAGTGGTACAATTTGAATTTATACCCATTAGGGGGAATTGAAAAAATTAACTGTTGAAAATCTATCTTCCAAACTATTATTCGTTTATATGTCACATTCTGACTTCACATCCTGGGTTTGTCCATCATCAGTTTTGTCCAGAACTAAGCACTCACTCGCCACTAAAGCTAGAATTCCTAAACATGGTGTGGCCCTATCAGTGAAGTTGAAATCATGGAAATTTAGAGCAACAACAGCAGGCTTGTACATATTTGTCGTAGTCCAGCCATACAACAAACCATGATCTGTCACCAGCAGTCCATTACACGTATGTGGCACGTATGTGTACATCACTAGGATTTGCTGTTTACACTCATGCCAGACATAACACTTTAATGCTACCATATGGTAGTCCATGTTGTGGTATCAACAGTGACCAACACATTAATCAAAGTTGTAATAAGTGTGCAGTACTAGAATTAGCTGGAATTTCTCATTATATGTCAGTCAATTACATGTATATGCACACCACAAGGATTTGTTGTTCACACTCATGTCACATATAACAGTTTTATGCTACTATATGGTGACTGTTTTTCATCAGTCCACCTTGTAGTGTCAACAGTGATCTATAAATGAATCAATGTTGCAATAAAAAGTGTACAGTACCAGAATTAGCCAGAGTTTCTCATTACATAACCAAATCTTGTTTATTTGCTGACACTTGACATCCTGATTTATCCGAAATTTTCTTTCTTTTTCTCTGGTATTCCTTTTACCAGATTTTTTTCATGCCAAAGAACATTATTTTGCAACAGTTTTTTTCTTTTTTGTTCTAAAATTTCACGTTTTCTGCCATATGGGCTTTCAATTGCGATTTGAATGTACAAGTCTACAACATTCCTTTGTAGGCACACACAGTGATGTGATTGACCCGGAGTATTTTATCTAGATGTGATAGGTCCTATCTCATTCAAATTGTTTTTCATAAATGCTGAAACTGGTCAAACACAGTGAAGCAAAGGACATCACATCACCCAGTTTTTGTGAACTCTATAGCGCCCAGTTTTAACTCAATCAACAGCTTTCTTTAAAAAGCATAAGGCGCATTGCTTCCAAAGCGCTCCGAGGAAAGCTGGATCAATCTTATGGTCTTTGCAATTGTAGGCATGCAGGTATGAGGATGAATTGCTAATTTACAAAGATTATGAATTTAGTATCGTTATGTCAATTCAGGGTACATTGACTTTTGTCGAAATTGCAATGAAAAAGTTACATGGCAAGGGCTCTAGGATACACAGCAGAGCTTTCGAACGTCTGCTGAAACTTGAAAAGTCCCACTTGTCACTCAGTCGTGCGTCTCTACTGTGTAGGCTACAAATACTTGTGCACCAACACATATTTCTATATTTTCCAAATGTTCATTTATTTATTATCTTGCGTCAATAATTTTGTGGCACAATTTTATGAGTGTGCACTCAAGCTACATTCTTGAAAATTTGCATGACAATAGTTCTACGGCTGCATTAACACACTTTCTTAGTTTTGGAATATTAATGAATGACATTCAAAATATGCAAATTTGATGAATTTGAAGTCTTACATTTTCAAAACAGTAATAGATAGACAAGCCATATCAGCCTATATGTCTACGTTGATAAACATGGTGCATCAAGTGAATGTTTAACAAAAGTGTACAAATTGAGAGTATTAACATTCTAACGTCTAAGTTTTTCAGTGAACGACCATTGTGCGCCCAATAAATGTTGAGCAAGAGTAATGGCGTTGCAAAGTAAGCTGTAAAAAGTGCGAATATTGGATGTCCCCAAAATTTTAATCGCGAAGGATACGCACATGGTGTCATGGTTATGCATCCAACGCAAGCAGAACAAAAGCAGTATTATTTGAAGTTATCTTAACTCTTTCAGTGCTAAGTTTGGACTGAGTAAACAGCTTTCCTCGCCGAGAAAAGCTGTTGACCCCGACCCTTATATTCTTTGGAACTATAGGTATGCTGGTACAGTGTAGTTGAATGAAAGAAGGTCTTTTCGCAAGGAATATGAATCTAGCAACCTTCTTATAATTGAGAGCATGTCGTTTTAAGCAGTCAGACTATAGTAGCAGTTGGCAATGAAAGAGTTAAATGACATGATATCTTTTTCAAGTCGTGAACGGTTTCGAGTGGTTGTAA
Source organism: Hermodice carunculata (assembly GCA_964020975.1). Lineage (NCBI taxonomy): Eukaryota > Metazoa > Annelida > Polychaeta > Eunicida > Amphinomidae > Hermodice > Hermodice carunculata. The sequence goes on along the minus strand of OZ026615.1, from coordinate 51,663,557 downwards.
TTGTGAGTTAAAGGGATATGACCCAAATGCTTCCAATTTGACTTGAGGATTTCAAATGCTAAATCTTCAATAGTTTCAAAAACGTGATACATACATATACCAATCTTTACAAAATACCCACTGAAATTATTTATAGAGCTGAATACCATTAATATCATTTGAAAACTATACTCATTTCAGAATTTCATATTTCAAATATTTTTCGAGTATAATGATGTCATTCGACTTCAGAATAGCAGTTGTGCTTGCTTGCAGTTTTCCGATGGCCGACTGTCAAATTCGCAGTAAAGCAAATGTCTCTTGGAATGTACTTAGATGCGAATAAGCCAAGTCAGCATCCCAGCTTAGCAAGCTCATTGAAGCTTAGCCTCTTTTTGAATCAGAGGTCATTGGGGAAAGGAAGTGACCTTTCCCTAGTCAATTTTATAACTTACCCTGCCAACCAGAATCAAACCCAGACAGAGACCTAGATAGGGGCTGAGTTTCACTGAGCATGGTCATCTGGGATGCTGACTTGACTTATTCGTGCTTAATGTAATCCATATCAGTTTCATATCCGACTCAATCTCCAGCTACTAAGCTCAAACAACCATTTTTAGAGAAAAAGAGGGATGAAGAACAGCGACGAAATCACATTCCAGTTACCTTCTCAACCCTACTTTTTTGCCCTTTTTTAACAGAAAGCAGAGATTACTTGATAATAAATCAAACTCAGTGCTTTCCTTATTCCACAAATAGAATAAAGAAAACTAGAAAAGATGATTTACTACATAGAAAATCAGTGTGTACGTCTTCAAAGCATATTGGTATAGTAATGTACAACTATTCCATAACACAAGAGTAGAAGTTAGAATGGCATCTCTATCTAGTATAGCTTTGAAGTTATTCAAGATTTAAAATTTCTAATGGTGCTAATTAGCACAATTTAAATTGCTACAACTTTTGTTTTAGATTCATTACATGCTCGATAGTCAATAACCCCCTAATAGAAGTTGAAATGACATTTCTATCTATAATAGTGTTAAAGATATTCAAGTTTTAAAATTTCAAATGCTGCTAATTAGCATAATTTAAATTGCCACAACTTTTGTTTTAGATTCATTAGATGCGCAATGATCGATAACCCTTGGTAGAAGTTGAAATGACATCTCTATCTATAATAGTTTTAAAGATATTCAAGAAACACTGCTAATTAGCATAATTTAAATTGCTACAACTTTTGTTTTAAATTCATTAGATACACAATGGTCAATAACCCCTTAATAGAAGTTGGAATGGCATCGCTATCTATTATACTTTTGAAGATATTCAAGATTGAAAAATTCAAATTCCACGAGTTTACATAATTTTAAACATCTTTAATTCTCTGTATAAAAAGGCCCAAGTTCTTGTATGGAGGTACAATCATGCCAAGTTTGGAGATTCTATGTATAATAGTGTCAGAGAAAAGTGTCGGACAAATCACTGGTAAGAAAGAAAGAGATAGATAGATAGATAGATAGATAGATAGATAGATAGATAGATAGATAGATAGATAGATAGATAGATAGATAGATAGATAGATAGATAGATAGATAGATAGATAGATAGAAAGAAAGAATGAAAAGTGTGTGTTGACACACACACTTTAATAAAGAGTGTGATCGGCATAGGAGGCGACAATAAGTATCAATGTGGAGTATCACACTAAATGATGTTGATTTAATGACTTGTCAGCAAAACGGTTATCAGAAGATTATTTTACAGACCACGACATGTTCATGTTATATTTCATTTCAAACACCATGTCAGATGGCCGATTTTAAATACTTGCCACTTAGCCTATTTCAAAACCAAAATATAACCACACAGTGTCGATGTGCAGCTTTAACTCAACAAACACAAACGGTTTCACCAGGGATATGGAATGATATTCCTGGTTCCACAAAAGGATTCCAGCCCAGTTAAATACAATAGCCCAGAAAGGAAAGGGGCACGGGTGGTCGGGGGACTTAAGGTTTACATTGGGAGCTGTGCGCTCAAGCAAACGTTTGCTTGGACCATAGATCATAGGTCCATACTCGTTGACCTCATAATATTTACAGTGTAAATTAAATTATAAAGCTGCATCACCTCAGTGATGCAGCCTATATCAACAATTCACCAAGAAAGCAAATGAGTTTCCTGCGTAGACAATTGTCTCCGTGTAATTTATGACTCACAAGATAGTGGAAGTTGGAGGGAATTAGGTATCCAGCAAGGATCAGAAAACGCGTGTATGACCATTTGGTCCTTGCATGATTCTCGGCAGGATATACTCAAAGCCAATTTCTGTTAAATGGCGTTGTATTAGCTTTTATGTGTAGGTAATCTTGTAATATCTTGTTAGTAGTGAAAACCTAAATTCAATCTCATTCAATCGAAAACAAAGCATGTTGGCAGGGTAAGTATTACTAGTGTCTGCGCTCAGTCACGTAATTTTACTATTGTTTTATCCAATAAAATAAAAAAAAACAAAAACCAAACAAATAAAAACAAAGACCAGCAACAAACAACAAACAAGGAACCAAATCAAAACACCCCCCCCCCAAAAAAACAAACAAACAACACCAAAGAAGAATATAAAACAAAAACAAAAACAAAAAACAAAACAAAACAAAACAAAAAAAAAAAAAAAAAAAAACAACAGTAAAAACAAAACAAAACAAAACAAAACAAACCAAACCAACCAAAACAAACAAAAAAGTCCCCAAACAAATATTACATAAAAAACACCCCAAGGTCCATATAACATTTTAATTATCTTTTACAATACGCTCGTGTGGCTTATGTTTTCATTCATTCATCTGTGCGTCTATCTATCGGTCTGTCCATTCATTCATTCATTCATTCATTCATTCATTCATTCATTTATGGAAGTCAAACGTCTACAGATCTGAAAAAAAAAATCAATATTTAGTGGGTTGACACATCAATGTGAAATGATTACAAAAGAAAAGAAAGGATACTATGTGAAGTTTTTACATATAAAAAAAATTGGATCTACTTAATAAAATGGCAGTTTCAGCTCAGTTGGCTTCTCTCGTGGTCCTCCGTCGTCGGCCGTCAACAATTCACGTTTTTTGACTTAGTAAAAACGACTGGCCAGAAGCTTTTCAAACTTGGGGGGGGGGTTTACCTTGGGTGGCTTTTTACTAATTTGTTTAAATGGTCACACTCCAGTTATGGGACTTGTAAAAAGGAATTTCAAAATTTATTTTTGGAAAATCATCTTGAAAAATCTTCCCTGAAAGCACGTGCGAACTACTTCGGAGTTCCATATGAACACTATTTGGTACCCGTAGACCTTAACTGTTTAACAGGCGATTTTTATACTTTTCTTGTATTCCGTGTGTTTTGTAATTTCTCATTGCTTTTACCAGACTTCATGTAGAATTTTATTCAAAATTAATGGGAATATAGCTCGATTTATTCTATAACAAAGATTTGTGCCAGGTGACAGTTCTGTTATTTCTAGATTTTAAAGGATTTCTTTAAATAACATAATGATCTTTAAAGTACACATTAACACGATTACTACAGGGACAAAAACATATACCAGATTTACTTTAGACTTGGTGAGGATATACCATTGGCGAGTCTCTTTCAAGGGATCTTCACTAGGTCATGCCTTAGTGATTTTTTCTTTTTTATTTTTTTATTATTTTTTTTTTGGGGGGGGTTCGAAAATTGCGCACTGGTAATTGCTTTAAAATAGCGTATGGGCACTTCTTTATATCCTTGCACGATAATTACATTATTTTTGCGTAGCTTACCAATTTATAACCTTTTCTCCCATGCTGCACATATTCTGTTCCAACTTGTTGGGAATATACATTGATCATCTTTCACTAACATTGACATTTAGTGGTGCTTCCCGTATTTCTTGATTTGTATCAAATTTTCGAATGTATCTAATGACTGGTCAGAGTAAATATAAGCATGAGTTACTAAGAAAGTTAAACGATGTGGTCAGAGAGGGAGAAATACTGGAGGCTGCATCCAGTATTTCTCCCTCTCTGACCAAACTGTTTAACTTCTCTCTAAGTAACTTTGTATTTCAATCAGAATGGAAGAACACATATGTGTCGCCAATTTTGAAAAGCAGATCAGCAGATCTCTGTAAAAATTATGGATCTATTTCGTTGCTAGGTTGTGTTGGCAAAGTTTTCCAACTACGGCATTGTCAACCAGCTCGCCTTTCTATATCATGACTGTTCTGAAGCCCTAGATTTAGATAAAGAAATTCGTGTAGTCTTTTGTGATATCACAAAAGCATTTTACAAAGTATGTTACCCAGGTTTGATCCATAAACTGAAGAAGGCAGGATCCCTGGTTTTTTTTTTTTTTTTTTTTGTTGTTGTTGTTGTTTTTTTTTTTTTTTTTTTTTTACAATGGGTGGAAAATTATGTTTTTGATCGGCTTCAACGTGTTTTTATGCAAGGTGAAACGTCCGCTTGGGGCGGCATTCAGGCAAGAGTCCCGCAGGCCTCTGTACTAGGCCCGCGCATGTTGTTGATTTATGTCAATGATATCGTAGATATCGTTACAGCTGAAATACGTCCCTTTGCGGACGATACTACATTAAATATCAAAGTGGATGACCCAGTTCAAGGGGCAAATTCTGTAAATGAAGACCTTTCTTCAATGTCAGATTGGGCAAATCAATGGCTATAGTCACCTACAACCGTGCAAAAACTAAACCACTACTAGTTAGTACCAAAGGAATCTCACAGATCACCCAAGTCCAAAGTTCCAACAAACAAATATCGAATGTGTAGAACAGCACAAACATTTGGGACTCACATTTTCATAAGACCTCTCTTGGTCAACGCATATAAATTCAATCGCTACCAAGTCAAGGAAACTGGCAGGTGTCCTTAAAAGGTTATGGTATAAATCGGACAGACGTGCCCTAGAATCTCTTCATCTTTCCTTTGTACTACCATGTTTAGAATATGCCAACGTGGTTTGGGATGGGTGCACACAGGCGGACAAGTTCTACTTGAAAGTATTCAACTGGAAGCAGCCAGGGTGATAACACGAGCAATGAGTCATACAAGCCATAGTAAAATACATGAAGCAACAGGGAAACCCTTTCAGAATGGCGGCGCTAACAAAAATTAGTTCTCATGTATAAAATAGTAAATGGACTTGCACCTGATTATCTTTGTAAATTTGTTTCTCAGCCAACCAGGAATCATCTCACTTTGGGGAAAGGAAGATTGGAATAATCCATGCCAGAATGAGAATGGGTTTTAGCCAGTTGAATTCAGACTTGTATAAGATGGGTTAGTCGGCTTCATCACTATGTTCCTGCGAGTAATTCTGTTGAAGATTATTTCCACTACTTTTTCCAATGCTGGAAATATGCTACATAAAGGGACAAACGCCAAACTGAAATTACTCCCCTAGCAGCGTTCAATTTGAAAACCCTACTATTTGGCACCAGTGGCAAAAACATGAGGGTCAATTATATTTTTTTCGATTAGTTCACCGTTACATCAAATCGACTGAAAGATTTAAAGATAAGTTACTTTCAGCTTGCAACCTGCTACATGATTGAATATCCCATCACTAGACTAAGATGTGGAAGATTACGTACTCGCCCAATAGTGTTCTCTTTTTTTCCTTCCTCGTCTCCTATTTGTACGTAATGTGATGGTGCCAACTATCAGTTATCTGGCAGTTCAACAATCCCATGTCAGTATCGTCACATGTATGATTAAGACATTTTCTCAGAAAATAGGGCCATGTCCACTTAAAACCTGATGGGAGTGTACCTTGGTGGGATCCTAGTAAAACTGGTCCTAAGGGTTAAGTATCTGGGTGACTCATATCCATACACCATCAGCTCAAAGTGAAGTTGGGGTCAGTTTTGCTCTTAGCGCAGTTCAAGCTGAAACTGAAGGTCAGCTCAGTTCAACTCAGATCGGGATCAGGGGTGTGGGGGTGGGCGGAGTGGAGGGGTGAGGGGTAACTGGATCCAGAGGAGCTGAGCAAGGGCTGTTCACACAGTTTTCTTGATAAAAGTATGCTCTCGCTTGTATTTTGTCAATTCATTGTTGTCTGAAAATCTAAAATGCACGTGTGCATTCTGCTTCGAGATTGCAATCTGGTTGATGATGGGTGTGCTGGCGAATGATTTTTTCTTTATAAATATATATTCTTTCTTTGCCTAAAAATGTAAGTTAAGTGCGTGTTGTTTTCGCTAAATAAACCAACTCAGCAAATAAGGTGATACAGTAGACATATTAAAGTGGTGTTAATGAACTAAAAATGCAGGGAAGGGTTATTTCAGGGAAGCAACAGAGCCACCAATTGCAATAAATTCCACAAGACACGCAAAAGTGACCTTGGTTATACGCATTACAAAAGTCTGTCATTGTGGACGCATCTTAAGCGTGGATCATTTTGTCCAAAATCAATAGTTCCGAGTTACTGTAACATTTCTGCACTGCGGACAGCTGTTTATTGTGTATTATTGGTATTTTTCATGGTATCAAATGCGAAAGTAACATGTACATTGTGAACACAACAGTGATTCAAACCATGAAATATGTCGTTGTTCGTACTTCCGACTTACGCAGCTATAACGGTTCGAGCAAAGTTAAGGCGTAAAATTCGCAATCCATAACTTGGCGTCATTATTTTTGTTGACAGTGACACTTGATTATTCAATCAGTGATATATATGTATGTATATATATATATATATATATATATATATATATATATATATATATATATATATATACATATATGTGTGTGTGTGTGTGTGTGTGTGTGTGTGTGTGTACACATACATACATATGGATGGTTCTTTGGCGCTATTACTAAAGTATATCACCGAGCATAGGGACACTCGATTAGTCGAGCATATAAGCCGTAGCATATAATTATATATATATATATATATATATATATATATATATATATATATATATATATATATATATATATATATATATATATATATATATATATGAACGAGTTTTGAAAAAAAGGCACCCCCATTGATTTAGCATGGGCTGCTCTAAATAATCTGTTTGCGTTGAAATAAGAGTGTGTCTAGTGTCACGGACTGTTGTGTAATATGGACAGGGTAGCTAAGAGGACACGCGGCTGTTTGCCTGTGCAGAGAGACCAACTCGCTTTTCTATTAATTACACTGATTTCTATTGCCTTCGAGCACGGTTTAATTCTTATCGCCGTAGTCTCAGAAAAAAAAAAGATACCTCGGTGAGAAGGCTCTGTCTGCTGAGTGGTCACACAAGAACAAAATGTCCTGAAAACGAGGTAAGAGCCACAAAGGTGTGGAAAGTGTGCCTGGTATTTGTTGGGGGGGGGGGGGGGGGGGGCTATGGATTCCATAGGACCAATGGCAACATAGGGATCAATGTGAATCCGAAATTCTGTGGCGTACGGGTTACTCTTAGTTCTCGACAAAAGCATGATCATCGGTATGTTGGAGGCTGGTGTCTCAATGTGAGGTTGCCAGGAGAATGGGCTGCTCCAGGTCAGTGGTACAGAGGTGGTGGTGGTCTGGAAGACCAATGGGAGGGATGAACGTTACCTGGTGCAGTACGTCAAGGAGCTATTATAGCTCCATGAGTATGCCAAGAGACACAGGTTCCTTTTGGCGGAGAAGTTTCGTCAGCAGTGGTGCCAGGCCTGCATTGCAGCATAATCGGGTAAAATCAACAAGAACCTGTCAGCCAAACTTAGGTCACAGCGCCCTGCAATCCGCATCTGATGGTCCTGCACACAAGGCTGTATGGATACATTGGTGTCAGAAACATGGTGATCGGACCAGAGATCATTGGAGGAGTGCGGTGTGGTCGATAGAGTCCGATTTTGCCTTGATTTCCATAATGGGAGGATACGGGTTAGACGTATGCCTTCAGGGTATTGTGGATGGATGCATGGTTGGGCATGACCGCCTAAGGAGGAGGCAGCATCATGATTGGGAGGGGGGGGTCATATTGACAGGAAGAACAGGACTTATCAGGGTAAATGAGACTCTAACAGGCTAGCATTATGTGGATGAGATCATGCCAACGGTTGCTGAATGGTACCAGCAACATTCGGGCTGCTGTTCCAGTAAGACAACGTACGGACACATACTGAACGAGTCAGTATTCTGTGTCTCCAGCAGCACAACATCCAAATGTTGTCATGGCCAGCCCGATCTCTTGAACCATCCCTTAGAATATTTGTGGGCTGTGTTTGGCCGTCTAGTCAGGGACCAGTACGACGAACCTGCGGCCACCATGGCCCAACTGCTACAATGGTTCACAGACCAGTGGAACCACATTCTACGGGCTGAGATAGCCAAGCCTACCAGCAGCATGTCCAAGAGGGTCCAGGCTTGCTTAAAGAAACGTGGTGGTCACACCCGCTACTGATGAGTGCGACCTTCAAGACCACCGCATCCTCCCAAAAGAGGTAATAAAACTACATGCACAATAACATAAACTCCCACACACATCCCCAATGTTGACGAGGGTTGGGGTGGGTGATGGTGGGTGTTTTTGGAGGTTGCGTGGGGAGGATGGGGAGGGCAGGAGTAAATAGCACTGGGATTACAGGTCTTGCAATCTGGATACCTCAAGCATTATCTCAAGTTGCCCAACACGCATAAAGTCGACTTTTGCAACACAAGAAGCCAATTCTTGTCATGCAAGAGCACTATAAGTTTTGATGTGCTTGCACACGAGCGTATAAATTGCTAGATCAATTTGAAGCCTTTTTCTGATCTGTACCTCAATGAGTTGAGGACTTTCTTCAATATAAATTCTGGTGCTGAACAATTTCCCGTGCGAACCGGACAACAACGCCATGTAAATCCTTATGTCGCCTGCTTTATCATTTCCTTGAGCACTGTACTTTAACACAATAGACTGCCAGTACACTTTTGAAGATTACATACCAGCAGTCACATCAACAGTTTTCTCTGGTACTCTCTGCACGTAGCAACCACATGAGACCAAAGCTGTGTAGGCCTTCTAAGGTTGAATATAGCCGTTTTAGAAATCATCTAACCACGCTCAGGGATGCATAGCTTGATACCCAATGACCCACCATTCTGAAAACTCAGTAAAATATTCATAAAATAATAAAAAAGTCATTAGTGTGGAAATTAAATAGCCCAGCATATACAGATTGTATTAACATGTAGCCCAACTCATGGTTACAATGTCGACCAATTTCAGGGAAAATCTTGGAACGGACAGAATACCTATTGTGTTGAGGAATAAGTATTCGGAATGGTACTTTGTAATTAGGTCCACTATTAGTGTATGTCGGGGTAAACATCAAGCTGCAAAACCATTGCAACCATATACACCGTAGTGAGTGTATATGAAAATTGAAACCGACTTTATCGACGTGCATCTATTTGTTCAGTATTTGTGTCTCATTGCATGGGTAACAAAGCTTTGGTGTGAAATACAGTTCAACTGCATGGCAGAGCTAGGATCTCGTATCTCACCATGCAAGTATATTAACGAAAACTTAATCACGTTTATCATAGAATGTTGTTCAAATAAAAAAGACCTATGCTGTTAATGGCAAAAATTGTGATAATGTAAAAACAAACCTGACAGTTTTGAGTGAGATAGAATTTTCACTTTTAAAAGTACGCCTGTCCATAGTTTTGTCTTTCAAAATGTCCTGGTGGTCCTTTGATGTAGTGTGACTTTACATAGGCAACTGATGGCTGATGCATTTTTGATCTTGTGTGTGTGTGTGTGTGTGTGTGTGTGTGTGTGTGTGTGTGTGTGTGTGTGTGTTAACCATGGTGGCGTTGATCTTTCAGGATCAATTAACTAATGATGTATGGTATAGCATATTTAGGCGTTTATGCATGCATTGAAAAGGCGGGAGAGTTGTTTAAGTGAGACATACAGCATTACATGTTCGTTTATTATGAGAAATTTTCAATGGCAGGGTTCTTAAAGTGGTCAACCTGAAATAAATGCAATTATGGTTTGCTGTCATTACTCTCATTGAAACTTTGTGTCTACGGTTCTTTTCATGATGAATCATTTGTTCTACAACGCAAAGACATTCTAGCCGTGGTGACATTGTTTGCATGTTGGCCTGATGAGGACTTTCTTTGTGTCATGTCTCAACTGCAGTGTGGTCGATGTTTTCGTTAAGCTCCATTGATTATTATTAAGATCATGTCGCCATCAGTCACTTTTAATCATGCTGCTATTAAAAATTCATATCACGTTTTCTGTCTTTGAGCGTAACCGTGGCTTAATCAGGCTGCCGCTGTAAACTTATTCGCGTTGTTTAATAACAAGGAAAAATTTAGCACTTTAACTACAACACTAATCCCAAACCTATGCGAAGTAAGGTTCAATAATGCAAGGTGATGTTATTATAAAGCCTGGCTCACCTGGCAGTTTTGCAGGGCAGATGGCAGTGCAAGGTCTGGGGTTCAACTCTTCCGAGGCGTATTATCATGTTGTCACGCAAAATCTATATCATTCTGAAATGTTTGTTTGTGCCCTATCGAAATTTAGAGTGCTTGCATGTTCTCACTTCTATATAGGGGGTTGTTGTATGCAGTAGTAGTGCTGGTAATGTCTGGGTGCGAACCCAGACATTTTGTTTTTCCAAGAATTCTTTCTTTCTTTCTTCTTTCTGTCTTCCTTCCTCCTCTATTTCTTTCCGTCTTCTTTATGCCCAGATTTTAGTTCGGAGCTTTTCTCAGACGCTACTGTTTCAAAGATCACCAAACGTGGCAAGATGACTGAACTATCAATGAAATTAAGCAGATTGTTTGGAATTGTCATGACCTGAAAATTATTCAAATTAAGGGAAATTAAAATTTTAAAGCTCCCTATCTTCAAGGCTAAATATTGTAGTCTACAGTGTAGATAGACATAACATTCTACCTTGCTTGTGTAGTGTAGGTTTGAGACACTTGCCAATCCAATGGTATGAAAAAAAGTTGTAGCATTTCAATTTATGTTCATCAGAGCTCTTGAAAATTTTAAATCTTGAATATCTTCAAAACAATATATAGATTGACAACCGCAACCTACCTAAGGTTTGCGCCATTACAGCAAACAAATGACGCCCTTGGCTGCAGTGCAGGGGACTGGAATTTAAGTAGACGAATTGTGAACCTGACGTAGGCCTATGGACTGTCAACCCGAAGCGACGCTGAGGTTTGACAGTCGATCCCAAAAGTTCACATTTCTTCCTGTCTCCCAAAGCCAAGGAAGTCATTTGCTTTATTATAGCCTACCGCAGAACAACAAATTATTGAAACAACAAAATTTCCACTCAAACCTCTCTCCGCGAGCCATCTTGCCTTTTATCCAGTAATTATAGCTGTATCATCCAGAAAAGGTGGAAGATAAGGACTGGGTGATAACCCTGTCCATATCACCACAGTGCAAAGGTCAATCCATATCACCACAGTGCAAAGGTCACTGAGAACTACTTTCCTTCTAAATTCTTGTAGTTGGCGCACGTCAAGCATGTAGTTTTCAAATGACCCAATTACTGGATCCTGCGTTACAGTTATTCATACGCAAAGCTATGCAAAGCCTTGTTTGATGAAATCAACATTGAAACTGTTTTTAATTGTCTTTTTCTTTTGTATTTAACGATGAAAATAAAATCACAGCTATAATTACTGGATAAAAGTAAAACCAGCCGCGTGGAGGAGACTCGTCAGCAGACTGGCCTCGTTCCCGCGGCAGATCACTCCGAGTGGTTTTACTATTGTATGTGCCGTCTGCCTTGGTACCGGTACATGTAAGTCATGCGATGCAACAGCCTGGTTCCCACTTGCCTGGTTCCCGAGCTGATCAGAATTACAGCGCCATCTAGCGAGACGTGTAGGGTAACAGTATTTTCTCAGCGGGAGACGGGAAAAATGCCCCACCCCAACTAACCAATCAAGAGTGTGGATTTTCCCCTGAGGTATAATAGTAATGAAATGATGCCCTTGCCGGCGTGTGACAGGAAGAACTGAGGGATGGATTGTCAACCCGAAGCGAAGCTTAGGGTTGGCAGTCCTTCCTGAAGGTTTACACTTCTTCCTGTATATGAGCACCATGTCGTCTGCATAGCTTAAGTTATTTGAAGACGTTCCTCCTATATTGCAACCTACACCGCAGTCAACCATGGGTCCTCAAAAATCATGTTCGGCTAGCAACATGTTTGTACAGAGAGGCGTTTTATCATTCAAAGAGCTGATCCGCAAAATAGTGTACAGTTTTCTTTGCAGGGTGCACAAAAGCACAAATGAGTTACTTTGTACAGCGACATGCAAACCTCCATCTTTGCACGTAAGTGGCGAGCCATCCTCACCGGAGGCTGATCCTACCATCCTTTATACTATTTTACCAACATGCATATATTGTTATGTATGTAATGTGTATATATGGACTTTTATTCTGAAATAAAGCTGTTTATCTTATCTTATCCTGTCTCCTTTATTATAATCTATACCGAAGAACAATAAATGAAAAAATATCACGTCGAGAGACGCGAACCTCCCTTCCTTGGACATCTTGTCTTGTGTGCGCTTAAGAAGCTGCATGTCGTCTGATTTTTTGTGTCAAGGCCGGGCCAAATGTGTAGTGCCCCTCTAGAGTGACAAAAAATGGCAGTGGGCAACACTAGTTTTCTTGCGGTTAACAATCAAAACTGTTACAGGCCCAATTAGCCAATCACAACACTAGATTAATGCCTGAGGTATAATAATATTCTATGTTTAAGGGTTAACATTATTTTCTAGAGGGAAATTCAAAAGTGGTGACGCGCCTGCATCAGTGACCTGGTGCATTTACATAGAGACAAAATCAAATGTGCGCGAGGGTTGTTTGATTGTATGTCACACGTAACCTGGTATAACTGAGACCAACGTAACCAAACATAGCACACCAGGTCGGCGTCACGGGCAATCGTCCAGTTCACGTTTCCCGGACGTTGTTTGCCTTAACTAGGCTATACAATACTAAAAATAGGCCCAGTGAAAGCACGATTACCTACCCGTGGTCGGCGTTGAAAGTAGGACTCAATGAACGTGCTTTTTTATATGTTTGAGTATCCATATAGTGCGCAAAAATAACAATGAATAGACATCAACATACCCCTTTTCATACGCGGGGCCCTGTTGGGGGGGGGGGGGGTACCAATAATCCAATAATCCATATATTGTCACTTAGTCCAATAATCCCTAAAATTACTAACACTAATCCTAAATCTTTAGCTTTACAGTATTCCAATAATCCTTTAATCAGACGAAGTAATCAAATAATCCAAAATTCTTAGAGCATATAATCCATTATTCCAACAAGCCAGATAAACATGTTTTGTTATTATTGCCTGTTATTTCAGAGTTTCAGGCTGTCAGCAGTCTTTTAAAGTTTTTCTTCTATTTTCTTAAAGATAAAATCTCGTACTCCATAATCCTTAATGGAATTTCAATAATCCATTTTTGGGGAGCAAATAATCCAATAATCCTTTAAAAAAGGGCCAATAACCCAATAATCCTAAAACCCTAACAGGGCCCCATAAGCGCCTAAAAAATATCCGGGCACGTGCATACAAAATTTGCGTCCGTACTGATTGTATCTAAAGCGATTTTTAAGGAAAATGCAAATTCTAAAATGATTGAGGACGTATGACAGCGAGTGACCAATGACATTGCAAGATTCATGTCACCTGACCAAGTTTTACCAGTTAGAGTTGATATGACTCAAATGGTCTAAAAAGCTGCAGATCTTATTGTCATACACACATCCCTGTCCCTAATCACTACTGTTGATGCAGAATATTGTGCAATTGATTTGTATTTTTTTGTTTTCATTGATATGATTTTTTTGGAAAAATTAAAGGTACATGGTGTTTAGAGGTGATTAGAGAAAAGACACATAAAAATCAGTAATAAATCTTGTTTAAATCAACCAAATGTAGGTCTACTGGTTAATTTGCATTAACAAGATGGCTCTGCAAAACATGGGGGGAGGGGGCGGTATGCTGAATTTTCAGAACATCTGAACGACACTTCGAGGATTTTGTGGAAATAATAGTAGGTTTGTGAGGGAATATTGAAGGACTTTTATGCAGCAACATTCCAGAATAAGCTTTACAGTGACCCATATTGGTTTCGTTGCAGAACCGAAATCGTTCGGGCACATTGGTGTCAACCCCCAAAGACGCGTGACTAGGAGGTTCATGTAAAAAGTGCATTAAAAATCAAAGAAAATAGTCAATTTTGCCTCAAAATCCCTGTCATTTTAAGAACTTAATGAGTTTTCAAAACGGGAGACTCCCGGTGAAAACGGGAGAGTTGACAGCTGTGCGGGCGGCCAAGGAACCTCGAGCTGCCCGAACTTTGCCGAACGATTTCGATTCTGCGACCAAAACCTCAAAGGGTCACTTTAAAGCTAATGGCGTAAAAGAATTAACGTCATTGAAACGGACAGGCACATAAAATTACAAAACATATGGAAATGAAATTTGCGCTGAGGATACACATAGGCTGCGCATGCGGACATCGTACGGACATATGGAAAAGCACCACAAGGCATATTTTTGTGATAAATAGACCTGCAGAATTAAACATAGAATAGATAAATCTTACATGGCTTGAGAATGAGTTCTCATTTTTCTCTCTCTCAGGATAGCTGTTGGTGGGCTAGGTCCTGACTTTCAGTCACTAGTGATTTTCCCCACCAACAGCAATCCATTCGTGACAGAAAAATGGTAATTCACTGTCAGCCATGTAGGATTCTATATGTATCCAATGAACCATAGACCAAAATTATATAGCATTTTAGTTTGATATGCAAATAAGACGAATACCCTGTTCCAATCATTTAAATTTTGAAAGTTGTAAAGCAAATATTCTGTTCTAATTTTGTTTTGTATGTATCAAGTATGACGACAATTTATGTCTGTGTGTCAACACTGACATTCATTCTTTCTTTTCTTTGTTTCTTACTTTTTCTCTGTCTCTTTACCAGCAAATTTGTCCAACATTTTATTTGAAGACTATCATACGCAAAGATTCCAAACTTGGCATTATTACACTTTCATACATTAAGTCTTTTTTTGTTTTTGTTTTTGTTTTTTTATGAAAAGGAGTGACAGTTTTGCATCCAAATTCTTATCCAAATGAAAGTTGATGAATTTTAATTCATGCAAATTAGGGGCTCTTGAAAAGTTTGAATGTTGAATATCTTAAAAATTATTTTAATTATAGGTAGATTTGTCATTCCAAATTTAATTCATTGGTTTGTGCTGTAGTCGCTTCCAGTGAACCACAAACAAAAGTTGTAGAATTTAGATTTTTACCTATGAGGGGGACTTGAAAAAAAATTAATGTTGAACATCTGTCTTCAAAACCTATTATGCGTAGATGTGTCATTCCGACTTCATATCCTAGGTTTGTCCATCGTCAATTATGTACAGACCTAAGCCATGCAACAAACCATGGTCTGTCATCAGCTGTCAGTTACATATATGTACACAAGCTGGGATTTGTTGTTTACACTCATGTAAGACATAACACTTTTATGCTACCATGGGGGGGCCATTTTGTCATCAGTTCATGTTGTGATGTCAACGGTAATCCATAGATAAAGCAAAGCTGCCATAAAACTTGTACTAGAATTGGCTAAAATTTTCAGTACATGACCACATTTTGTTTGTTTATTGACACTTTACATTCTGTTTTAATTGAGAATCTTTGTGTGTGGCATTTTCATTCCACCTGCAGATCTTTTTCATGCAAGAGGATTATTTTGTTACAGTTTTGCTTTTGAGTCTCATGTTTTCTGTTATGTAGTGTTTCCAATTTCAATTTGAGAGTACAAGGCAACAACTTTCCTTTGTGAACGCACATACATATTTGCTTTATAACAAATCTTTTTTCTAGTTTGGAAACTTCAGATTTCTCTTTGATTTTTTATTTGTGACTTATTTTCTTACTTTCCTTTTTTTCTTTTTTCTGCCAAGATGAAGTTACAATTACATATGCCAACATTTCCGGTCTGGGGGTAGAGTGAATGGCGCTTTGTATTGACACTTAAAGGACACTTGACGCAGAACATCATGTTTGCAGCAACATTTCGAATGTCCTAGAAGTTGCAAAACTTCCAATTCATAGTTTCACCGCTATATTGCGATGAATTGTGGATGGGAATCTGTCTCTCTGATCATATGGCTATGTTTATTGCTATAAATGTGGTGGCTAACAGGTTGCAGTTTATGACGGGGTTCATATCCCCCCCCCCTGCGACGACAAATGTGCTCTCTGGCCTTTTGTCAGGTTTTAGTCTGATTTTGATGGAGGCATCATAGGTCTTATTATAAGGGTTGTAAAAAGTTGCATAATAGCACTTGACAGAATGGCATTAATTTGAGAGGTTTGTTGCTAAGACACGATTAAATCTGAATAGTTCTTGAAGACGACATAAATCAAATACTTGGGTGATTTTGTGCATTTGAGACACCATTTTTTTTCTCTTTTTTCGTGGAGAGCAGCTATGTGAAAAATCAAGAAAATACAACCGGGTATATGACATTTGGGAAGTAGGAAAACATTAAAATACTCTTGAAATCCAAATTCAAATATGTCATATGTGCTCAAATAACCCCATTATATTGCTTGCTTAGTTTCTTAAAAGATAGATAAACACTGCAATAGGATGATTTTTGCCTTCCGTCCTTGCTAGGATTATGTCAAAATACTCGATGACAGTTTTGGATTCAGGGTTATAGCATAAAAAGATACGGTCTCTTTGGACACTGCCAAACTTAATAAAGACTGTAATCTGTCAAATATATATATATATATATATATATATATATATATATATATATATATATATATATATATATATATATATATATATATATATATATATATATATGTACGTATGTATGCATGTGTGTGTGTGTGTGTGTGTATCATATATGATCATAGTTTTTGTTTCTTTATCAAACCCCAATTAAAGAAATTGAAATATACATATGAATATACAACAGAAAATAACACATCACATTGACTAAAACGCGCGCGCACACACACACACACACACACACACACACACACACACACACATATATATATGTATGTATGCATATATATATATACATATATATATATATATATATATATATATATATATATATATATGAGAGTACATTATCTGGGGATATTCTATTAAGTGTAAAATCAAACCGACATATAGCTGAAATTACACTGTTACCAAATCACTTTCATTCTCTTCAAACGTAAATTTTGAACACGGATGATTCGAACACTTGCGCGATGAGTGTGGCCATTTTAGTCTATAACAGAACAAAGTCATCTTGTTCATGAAACAGGCATTCAGATTTGGTTTTCGTCATGTACTTTCCAAGCCATGACTGTCCTAACTGGCAAAAATCTGTTGTTGTTTTTTAAACACTTCGTATCTGATATAGCTGCAATGTGATAAATCAAGATTATCAAAAACTGTGAATGACGGTTTCTTGTATGACATAATTATATTTTTTTGAAATGGAAATATTTGTTGAAAAGTTCGCAAAAACAAGTATTCATGCTTGTGGAAAAGGACAAAGGCATTTTTATTTTAATATGTATCTGGGTTTTTTTTTAAAGTTTTTAAAAAAATATTATCTGTTGAGTAATATCTTTCAGAAAATATAAACCGAGTTGCGTGATTCTTCACTCCCCCATGAAAATGATTTGCGGTCTGGAACAAGGCAACAAGCTGCCCGAGTCCCTACGTTTTGCAGAATCTGTTCAGGTTTTTAAAAGGTAAATGTATCGGTTACATGGAGAGTGTACATAAGTGTAAATATCGTTTACCTTTCAATCTAAGCTTTGTTTTTAATGGTCTTTGTATAGTTTTATTTTAAATTTGTGAATGTATTTGTCCCTATCTATCTATTTTTATCATGTTTACTGTAACTTTGTCTCACAATGTTCTATTTTGTATTGTGTGATGGGATGCTCTCGTCTTGTATGTATGCATGTGCGCGTGTGCGTGTGGGTGTGCGTGCGGGTGTGCATGTGTGTGTGTGTGTGTGTGTGTGTGTTCCTAAATTCAGTTGCTGGTGAAATAAAAAGGCATCTTTATGTCATATTGTGATATGCACTGTGGGGATATTTTGTACCAGTTCGACACGAGTTTAGAACGAGGATATTTTCATTGAAGCATCGTATTAGGTGCCACGCGACTCTCTCTTTAAACTGTGCTTTGTCTACATGTTTTTACTTGGAACAATTTGATCAGACATCAAACACAAATTGGTGGCCATTGATTCATAAATGGTCCAAACAAACTAGATTTACCGTTCATATCTTATTTTTATTAAAGGGTGTGTTCATGTGTCCTTTGATTTGGTACCCATTCAAGAATATATGGGCACGTGTTGACGCTTTGCATAGAATTAATTTGATATGATTCATAGTATTATACTTAAACTTCATGTAATTTTAGACATGAATTCAAATGTATTTATGCGTCGTTACGTGAATGGCAGAAAGATACCGAAGACGGTGATAGTCTGAACAAACCATGATATGCGATGTCCTTCCTGAACGCAGTGTTCTATGGGACTATATGAGCCCACATTGTCACCCCACGCGTGTTCCATACAATTAGATTCCCCAGCACAAGCGACGGTTATATAATGTTATAATTATTCTATCTAATACACAAACCCGTCCTTGATGACCGAGGTATTTCATATCCATATCGAAATATCAAGGTTGTATATTTTGTACATAGAGGTAATACGCCATGCATTAAAAAATTGCAAACGAAGTCGGATTTGGCACGATGAGTGACAAACTGCAAATTGTAATTGTGACGATGATGAAATGACAACATGGGTTATGGCCATGGCATTTCCCTGCCTGTCTAGAAGACACAACGTGCCCGGCGGATTTATGTGGTCACCGATCACCCTGCTCCAAACCAACGGCCACCCGAATGCAAGTACTTGTCCACTTTCCGATGGGCACAATAAATTTTACATTAGGTACATCGAGGAGATGCGTTTAGAATAACCTTGAGATAGATACGAAGAATGTCACATAAATATTTCGTCCTAGGCAGGCGGCATCAACCTGATGCAAATGACATAAAAACTACACATGCCGTAATTATATTAATGATAAATTTACATTCTGTATTTGCTACCAACAGGTTGAACGGTGACGTAATAACACAGTACACGCAGAAACGATCGCAAATATATGCAGAACAAATGAACAACAGATTAGCGTGGGTGGTTCTAAATATAATCCATTTATATTCAGTGATAATGTGTCCTAATATGGAATGCTGCTTGTCTTAGAGCTTAAATTACAACAGATGATGCATTTTGTATGAAGCAGAAGCTGGCACTTCACGGATTGTTGTAAGTAAAGAGTGACTGTTATTTGAGATATAAAATCAAAAGAAGACGTCGCGACGTTACTATGTTATTAGCACTCCTACATATTTAGCAGTAACATATTCCCTGCCAAGGACATATTTCAGTGCATAAAATCTAATTATCATGCACTTGTAATTAATTAATTTTGAGTGATTAATAGTTTATTATGAAAACGTTTGAATAAATGTTACAAAGACATCTTGCGCCGGCTGATTCCCTCGGAACTGGTGGAGTCTAATATCGGGATCCGCGATGGGGGTAATTCGTTTAACTTCATTTCTAACAGTACATAGTTATCTCTTCCCTGGTTTAAAACATGACTAAGTCAACAACTTTATTGACATGTCTCAGCTACAAAATTTTCACACACACACACACACACACACACACACACACACACACACACACACACACACACACACACACACACACACAACCAACCTATTCAATCTCTAGATAAGAAAAGTAAATGATAACAAAGAAGCAGACATTTAACATCCAGGCACTCTAGGACGAGTTGGGCTGGGAAGGGTTAATATACACAAGTATTTGTATATGAGAATGGCACTGACAGCTGATACTGCACACAGTTCTTCTGTACCTCGGAATTTACTATCCCAAAACAGCTGAGAAATGATAGAAAACGTTGTGTTTCACCTCGAATACTTATCGGAGAATACCTGATCTAACTAGGGATCCGTAGCAAACGGGCTGCATTGGCTTCATTCTGCATTGCTAGTAGTTTCTCAATGAGAACGCGAACAAGCAGGAATCTATTTTGCCATTAGCCAAGCGTCATTTTTATTTGAGGCCATATCAGTAGGAACCACCAAAGCTTGTGAAATTTCTTTTTCTCACTATATCCTGCATCAATAGATTTTGAAATTAGAAACATATTGAACTCGTGGAAGTTACGGCAGGAATGAAATATAAGAACAAATCTTTGAAATTAATTATTGTGTCGGATGTAACTCCTTCACAAAAAGCTTCTCTTGCCCCTCCGGATAAAATGATATTATCGGTAAATACAACTGATCTTCCTGAGCAGACCGGAAGTTATTTCAGCTGTAATGAGTACGAATGACCAAATTGACTGGCCTGTGAATTCAGTTGTATTGACAAAAGGGAAGGGGGGGGGGGGCATTGTCATAAGGCATTTCTGCTTTGTCTAGACTCATCGTGTAGCTCAGGACGGTGTACAACAGCATACCAGCTTACATACCATGAACAGTACGGTTTTGTGTTACACATAAAGTGCCTCATAACAGAGCATTTTTGTCAAACCTGAAGACAGTGCCAGTCGTGCAGGAAAATTTTAAACTCACATCTATGTAGCATTTAGAGTTACAAATGAGAGAAAAAAAGAAGAAGGAATAAAAATAAAATCCCAGGACAAACAAAAAAAGACGAAACTACAATTTTAATCCTGTCCTGGCACACAAGCCGACCTCCCTGGAATTCTCACAGGGAAGGGATATTCAAGGTCAACTTGAAACATAAAGATAAGAAATACCCACCACACACCAAGACACGCCACGAACATAAAACAGAAAGAAATATTAAAGAATTAGAAAAATTACGCGAGGAAAGATTGAATTTAGTATTTATTGAACTTATTCTCACATATCAGCTGTCAAGGTTGAGGTTATATGAAACACTCACAATACATACATGCATACATACATACATACATACATACATACATACATACATACATACATACATACGTGTGTGTGTGTGTGTGTTGGAATGCACAGCAGTACCCACTAACTTCAAGCGGAAAGTAATCTAATGTTGCAGGTGATCTTAAAATGCAGGTAAATCTGCCGCAGAAATAGCCCTTAGTGTCATTAAAGGCGGGTCTTAAAAATATTCGGTCTATCACGAAAGGCGGTCTTTGAAGCAAGGAACGCAGTATTGATTTGTTTCAATAACTTTGGTCGTGCCATATTGTTGACATTACAAAGCTGTCTAAAAATTCAATTGGTCTTTTGCAGTTTTGAGGATGCAGGAGATGAGAGTGGCATTCATGAAATCGAAATGTAACGTTGTCATGGTTGTTTTACGAGCTGTTGCATGTCCACAAGGGCCACCAATTATTACAGTTTCTCATGTAGGCTATTGGTATCAGTCCTTTATCCGTCTCTTTTGAACAATAATTATACCATAATGTAACGAAAGGCATCCAACAGGCTTTTATACTGATGATATGTACTCATTATTACTCATGAGATCTTAAATATTTGCTGGCCTACAGAGACAAAAGGAATTGTACGATAGTTAACTTAATTTAGAATTACACTTTTTGTATTCTGAATGTAGATTAATGACAATGTAACAAACACATCGTAAATTCTTATTCTCAGTTGAATGTTCGCCCATAGAGCAAATGCTAAATTTAAAAAGCTGATTGATTCGCCAAGCAACTTTCCGGCTAAGTTCTCATCGCCAATGTACCATGCTATCTTCTTTTTCCTCTTGTCACACAGGTATTCCCACAAATTTCATAATTAAAGGTGCACTGCTGGTTTTTCTACCTAAAAAGCAACAACTATCACTGTTTTGATCTCATTAAAAGGTATGGTCAAGTACACAAAGTATATATTAAATAGTCCATAGATATTTAAACTATAGCGTGGATATGACTCAGTAGTACACCTCAAATTTCACAAACCGAAGACATCCAAATGCGCTTCACAGTAATTTAATTCAGTTCAATTCAATGATTTTATTCTAGGCTCGCGGCCCATATAAGGTACAAAGTAATATTTGAAACAAATCACTAACGCTTTTGTAGCAAATATATAGAGTTTTTAAAAAAATCATATATAAACCAACCAATTTTAATCCACTCATTGGCGATTTTGATTTGATGTGACACTATGAGTTCCGCTGATCTTGGCCAGTTTGCCCACTGGGTCCATTTAACACTGATAGGACAAGCCAGGCCTAAATTGTTTTTCGCTAGAGTGTCCAGCAGGCCTAATTCATCCGGAGCGGCTGAAACATTGCCACAGGTTAAAGTCATTCCTATACAATACACAAGGTGAATAGACTGACATGGCAGCATTGTGTAGCCTGAGTGTTGTGCTTATTCTAGTCTTTTGGCATATCCACGCCCCCTCCATTTTCCTGGATATTAAAAGTATCGGCTAATATCGGATCTAGTGACCAAAAAATATGACATTTTACCAAATTTCTGGTTTTGTCACATAATAGCACTGTGAAAAATTTTATTTGTGTATGTTATCAACTTATTAAGACATCTTTAGCAGGAAAATATTTATTGCTCTGCTGTGCACGCTACTCGTGATTGCTTGCGTTCAAAACAGGATGCCTTTAAAAACGGAGATTTGTTATATCCCCTAAACCATGGAGATAAATGTAGTACTACCCATTTGCTTACGCTTACTCAACTTTTGAATGTGGTGCTGAACATTAATACCCAATGTGTTTAAAAACTATAAAGATTGTGCATTGTCCACCTAGAATGTTTAACGCTTAAGGTTTAAAATATATTGCCTCAGAACACTCAAACGCACTGGTTGGTCAAGTCTTGATGAAGTATATAGCACCAGTTGGAAAACAAAACGTCTGAAATTTTTTGTTTCAACTACGGATGAAATTTAATATGTAAATTGAAAAGTTATCTGTGATTCAAAATAAACAGTTGTCTAATTTTGAACAATTCAGGAAATCTTCTTGGTTATACGTTTGAAGTCTTTCCTGACGGCGTGTTTGCAAATATATTATCATAAAAAATACCTGTTCCTTGCTTATAGTTAGTAATTTAATCCGTGACTCAACATAGTAATTTTGCTTCTAACTTTGAGTTAAGAACATACAAAGTATACCTGGTGTAAACTTTTTTTTAATTGATCAATTACACCAAATGTATACATCATAGAATCTTGAACAATAATAAAAACGGGGCAGATGGTGGGCCATGTGTATTCATGTAAGATGTGTTTGTCTCAAAATATGTCATACAGACTAGCAATAACAGAATTCACATCGTATCAATAACCTTTTTCTTAAACCAATGCCTGCAGGATTGAAGCTAACAGTTTCTGTAATAAATTCCTGTACCGCTGGAAGGAAAACAAAAACTAAGGGAAACAAACAAAAAAACCCAAACAAACAAACAAACAAACAAACGAACGAACGAACGAACAAATAAACAACATAGAAAAAAAAATAAAAAACAAAACAAAAACACCCCCCTCCCCCCAAAAAAGCACAAAAGAAGAAACCAACCAATCAACCAACAAAAAAACAAGACAAAAAAAAAAAAAAAAAAACAAAAAACCCCTCCGAATATTTTCTTCTAGAAAACATTCCGGGCACAGCATTACAGTCTGTATTACCTCAGCACAGAAAAGTGTATCTTTTACACCCGTCTTAAACAGATGCAAATCTATTTGACCGGCACCTAGACGGAGGTGGGTGTGTTGAACTGCAAAAAATCTAAATTCCGAAATTATGCACAGCGGGAAATTTTAAGGTTTGAAGAACTGCTTGTATAAAATTTTATTTGAATATTTTGCCTGACGCCAAGTTTCTTATTTCAACAGATAACTAATTTCACAACCTAACGAGTTGAGTGAAAAAAGAGCCGTCAAACAGTTACGGTACGAGCTTGAAAATGAGGAAAATTAAGTTGCCATACGTTTGTTACCCACGGGAGCTGCAGTATGAAGAATAGAGAATATGGATCGAGAAAAAGCTTATTTATAGATTTGTGCATAAAGGTCGAATTAAATATTTGTCTCCATGGAAAGCATAAGTTAACCATCCAGTTTCCTCGTAAAATTTACCATCGTGTATTCCATACATTGCTACAGTGACAATACAAGCAGCTATTAACAGAACGTTTTACAGTTTTTCTTCCTCATGTGCTGTACAATCACCTCACATTGGACTGTCATGTTCGAATATTAGTCTTACAAATGTAGTATAAGAGGTGCTAGTACAGAACCTTGTGTCACACCGGCACAAATTTTACCCCAACTGAAAGAATTGTCCTTGAATAACCACGCATCGATAACAATTTTCAGATGGCTCAAGATCTTATCATGAACGTTTCCCTCAATACCTGACCTATTTCATTCATATAAAAAGGTCAGAATAGCAAACCGTGTCAAAAGCTTTATTAGAATCCTGGGAAATGGGTCTTACGTCCTTTTGTTGATCCACAGCCGAACAGAGGTCATGACTGAGGAGAAGCAACTGATTTACTGTTGAGTCGCTCAGTATAAAACAAGATTGACCAGCAGAGATAATAATACTTACCACGACTCTGACATTTTCATAAACGTTTAAGTTTATAGGGTTCGTTAGAAGAGTAAGTCTGGAAACTAAGATAGGAGAGAGGAGTGACCAAGGTATAGATTTTCCTGCAGACAAAAACCTGTGTCCACCAGACGTCTTACAACTTCTCTTATGGACATGGGCGACGGAAACACGTGTTGCTTTATATTTTTATGACACTTTTATGAAAACGATAAGAACAAATAGGAAACAATGCCTGGAAAGTATGACACAATAGCCTAAGGAACTTACACAATTCAGTAAATTTGGGGCAAAATCTAAAACGGAATAATTTTTAAATCCCGTCCTGTTAGAATACACGTGTAATCATTTCGAAATTTCATATGGAAAACATA
Organism: Hermodice carunculata; assembly: GCA_964020975.1. NCBI lineage: Eukaryota > Metazoa > Annelida > Polychaeta > Eunicida > Amphinomidae > Hermodice > Hermodice carunculata. Next base: position 51,638,440 of record OZ026615.1, on the reverse strand, counting down.
TGTACCGTCGAAAGTGTTGACATAATGACTTTTATAGATTATTTCAGGCCCCCGGATAAAGCCCTGGAATTTGTAGAACGACACTTTTCTGTTTAAGGTGTCAGGAAAAGGCAAATAAATGGTACATTTATGGGTTATAAAGTAAATCTACCAAAATACTTTGAAAAGTCGATGTTGTTGGTTTTGGTCGTTATTGACTGATATGATATCTGCTATTTCCTTTATATAATGTTTTATTTATCTATTAAGCACCTTTGTCGGCGTCCATCAATATATTAAATTCAGTCTTGTTTGTTTATTCGTTTAGTTCTACATCAATTTAGAATAAGCCATTCTGGATAATTAACCGGCACATCCACCTAACATTGCTGGTGTTTGGTTAAACTCTGCTTGCCTGTCCTTTGTACACGCTTAGATGTACAACACATTCAATCACCTACCCATGTCGTATCGACCAAAACCAAAATCCAATGGCAAGGAACAAATCCGGGGGACCAACTTTAAGCAGATTTCTAATTTATAGTCCCATCGATTTATTTGCCAAGGACCACATAGCCGTTTGGAGTAAGGTTTCATCTATATCATGTTTCCTAGACTAAACTGATCGGACTCCAAAATTGACTTGAAACTTGAGCCTTTAATGCAACTATCGTTTGTCACCAAGTAGACAAAAATGCACAAGGATCGATTGTAGGACTCTAAGACCTGGAAATGTCAGGCACAATCATTTTTGTCGAGCCTCGAGGAGAGTTTACATTAGCGTGCGTAAAGCTAGGTGTGAAATCGTAAGTGGGGTTTGTGGCTGCAGCGGTAATGCCAGTTGCCTTGATTTGAGGCCATGATATACCTATGACAAGTTCCAGTGATAGTAAATGGCTGTAGGATAAAAGCCTTCAGGCTTGTGGATCAGAGTCGTTGCTTGTCTGACACTACTATAATGATGATGACACAATAAATGATAATGGTGAGCTCAGAGGAAGGGCCATAACAATGATGGAGATTTATTTGCGTAAAAAAAGTTCATTCTTCTATTTGCCGGGCTAGCAGCAGCAGCAGCTGCTGCTGCTGCTGCTGATTTTTTTCACACATCAATATTTCCTTTTCTTTAACACGGACACACGGCAACTATATATAACAAATCACAGATAAAGTCGTAGGGACTAAATTTGTAAAGTGCATTAAAGAACAAAGAATGATAAATAATAAACAGAAATAGAATCATGCACAATTCAGACTCCTATACAACGTGCTCTAAAAACTGTTGCTTGGGTAAAACTTAGTCGGAAAGGAAGTACGCTTCCTCTGATTCAGAATAAATGACTACGGTCATAAAACATATCCTTTACCCACAGGTCCACGAATAACAAGTTAATCACAGAAGGTTACAAACGATGGTAGGCTTATTGAGAATTTTGTTCTTTCCGATTTCGTCTTTTCATGGAAAACTAGACTGAAGGTCAAATCTGCACCTTCTGCGTGCTGTGGTCTTCAGGTAATCTTTTCCCCAATGGGAGAGCAAGTCTGTACGTTCTGCGTATCTGGATTTGTTTAACCCTTTAAGCTACTAAGCCTACCTAGATGTGAGGCCACGGTAGTTATCAGTATTACATTCAAGTATACTTGTTTATTTCAGAAAACAACCAGTCAAGGTTGAACATTTTCTACTCGGGTTACATTTATCAAGATTTCAGCTTTCATGAGAATATACTATTTGAATCCTCAGCCGTCTCACAGGACTCCACGGTGTCGGATAACAGCTAAGTGTACATTGTAGATTTTTTTGGGGTGGAATAGGTGTAAATAAGTGTGCTAAAAATAACCACTTGTATGACCAAGGAGGTCAGGATGGAACGAAGAAGTGCTATCATTCAGGTATTTGCTTGCACAACCGGCCGTAGTTGGAGGGACTTACCATCATGAAAGCCAAATGCCACTGTAACCATTCGTGACATTGTTTAAATTAAACCATTGGGGGAATAAGGTAGCGTATTTCTCCATGACTTAACCAACTTGAGTTTGGCTGAATGACTTTTACTACGTGGAACACCGATTGGTACGGTAGAGATTTAACATATATTTGGCTTGAACTCGCGCAGTTGTGAACGCGAGACTTACAAGAAACTCAAAAGCATTTTTTTCTTCTTTTTCGTAGGGGTTTTAAATAGAAAAAAAAATCATACCATTGCCGCATAACGGCATTTTTCTGCAAATACTGTAACTATTTCTTGTAAAAAAAATGTACATGTACCAAGTGGAAATGTGAATTTCAGATGAATAACTGTACCCCAAATCATACTGGGCGACAGAATTCTAAGACATGTCAAACATGATAAATTCTACATGCACATTTTATTAAACCTAAGTAGACCATGTCAATCGAACATATATTTTAAACCGTTCCCTAATGGAATTCACGTTTCGTTTAACTTAAAGTTAAGAACAAGAGGCCCTAATGTAGGATGGTGAGCCTCCTTCATCATCACATATAACTAGTCATTTATGTGATTGTGTCCATAAGCCTCTGTGTGTGTATGTATGGATCTGTATATATATATATATATATATATATATATATATATATATATATATATATATATATATATATATATATATATATATATATATATATATATATATATATATATAATGTTTGTATGACATGCAATCCGTGACATGATTCACAGATGAAACGCAAATATAGATTCAAGACTGACTGAGACAGTGTAACAAACGACCCAGGAATACAGATTAACATGGAAACAATATGCGAGTCCAGATGAATATTTGTTCCTACAGATAATGAATATCTTGATCCCATATCCAACATAAGCCTTAAAGTACAGCAAATGAAGGTACGTGTTGTAAAATGAGGGGTAATCGAAGGTTGTGTTCAGGACAGTACCATGCCACTGGTGTGAGGGTGGGACAGGGTATTTCTTTTTCACAACTGTAGTTGCAATGACCTAAGAGGAACAACCTTGGCCTGTTGACTTCACACCAACATTGATCACCATGAAGCCATAAAACAAATGCCAGACAGGAACGCAAGCGCAGTTGACAATGGGGGCAGCGTCAGCTCACAATAGGTAACGTGGGAAACTGCATTGCTGCAAATCGTTCATTCACTGTAAAAAGCATGGAAAGTAATGGAACTTTGACATTTAGCTTGAATAGATACCTCAATAACAACTGACAATGTATATTTCAACAGAATCATAAGTATATTACGTAGATTAATGTTGGCTCCACCTTGGGTTGAGAACGGTGTCGATCTCCCACCATGGGAATAACAACCTAGTCTTTGCCGATATAATAACTAGTTTAGTGGTAACAGCAAGAAATCACAAGTTGGGGACAGCAGTAACATTTACCAGATTGTCGGGAACGAGGTGGTAATGTGTGCTGACGAGTTTGTGGTTGACAGGAAGAAGGAGGTGGTTGACAGTGACGAGTTCGGAGTGGGTAGGAATAAGGAGGTAAACTGAGAATGTGGTTGACAGGAACAAGGAGGTAGGTGATTGATGGTGACGAGTTTCACCAGTTGTCAGAAGTAACGGTGTAATGTACAGTGACGAGTTTGTTGTTGGTTGGAAGAAGGTGGTGATTGGTATTAACGATGTGGTTGATAAGAACAAGGAGGTGATTGGTAGTTACAAGTACGTGATCGTCGGGAAGATGGAAGTGATTGATGGTAACGAGTAAATGTGATAGGCTGGAGCAAGATATAACTATTATAACAAATATTTTCCCATGAAGAAGCAAATTCTGAATTGCATATGAAAATAACAAACCGTCGTTATCTGAGTGTATCCGGAGTTGTCACTATCACGTTGATAAACCACTCTTTGTATGTGTATACACTAGGGCACGTATTGGTCAGAACTGAAATATAAACTTCCGCACATATCAGGTCAAAGTTTTTGGTTTTGAACCTTTTTACACGAAAAGCCAACTCCAGACTCTAGAGAAACGGACAGAAGTTTCAATGATTTTGATGACACCACACCAGAAACTATTTTGATCCAAGTGCCAGTTTTCCTCGTCGTTAATTAATAGTCCCTATTGACCCTGAACTGGAATATGCATTAAAATGGTGATTTGCACATGGACAATGTCATTGCCACTTCCTGTTTTGGAATTCGTCATCCATGCTCTTGTCGACAAGTCAGACGTCAGATAAAGATATCGGTTAAAGTGTTTGTTATTGGGAAAAACTAAATGATAGAAGTCAGTAATTCTATTGACAAGTTTTGATTGAACTTTCTAAGCATTTTCAATCTTGCGTTAATGTGTGAAACTATTCAATGGTGAGAGGATCGATTTGGTTGTAATCTATGAACACGGGAAGTATAGCTGCTCAAACCTATTTTATATATTCACCTTTGGCTATGATGGACCAGTTTTCGAATTTCCTAATTATGTTGGTGGTGGATTGACTTTTGCAGCGATCTACCTTCATGGAGGTCTCATAAAAACTAAACAGACCCTTTATAATGATGCAAAGTTGTTATTTAAGCCCATCAACTGTCTAGCAATATAGATTCTATTTCAAAGGTGGGAGGATCGTTTGAACCACTGCTGACATATTTGTGTTTACACCTGTCTCAAGTCAGGGGTGTATCAGTATCCTTCAAAAAGTATAATGCACTAAAGAGTCGAGTTTTGCGCCCTGTGTCACAACGAAAATGGTATTTCTGGTGTGTTTTGGGAACTTTTGGAGGCTGTTTACTTCCAAAATTTATCACTCTGTTGCAGTTTTGACCACTATATCTTAAATCTATTGAACACCAGGAACATGAGTTGTACAGTTGCTCAAACCTATCTGGAACAGAAATAAGTCAGATGGAATATGGGCACATTGTGTTCACTGAGTGGAATGCGAGAAAAGTAACAATGCATTTTGTTCAGAATTTCCCATGTGCAGTGTTTACTCTGTCTTGTCCTAATATACTATGAAAAAGACCAGACGTAAAATTGCCTGTCACTTCCATATTAATTTGTGTCCACTGCAATCTTGTACCCTACTCATACACTACAGATGCTGTAGGCAATGATATGGTAGAATGCAATATGATATAAAACAGGGAAGGCGTATCTGATGGACAGTGCAGGCAAGATTAACACATTGAAAAAAATCATAGTAAAAAAATACCCGATATGAGACGTATTCAGGGTCATCAGTTTGCATTGTGATAGAAATCAGATCTCAAAGTAACATGTATATGTGTGTCAGAAAATCGTATAGTGTGTGGTATTAATTTAATTGCTTTCAACTTGGTCGTGTCAGCATCCCTTGTAATTACAAAGTTTCATGCTAGCAATTTTGAGAATCCACAAATCATGTCTAGAGAACCTTGTGATTAGTCAATGTACCATTAGAGTATCCAGTATGAATACATATGCTGATATAAAATCAAATGTTTATATTGTTTAAATAATAAAGTTGGCTTAAAACTAGTTTAATCTGAGACTGGGCAGAGACGTACATTGCTAAGGGATACTCAAGATACTTGACAAAAGGGAACACAACAAGGCAGGTTATACTATTATGGCTTAATTTCAAGGCCAAAAGCACACAGAAGTAAAAAGGAAAATTAATGGCAGGTCTATAGATCAGTATAGGTAGATAGCAACTGAGGGTAATCAAGATCAGGCATCTGTTAGCGCATGAATTTTCTTTACAGAAGACCAAAACAGATATAACACGATATAATAGTGTTGCATGCACAACAAAGTACAGCATGCACGCATCTCAGCCTAATCTCCATACAGGACCATTATCATGTATTTTTAAAGTCATTGCTCATGACCTTTTTGCCTTATTACTGCTTTAATAAAAATCACAAAACTGAAACAGTAAACCTTGAAAACTGGGTCAAGGTCTCTTTATACAATAGTCATAAGGACCAAAAGAGGTATTTGCTGGCAACTAGTTTGGGAGTTGTACAAACAAAATAAAGAAAGAAAATGAACATAACAAATGTAAAAAGAGTCACATACAAACCGACAGACAATCCTTGGGTAACCAAAGACGTGACGCTTGTATATTTGTATAGACTGGTCTTTCGATCTGGCTGAAGTTGCATGTGCAAGATGAAGCCGTTCCAATAAGAGATGTACATTTTTTTCGCATGGGTTAGTGCCATGTGGTTATCCTTCATATGTGCACTTCCTATGTACATTAGGCAATCGGGATGGACAATATATTTCGATACCAGTCAGTAGCTCATCTGAGTATTTCGAAATTGTTACTTTTTCCAGAATACAGGAGCATTTGACATCTTGTCAATTCTAAAAGTTTGTCTGTGTCAATAAATGGTTTTAATGTAACATTAATGGATACCCTTTCCGCAACCGATGGCTTCTTGAATCAAAGGCTAATTTAAATTGGCCGATGCAACATATCTTTTGTTTGGAGAGCCATCCTTTGGCATCAGCAGACTTCCTTTACTGCCAGGGATATTTGATGACGATAACTACTTTTTGCCGTTTCAGAAACTTCCTAATACTTAGGATATTCGGAAATTACGCGAAAATTTAACGAGAGTATATACAGTGTAAGGAAGCAGCAGTGGTTGGTCTTAAACCCATTAGTCTAAAAAGTGACAGCCAGGAAATGACAAGCGATACGTTACACGATCTTTTCTGTGAAGGGAGCCTAAAGTGGAATGTGACAACATAAAACGGTTTACAGCTAGCAAAATAGATACAGGGAGGTATTGTAAAAATTATACTGCTCAAAAGAACCCTTCAGAATACCAAACTAATTCCAACAAGGCCATGCCCAATGAAATTAGACAGACTAAATTGCTGTTTTAGATCAATCGGACCATTGGCTAGTGGTGTCACCCTTAAACCACCGAAAAGCGATGACATCAATATATCTTATGTCAGATCAGTGAGGACATAATTGAGCAAATGTAGACAACAGAAAATAATTTTTTGAATTGTTCAGGATATATTTATGATAAGATCAACAGGCAGCGTTGTATGATAGCGTTTATTCGATCGTGTTTTCCCAAGGTCCAATTATATCCCTGTCTGTTTCTGATTTGTCTCATGATAACCAAACAAATGGCCTATAATTATTGCACATATGTGATTATTCAGATCTGTCAATGCGTCCTGCTTTACCCACATAGTGCAATGAGCTCTATATTATATGCAGGAATTTAAGTGTGAATCTGGGATAGGGGCTTATAATTTCCTGTTATAATGTTTTTAAACTATTGAATATGACTCTTGTACAAAGATGCTATGCAAGTATCGCATGCTGAAGTGGGCTTCGCATTCAAAAACTGACCTAAAGTGTATCAGTACTACTATTACTAAAAAATAGTTGCGACAAAAGGAATCATTATGAGTTCAGATCTATCTTGAAAGGAACTTTCACGCACGTACTACTATGCCTCTATTTCCAAAGAAGCAAGGAATGGTTCGGACAAACTGCTTGTCATCGTCCACCAAGGGGGGGGGGGGGGGCCAACTGTTGACTCAGCTTGCAAGGCAGCACTGAAAGGATTAAATTTTATTGACTTTATGAGTTTGTAACAAACGTTAGCATACGATGAGAGATAAGAAGCTCAACGAGGTCTGTTAAGGACGCTATAACACATATTTGATCTCACGAAATAATAAGAATTGTACCGCCCTTGGAAAAAACACAACTGCTCTGTTCAGGTTTCGAGAAACTTGCTTACAAAGCAGACTAAGGTCCGTGTAAAACATGCAGCTAGGGTCTGCTTTGGAAGCAATGGAGAAACGCAAAAGGCTTGTTCGCCAGGAAAAAATGCCGTAAGAAGATTGAAAAGTCTTTATCAATGCAAATATACTTAATTACAGATTATGTCACAGTGCTGAATAAAAGAGCAGGAGAATCGCTAACATTAAAGGTACTAGTTGGATATTCTAGAAAGCGGACAGGACATATTTGTGCAGCTCGTCCATGTAGAAAAAAAATTGCGTGCATAGCAGGTATCTACGTTTTCCATTTGATATTTTTGTCCTCCGTATAGGCGTATAAACAAATACACAAACAAGCCAGCAAACAAACAAATAAACAAACAAACAAACAAAATCAATAAATATACTTTATGCATAGTATTGTTTTTGCCATTATATTTTGTGGAAGACTGAACTGAACTGGAAATGTCAAATACATTGCATTGAACCAAAATCCATTTACTGTACATCTTTTGGATTTTTGCGATCATCTAAACTTATGATGCTCGGGTGAAGATTTGTATAAATCAAAATCTGCATTGATACTTACACACACACGTATATATATATATATATATATATATATATATATATATATATATATATATATATATATATATATATATATATACATACATACATACATACATACATACATACATATATATGTATAAATGGTACTATTGGTTTTCCATAAGATGTATTGATTTTAAAGCTTGGTGAGATGATGAGATTCAAGTGCTATCCAGACCAGACAGCTTGATGTATCTATTCAACAAAACTCATGAATTGACGGCTGCACCATACATATGGTACAGCCATCATTTCATGATTTTTGTTAAATAGATTCATCCGTAGAAGTTATCTGGTCTGGATATCACTTCAATTAATCCCATTAGGCTTTGAACTCAATACATCCTATGAGAGCCAATGGCCGTGAAACGGTCATTTATCAGTTACAGGTAGTTCTGCAAAATGTATAGACATGAACCACTTTTGTTGGACAATATAAAGATTGAATATGATTGCTTCTGGCCTACCATCTCTGCCATTCCCTTACTTCTTCTTTCAAAAGCGGTACGGAATACTCTGGGCGGGTTACCAAGTTTGGCTTTTCAAACGCTGGTAAGATCTACCATGTATAGTGTGAGGTCTTACCATACAGTTTTACCAGATCATCTAAAGTATGCGTGACCAAAAAATAGACTGTTCCACAAAACAGATGCCATGATAGAATATAAGTTGTAAGAAAAAGACGCTTGCCACATTTTAGGTATCCAATGTACTTCCATTTTGTATATCATATACAAGGCCAATTGTATGAATATAAAGATGTGCATACGGTACTGGAACAGTATATTTTGGATGAGGGTACACGCATTTAGTATCCAACATACGTTTACCTTATTTTTTATTTTGTTACCAAAAGTGTCTTTCAGACTCTGCATGTACCAGTGAGATGGAATACACGTGCAGATGTGAAGATAAAATTATCATTATTACATGAAATGGAACAGGGTCATTGATAAACAGTCTATTTGTCAAGAAGGGCAGGGTCAAAGCTGTCTACACACCATGAAATAAGAAACTGACGTAAATGTAACCAAGTGTTCAAACTACTCACTTTGCGGGCCACTGGGGCACAAGTGAGAGCACATCAAATATATTTGACAACTGTCTCCTTTCATAGCAGACCTTCCTAAAATAGATAATTGACAATGACGGTGTAAGAAAACTCTGGTATAATATGAGTCTCGCTATTGACAAATTTTACACATTTTGGGCTGCTAATTCAATACTTTCTCATAGCCCAACAGCTTTTATTTGAACTGGCCTGCATCTACTTAAGAGACAATGCCGGCGTGATCATATCATAGGAGAATTAGCATACAGTCTGTAGTATCTTCTGTGAGGTACATAGCGTCATAAGCAGAAAATACTGTCATTGGCAGGTTATCTGCCGGACAGCAAGTGAAGCCATAAAGCAAGAGATTGGCCAATGGCCTGCAATCAAATGAGACTGGTTTATTAAGTGGCAATAACCATTAGCATTTACACTCATTAACAAGGTCCAATAGCAAAGCAATGAGGAAGCCATTAAAAGGCGGGGTGAACTGTCTATTTAATTTATGACCTCTCTTAATTGCCTTCAGCTAGCCTTGTCCAAGCCTGTCCATACACAAGTATTTGCAAGATATATAAGGAGCGATATATTTTACCTTGATAACTTTTATTACTCTTTTACATCGGAAACTAATTCTAAACTCAGTTGGGCTGAAAACGTGTAAATGAGTATATAAATTGGACATATTTAGTGTTGAATTTATGGGGCAAGCAATTGAGCGGTAATATCGCGTTAAGTGTCTCCTGGTGTTCAAGGCACCTGGACAGTGGCCAGTGATTGACACGGTACCAGGTGTGGCACGATAAAACATGCAAGTCCAATGGTGCACATATCTTGGAAATAATTTGAAACAGGCTTTGCCGACCGCCAGTCAGCAATAAATTTCCGATTACATTGTAGACTGGCAGCAATGATAACACGTCTATTAGCAGACGACTTTTAATTTGACCCGCCCATACTCCTCCCTGGTCGTAAAACCGTTGCAAACACTCAGCGGGGACTCGAGTCTGGACCCGCAATGCCAGCTGCATGACGAGGGCACTGTGGTTTCCTCTCTTACCTTTGGCAAGGAGATTCAAGTACAATACAACAGGCATAGAGTGGAGTGAAACATAATACACACTTCATTTACTGCGTTCGATTTTTTGTTTTGGTTGTCGTACCATGTACCAAAGTGCACACTGTTAAAAGCCCAGGGATAATTGTTTTTCATTTCAAATTTTCTAAAACAAGCTACTTCAGCTTGAATGCTTTATCCTTGTCAGTACAAGTAAGTACACAGACATAACTCCAGAAATAGTCGCAAGTCTCTAAGAGACCCAACCGCATACTCACAGAAGCATGAACTTTTGTTTGACTTCGTGAAGCCGCACAGCAACTTGTCATGAAAGGCATATTACCACACCTTTCACGTAAAACTTTAAGCCTCGAATTTGTGGTCAGATGGAATGCCTCAGTTAATTTCTCCATAAAACCATGTGTACCTTCAGACTCTTGCTCAAGAAACTGGTCTGTACTATTCCTCAATACCAAAAAGCATCTTCAACACAAGCCTTCTCTCTCATATGAGGATTAACCCAAAAGTTAAATAGCGAAAGAAGTGTTTTGGTCGCTGAACATTATTCTAAATGAAGGTTAAACTATATGATCTTGTAACTTGCTTTTTTTCGTATGGCCACCAAAGTAAACCAATTAAAAGAACCACGGTATTTCTGTATGGCCATTATTGCATTTTCGAACTTATTGCTGAAAAAATGGTTTAATGTTTGGTCACCCAGCCACCAAAATACCACGCCTCACTTTTACAATTGTTCACTTTTATGGCCCTTTGCGTCCAATATGTGAAAGTCTAAGTAACTAGGCGTGGAGTGTGTTGAGTGGCATATTTATGACTTTGTTTGTAATTTATACGACCGACTCGTGCAACTCACTTGTGAATGGAATAATACAACTTTTGCACATATAAATACAATTTTGACCATTGACCTTCTTTCAGATCTGAATATCCACATTTTATGTAATCCACTACAAATTCAACAAATAAAGGAGGCACTTCCACATGTCATCGGTTGATCAGCAACGATATGAATAATCATTAGGCGCACCAGTCAAACAATGGAGCAATGTTGATCCAACTACTTACTCTTCTTTATCTTTTGTGGATGACTGCCTGTCTCAAGTCAGGAGTGAAATTTGTTTCTTCACATTGGTATTGGAAGAAGAATGTTGATGCTTTGGTAACTCTGGAATCTTTTTGCTGTCAGTGTTAGGTTTAAAATTTATGAATGTGGGTCATGCTTTTCGGTACTACTAGTATTTAATTTAATCAATTAATTAATTTCAATTCATGTTTTCATTCATTTATTCATCCGCTTGCTCACACTCACTCCATATATATATATATAAATAAATAAATAAATATATATATATATATATATATATATATATATATATATATATATATATATATATGTATATATATATATACATACATACACACTCACACACATGTATGTATTTATGCGGCCGACTTGTGCAACTCACTTGGCCCCAAGCTCCCATATGTATTATATGTACATATATAAATATATGTTTCTGTTTTGAAATATTTGGGCCCCTTTGATGTACATTACAAATAGAGGGGGCTTTTTCTTCTGGAATATTTGAGCCCCTTTAATCGGTCTTACATATATAAATGTGTGTGTGTGTGTGGGGGGGGTCTATTCTGGAATGTTTCACTTGCTCACTTGGACTGAGTAGAAGTTTTCATTACAAATTAAATGCCTTGACTAAGCTTCACAGACAAAGGGCCACACTACACTGTGGTAAATTTTGAGTCTTCCAATTGAAAGCCTACTCAGTACTGCCACTACCAATATGCTGAAACAACATAAGACAGGCAAGCTAAACATGTACGCTACGTAATCGATAACCGGCTATTCTAAAACCGCGTACATACGCCATGTCAAGGATAAGAAAACGGACACTAGTCAAAGTACTTGATATGTTTCATAAACTATATTTAAGGTTGGGCCTTTTCAGTAGGGTCGGTCGAGCTGCACTTATGCATTTCTGTTAGGCCTTAGGCAACTTGGACATTTGTTCAAACATGTTTAAAATGGATGTCCTTTCCCCTTTTGCACATTACCTCCTTTGACTTCAGTTTAATTTGTTACCTGGGCACAGCCGGAGGCACTTATTTCAATAAAATGACGTAAATATGGACTGATCTAACTTATCTGCTTGTTGCCAACTTCAGACGAGTAGATAATCTGCTGTATAATAAGCTAAGTAGACGTCTCAGCTGAGCTTGCCCGGTGAAGCCTGTCCTCTATCTGGGCCACATGTCATTAATTTAGGGATACCCTTCTCTCAATGAACATAGAAATGTACAAAGGTCAAACTGAAAATAAGGGAAAATCTGCTATGGATGGAAGCTTGGATTATTTAGTGGTTTTCTTGTTTTATTTGTTATCAATAAACTACACTGTTCGAATTTTTTTTCACTAAAATTAGCCCTTAAAAGTGAAAAAAGATAAGTTTGATTCTGGTCACCAGGGTAACTTAACAAGTTGAGAGGGGAAAGGTTACTTCCTGTCCCTATTGACGTCTCTCTCAAACAGAGGTCAAGCTTCACTGGGCATGCCCAGAGCTACGCTTAGTCGAGCGGACTTGAGGAGCCATGGGGTTACAAACTAGCAGTTTATAATCATTTGTTGTCTGTTTAGCAGGCATTCAATAATGAAATGCCGCAGTATCAATTATATATATCATATGGAATCCGAACCGGATCCGAACCGTTAAATCCGTTTGAATCGGATTATGTCTGTCTGTCTGTCTGTCTGTCTCTCTCTCTGTCTCTCTCTCTCTCTCTCTCTCTCTCTCTCTCTCTCTGCATGACTTTCAAGTGTCAGATGACATTATAAAAAGGAGCAATTTTTCTTGTGCAAAAGTTCTGGTGGACAAAAGCAAATGATGTCGATGTTTCTATATGCACTGGAATTTCAACAATAGCGCAAGCTTTTTTGCCATACACAAGGGGTTAATCATTAATTATGTTTTGCATTGATTAGGTGTGAAAGCTGGTGTACAACCTTGAATTCTGCCCACAATATAATATTTGAATATTCATTTCTTTTAAGTATTATATCGTTATAATACATTAAAATAGATAACACTGATGAACAATACATATTATGACTCAAATTGCTGTAACAACTTAGTTTGAATAGAGTCAACTTCGAACCTCTTGTAGTTGTTTTTATGATCTCTTCAATGCTAACATATTATTCAAGTTCTACTAATAAGGGGTACAGACTAGTTATATAGAGCTGAATGTTAAGCTTCTGTTACGACTAACAAATACATCCATTATTAGTGTTTAACGTTGAGCTTTATATAACTTGTCTATAGTCCTTATAACAATGGTTTACAGTGTCAGGTAAACCTCATTTTTACGATTTCGAGTTATAATGCGTAGAATTACATGTTACAAATTGTTCTGCAAGGACACACACACACACACACATACACACACACAAAACAAAAAGCAAAAAAAAAAAAAAAAAAACCAAACAAACAAACAAACAAAACAAAACAAAAAAAACTACAACAAACAAACAAACAAACAAACAAACAAACAAACAGAAGGGTTGTTCAAAAGAGTACTGAGCATCAGCGATATGAAAATATCCCATGTAAAAACAACACAACTTTTTTGACCAACAAATGGAAAGAATACCATCATGACAAATTTGATTAAATGGTATTGATTGTCTTTTGCTAAATAAAAGCCATGTAAATTGTTGCAATTGAGCTATGAGCAAGGAGGGTAGCCTCCTTGCTATCAGTGGAAGTAGACATAGGGGTTGGCACCTTAATATTGTCTTCACAAATTTTATACGGGCTCGAGACAATTTATTCGGGTGGCATAATGCTTGTCGGATTAAGCGTTGATGCAATTTTCTTGTGCCAGATTATAGAATCAACAGGTCAATCTCTCCGAGACCCTAAATTGTTTGACTAAGTTTGAGCCATCAGTTATGACTGGCGAAAGGCGTATCCATTGAAGAGAAAGGAAACATACATGCACTGAGGCAAAGACGCAGTAGACCGAAGAAAGTCTGTTTGGTGTGGGTGAAACCGTAGATTGAAACCAACAATATGGGCGACGGTACATGTGCGTGGCCTCGAATAAGTTTTTTATATTCATAGTTTTACTTAAAACATATATTTCAGAATTGCTGACTGCCTTGAAAGCCTGCAGAATCTAGATTTTTTACGGCGTGTATTTTATACCACATATATTATGTATGGATACGTCAGTTTCCCTTACTATGATAGTCGACCTACTGTCAACAGACCAACCCTTTTCCAGTTAATCCACTTTGAGACTCTAAAACGTAAAGCTCATCTTCTCATCTTTTAACTTGGCTATACCTCAGAAATCTCATCTGAGGGTTTCCAAAATCTTGGTTGTGATGTCATTGTTAGACTACAATGTGAAAGTGGAAAAGAATGCCTGCTTAGCACTGACAATATATGTGTGAGTGCAAAATATAATGAGGTATAGGTTGTTAGTGAAAGATCTCTATGCACTGTACATTTGAGGATATTCAACATTTACAATGTGAAATGCGAATGATTGGCAAAGGCAAAATGCTAAAACTTTTGTTATGGTCAATAACACACACACACACACACACACACACACACACACACACACACACACACACACATACATACATACATACATACATACATACATACATACATATATATATATATATATATATATATATATATATATATATATATATATATATATATATATATATATATATATATATATATATATATAGGTGCAAGTTTGAATGGAATCTTTACGTGTGACACTGGTGGAAATTTTCATAATTTGAAATTGATGTTCCCCGGGTTGGGAAAATTTAAAATGCTACACTTTTGTTCTTAATCATTCGGTGCAGAAAAGTAAATAACGCATGTGTGGAAGTTGAAATGGGATCTGTATTATAGTTTTGAAGTTATCTTTCAAGATTTAAATTTGGAATGACCCCGATAAGCACAATTTAAAATGTTACAACTTTTGTGCATGTTCATTGCATGTACAATCGCCTGTGACATGAGTAAACAAAGGTTTGAATGGCATCTCGATTTGAAGATACAAATGATTTAAATTTTAAAATGCACCGACTTAGCATCATAAGTTAAATACTGCAACTTTTGTGCAATATGTATTGGGTGCACATTCGTTAATAACATAGACACCACACTTTCATACACACGGCTAGTATCATGTATCATTAGGAATTTCTATTTATCCTGAAGTTGCGGCTTCATTACCTTCAAAAATGAAAAAAAGTACAGACCACGTGATAGTGTCATTTGTATCAGGATAGTAAGGGTTTTATTAATTGTATCTTGTGTGCACTACTTTCACTACTCAGGAAATCTTCTGGTAATGTCAATATATAATCAAATCTAGCAGGCCTTTGAAAGAACATCTACTCCGGTGCTGAAATCAGTGGCAAAATAAAACTCAAATATCATAATGTAAACATAGATATGTAAACTGAGAACGCTTGAAGTCAGTACTCACCAGGTTTCAGTCTTGGACAATGTGTCCTTGTCACTGACGCAATTAAAAATTGTACTGTTTATCATTCGACCGGTAGACAAGTTGTTAAGATTTCATACGCTTGCACCGTTTGAAAGAATGCAAAGTAACTCGCTTTGTAAACCGCTAAAATGTTGTCTTGTGTATGGCTATGTGCATGTGTCTGTGCGTGTGTGTGTTTTTATTTACTTTTTGTTTGTTTTTTATTTGTTTGTTTTTGTTTGTGTTTTGTTAAAATTCATTGTTATAACTAGAATTGTTTATTATATTTCCTTCAAGTACAGAACAAAAGTAAAACCATCCATCGTCGGCCGAACGGATCATACCGCATTCAGCTAGTGTGCAATATCCGCGCCCTTCGGGTTTAGGTAATACGGCACAGACTCACGTTGCATGATTTTCTTTGATCGACGAATTGAGCAGTTTCACTGTTGTACTACATGTACAACGTCCTAGAAATACTGCATACAAAGAAAGGTAGAACAAATTTGGACGAACAAAATGTCTGTAATGAGGATTCCAAAATAAGACAAAGAATAATAATGAAAATTATGAACGGGTCATGCCAGAAGATTCACTATTAATGGCTGGTCAGGAAAATAATTAAGCGCACAGAAAGCCTGGCCATTTACAAACATGACGCAAGTCCAAGATGGCTCTATTGGCATGAAGTAAAATATAAGGAATATTTGTACAAAACTTGAAATGTTGAGAACTTTGTAAACTTTGATGTAAGCAGTAAGTGGATGTATTCCGGATATTTATATGCCTATAAAACCATTAAAGGAGTCACAACTGACATTAGGCTTGTTTTTGCTATTTTGTGTTTCACGGGCTTAGAAAATATATTCTGAAGATTTTAACAGAAATGTGAAATAGTAACATCAGACGACATTCAAGGAAAACTGCATTTTTTTCTGTCACTGTCATTTTGCATTTTTGTCGGACGTTAATTTTAAACTTTATTTTACTTCTATTGAATGATCTTTATTTTGCGGTCATCTGAAAATTACAATCTTACACAGAGAAGTCGCCGTTAGATTTTGCATGGATCACACTTTTTTGCAAGCTGTAGTCTTCTAAAGTAGCGAATATTTTCTTTCGTTTTTCATTGAAAAATAACAACTTTGACCCACCAATATATATAGGAACAATGTGAGTGAAAAATTGGCGTACTTATATTTAAATCTTAAGGGTGGTGGTTTACTTGTGGGAAAAATTTTCTTCCTTCTGAGACCAAAATAACAAAATTAGCTCAATAAACGTTTGAAAAGAAAAGTATTCAAAATTAACATTGGATAAATATGATAGTGACAGAGAAACTGTGCATTCTGATAGTAATTTCGATCTCATTTTGTCATCTGAAACCATCATGATTTTTTTTTTTTGGAGAAAACTGTACTTTCGGGATATACATGCTATGTTCATTGCATTTTTAAACATGACGAAACCTAGGCTTATGAAAATATAAATTATTAAAAGGTATTTCGCGAATTTTAATGTTCTTTGGGCACTACAAAATCGACAGTATTAAATATGAATATCTTCCTTTCATTTACACATGTCTAATTACTCAAAAAGTCTCGAAGATTATTTTGTACTGTTGGTTTACATACATATCATTATCACTATGGATTAAATCACGAGGGTTTTTTTTTCTATATGAGAAACACAATTTTTAACAAGTAAAACATAGCCCCTCCCCCTTTGAAACAAGTCGGTAGTCCATATATTTGGTCGTAAAGGGGCATTTCAATTTACCATAAGACATGCGTTTGCACTCTCATATAAAGCTGAATCGCAGTCATGCAAGGGTTAGTTGGGCCATAGAGTCCACGGTCGAGTGCACCATGTTACATGGTTTTCTTGATAAACAAGCATCGTTGTATTTTTGGTTGCTATTTGTCAAAAAAATGAGGACAAGTCATGGGTGCCAATCCAAATGGCCTTCTGCACTGAGTAACAGCATTGAAACTTTGTGCAACAGCTATTTCCAATATTAATCATTGACATATTCATATTCGTCACTTATCATGGGCACAAATTCATCAAGGGTGTGAATATGGCAATCAGACGAAATGTGGTTTTGTTTTATGTAGTGAATATTTAATCAATGTCGGAAGGAAGAATCAAAGCTAAGATTTATAACGTAAGGTATAATATCAACTGAACATGCAGATGGATGTCATTCTAAGCTCAAGCAAAAAAAGTATAAAATGACAAAATCTTTAACCTATACTGTCACAGACACGACGGTTAGTAAGCCAGGGCCTACTGACTTCATGCTCTTGTGTTATAAAATTTCCATTCGCAGGTTTCTGAGACAGAACTGTAGTGTCCTTTGAACTTTAAGCTGACGCATCCTGACGGCGTCCAAACGTTTTAGTGTTTTTAGTTTGTCAACACAACTGCAAGTAAAGCGCTCTTGGTTGGTATTTTTGCAGATAGCTTATGGTAAGTAAGAAGTAGCCTCTTGATCATGCTTATTTTCCAATGCTGATTAGACAAACGCTCTTTGGCTGGACTGGATGTACATTTCCATTTTACGCACAATCACATATACCTTAATTTACAGAGAGAGTGATCGAAAATATATGCCAGTTTTAATGATTAAGCAGTTTTGATGATAAATTCAGTCTGTAAAAGTCACTTTGGGATTAATGCATACTTCATTGAGCACCCTCAATAATGTATATGACGGATGCCCTGTCACTGATGTTTGCAGCCCTGGACTGCAGGAACGCGCAGGACCTTCTTAGTACAATGTGCCTAGAAGGTTGCACGTGCTCAGTCAGTATCGATCCACCATTGCACTGTGGATAAATTTGTTTTTTTACATTTGAACATAATGATGTTTTTGACTTCAGTCGGTATAACAATTTTCTGACGTACTTTGCCTGTGGTCTTGCCTGCTGAACATACTTCATACATCGGACTGCTTGAAGCCATTGGCGAAACACATCACTCGACAGACTACGACTGACTGGAAATGAATCAGGTCAATATGGATACGACCTTATATAATTTTCACAATAGCCTAAAATTTATATCTATCACATCCCAAACAGTCGGGCCAAATATCTTCCAACAATTTGTGCAGCACAAACATATCAAATATATTAACACAATAAGACCACATGTTGTCTCAATTGCAACAACTGTTTGGTGTTACGCTGGGAATTTGGATCGTTTTCTTCTATGGTCTGTCCTTGTGTGCATAAGTTAAGTGGAAATTGTTCCTATTTCTGTTTTGTATGTACATATTTCAATGTGTAATGTATTTCTCTCGTATTTGCTTAACACTACCAAAGAGTATCATTAAACAATGACCACAGCATTAAAGCATCAAAACATCACTGTAGTTAACAGTGTTACAATTGATGTATCCTCCATAAACTGGTAACACCAATTAAAATCACTGAACCTTAATAAAGACATTTTACATATGCCCAATTTTAAACATGTTTCATACTTATTAACACATGACCAATCACATCGTTCTTTGTTTTTTATCCATGTTTGGCGGTGCACGTGCAATATCAAAGTGAATAAACCAAGACTTGCCTGTTGATATACATAGAGTGTCATGCTTAGCCAGCCAACCTTGTATAGTGTTTAACTATGCATTCAAACGGGTTGACTTTACCTGCTTGGCAAATTGATTGGAACTATTTGCGCATTTAGTATTGCATATGCTATATTCAGAAAGAATAACACTGAAAACAATAATAAAAACACTAAATTCTTTATTCATGGAGGCAACAGTAATTCTCGATTGCTCATACGTTCATCCTTAGCTGGATCACAATAATCTGCATGTTTTATATTATGACAGAGGGGATTCTACTTTTCTGTCTCGCTCTCTTTCTTTTCCCTGTAGATCACTCGATCGATTGACCATTCACTCAATGAATACAATAATCGGCCAATCCTTTAGTGAAAAAATGACAATATAAATCAAAATGAGTGAATGAATCACCTAGTCAGCCGGTTAGTCAGTCAAATCCATCTATCCACCCATTACTACTATTCATGCATTCATGCACGCACACACATCAAGCATATATATATATATACATACATACATACATACACATACATACATACACACACATACACACACACACACAAACACATATATATGTATATACATATATAACAGTGACATCTTTCAGCCATTCAGTGTGACTGGTTGTTCTTCAGGTTGGTCCCGATTCATTATATATATATATATATATATATATATATATATATATATATATATATATATATATATATATATATATATATATATATATATATATATATATATATATATATATTCAAATTGCAAAAATCTGAATAAACCGAAAGCATGATGCTGAACCAGCATATTAGGCGATAGAAGCGTTGGTGGTATCACACAGAGACCATGGAGAGGAAATCTTATTGTATCCATAGTCTTCTCAATGAGCAACGAAACACCAAGGTATTTACCTCTTAGTGAAGACCGGACGGCAAGACACCACTTTGAGATTATCATCTTTTTGGAATTAGAAAGGACCCACCTGAATTAAGAATGAGCTTGCTTTTGCATATTCATAGAGAGATTGGTGCAGAAGTTGCACTAAAACTGAAACATAAAATGACACACTGAACTTTATAAGCTTAGTCCCGCGTGTACTCTTTAAATGTCAGTAGAGGAACTGCTGACCTTTGCAGTTTGAATGCATAGCTGGTAAGATGAAGCACCAATGGGATATATTTGGTCAGTGTTGGCAATGATTGTAAGTGCCACATCAGACTGGCTATTCATCGCCACTGTGGTGCTGTCTTGAAATGCCACATTGGCCCACACAATTATTCTGTTGGGAATAATGAATGGATACACGCTTTTGCAATGGAAATCACTCAACAGGGAAGCTGTAACTGCAACAAAAAATAAATCTGAGCCTTTTTTTTTACAAAAAAAAAAATATCTGATGCCTAATATACTTTATCTGATTTTTCCCTATGGCAATTTAGTAAGCAATGCAGCTTTACTAAAATATTACATTCTGATTATCTGGTCTCCCTTTATAGCATAATATTTGCTTCAGTCATCATAAATATATGTACGTGCATGTGTAATAAAATTGATAAAAATACACGGAACGATAGTGTTAATTATTTCATTTAACATACTGTATTAAACAGCCCCAAAGAAGTAACCTTTATAGCGTCAATAGACAAACTCAATCATGTTTTTGTATGTTTTCTTTGATAAATGGTTCGGAAAGAGTATCCAAAATGAAAGTGGTTGTCATTTTCTTTTTATTTTGGTCATTCTGCATACTGATAACGAAACTGCAAAAAAAAAATCAACACTATTGCCTTATTATTTGTTGGCAAAAACAAGCATCAGTTTTGCCTAAGTGATCGTACGCATAAGCATCACTCAACTTTGGTAGGGAGGTTAAACAATGGTTCCTGAACGCCACTCTACCTGTGTGACACGTAAATGTTCATTACATGTGAACAGTTTAGAAAGGGTTAACCTTTTGGGCCTCAGTTTTATTGCCACTGCCCCCATGGAATCTGAAGGATTTTATTTTTATTTTGTTTATTATTTTGGGGGTGGGGGATGGCGGGTGGGGGCGGCATAATTAGAAACCATTCACATCTTTCAATCTCTAATCTTTGTGAAATGCCAAGAGATTGTTTGAAATGATATTTCCTGCAGTTTAATATATTTAAAAAACTTGAATCCACGACAAAGGACATCATAGTATGTGCAACTTCATTAGCTTGCACTCGCAAATAACAAAAACACTGCAATGATTACGGCTTTGAGCCTGTTCAACAGTACTTGAGTATTAACTGAGATGGTGTGAGGCATTAATACGTTACACTCGCAGACCGTCACCACAACTGAAAACAAAAACAAAAACAAAAACAACAACAACAAAAACCAACAACAAACAAACAAAAAAAATAAAAACAAAACAAAACACCTTCCAACTATCACTATTTTCTTCCACTGGTTGAAAGATGTATGCATGGCGACTTGACACAAATGACGCTTTCACGTAAATCGATCGCATTGTTTTTCCCGATATTCTTTCTTTCTTTCTTTTTTGCCTATCTTTCCACTAAATTTTTGTGTTGATTCCCCCATTGCGCAAGCCAGGAACTTCAAACTTGGCACAAGTGTGTCATCTACAGTGCAGTTCCGCATATCATTCCAAATAGTCAACAATTTGAAAATTCTGCAAAGTAGGGCCATTTATAAATATTGATCGCTCCTGGCTTCCACTTTATTGAACATAGAGACACAAATGTTGTTCTATTGGTATGTTTGTTGGGGTTGCAATTATATTGGACACAATACCACCTCTGTAGAATTGAAATTTATAATAATCATGGACCTTTCAAAATTATAAAATAGAATACCTTCAGAACAATTATAAATAGAGGTGCCATTCCAACATCAAGATTTGTGCTGTAGATGCAACCGCTGAACCACAAACAGAGGTTGTAAAATTTTAATTTATGCTAATTAGGGCACACAGAAATGTTTAGAGTTGAATATATTCAGAACTATTTTAAATAGTTTAGATGGAGGTGCCATTCCTGCTTCAATATATATTTTTTCAGCTATGCGTGCATTCGATAAAGGGTGTTATGCTAATGAGGCCAATACACAAGATTTAAATATTGAACACCTGCAAAACTATTGTAGATGGAGGTATCATTCTAAAATAAACTTGTATGGATTTCATGTATATATAGCCCTATCCATTATTGTTATCAAAATGTGCAAAGTTTTGACACACAGAGACAGGTTTGGTGTCAAGTAAATCTGTTTTCCAATAAAATCTGTTGTGAGCACAGACTTCTTGTTTTTCCTCAAATGCTTTATTTATTTATTTATTTATTTTATTTATTTATTTATTTATTTATTTATTTATTTATTTATTTATTTATTTATTTATTTATTTATTTATTTATTTGTTTGTTTGTTTGTTTGTTTGTTTGCTTGTTTGTTTGTTTGTTTGTTTGTTTTTTGTTTGTTTGTTTGTTTGTTTATTTATTAATTATTTATTTATTTATTTATTTGTGTGTGTCATTTTTGTGGTCAGGTTTTCTCGGACACTATTGTTCCGAAAAGTACCAAACTTGGTATGGTGATAGATCTAATAGTAAAGTTATATATATTGTGTGGAACAGTCATAATGTTTAACTTATGCAAATTAGAGGCATATTTGTCGAAATAATAAATTTTACATATCTTCAAAACTTTTCTGGAGATAGTTGCCATTCAAAGCTTAGTATGTGGGTCTATTGCTATAGCAAAATTCTATAGCATGCAAACAAACTTGAAAAGTTTGATTTATGTTAAATGCACAGAATTTCCTCAGAATACACATGCATGCATCTGACATATTCTCTCTTTCCCCCCCCCCCAACCCCTTCCAAGCTGGTACCTGATTCTACAAACAGGCTTTCATGCAATATGGGGATAATTGAAAGGTGAGAGCCTGGCCTCCATACCTATCAGTGCAGAGGCAATGGTGCCCAGTGCTGTGCACTTACCCTTCAATCCCGAGGAAGACTGGCTGTGTCAGTAGAGTAAACTTGCCTGCATTGTGCAACCAAGGAGGCTGCATAGTCTGGAGCCTCCTTGGTGTGGCTCCCCATCACAATAAGCTGGTGCTGACAAAGAGGTTCCATTTCAACCACAATTGATAGGTTAGTGACATAGGAGCATCCAATGAAATATGAACCAAAGTTTAGCATGTCTTTATAAAGGAAGATCCACATAAACTGGCAGAAATCACTCAAACACAGATCCGGACTCCCTGTAATGACCAACTGTATTATGGAAGGATTTTGGTCAGGGTCAGTGGGTACATCGGGACAGGCAGAGCACAAAGCTCATGGCATAGCTGATGTATTTCTGGACCTAGCAGTGACATACGCTCTTTAGTAATATATCTTTAGCATTGTTTCATAACCTCTGTAAACACTGCTTACTTCCAACAAAGATTCATCTTATTCCATCGATGTTGAGCCTGTGCAAACTTGCAACTTGTGACATAGCCCTATCCAATGAAACAAGGTTTGTGACGTGGCCCCATCTAATGACACATGAGCCAAAGATATATAGCATTTTAATTTATGCAAACTAGGTGAGCACCCAAAATTTAATCTTGAATAACTTTCAAAGTATTACAGACAGACGTGCCATTTCCGCTTCAGTTGGTAGGTTTGTGACAGAGACACATCCAATATAACATGAACCAAAGTTGTTGCACTTTAATTTATGCAAACAAGGTGAGCACACAAAATATAATCTTGAATAACTTTAAAAGTATTACAGATAGACGTGCCATTTCCGCTTCAGTTGGTAGGTTTGTGACAGAGACACATCCAATAAAACATGAACCAAAGTTGTTGCACTTTAATTTATGCAAATTAGGCAAATGTGCACAATTTTAATGTGAAATAACTTTAAAACTATTACAGATAGAGGTGCCATTCTGACTTCAATTGATAGATTTGTGGCATAGCCCTATCCAATGAAACATGAACTGAAGTTATAGCATTTTAATTTGGGCAAATAAGCTGAAAACACAAAATTTAAATCTTGAATAACTTCAAAATTATTGTAGACTGAGGTGTTATTCAAACTTCAATTGATAGGTTTGTGAAATTGATGCATCCAATGAACCATGAATCAAAGTTGTAGCAGTTTGATTTATACAAATTATGTAAATACAAAAAAATTAAAATCTTGAATAGCTTTAAAACAAGAATAGATTGATGTGCCTTTCCAACTTCAATTTATAGGTATTTAAAAAGCCGCATGAAAAAAATATTGTTGCAGTAGTTAAATAAATTCTGAATAGGCAATCTTTAAACGTTTTCTAAGCGCACAGACTGATTTGCTGACAAGCAAATCCAATTTTTTTAGTTATCATCTGTATTCTTACCTTAGTAAAAGACATCATATTATCCAAGAGAGTAACACAGGTTTCGTGAATGAGAAGAGTTTATGCCGAAGAACCTTAAAGTCAGCTCTTATTTATAATTTCATGTGAAATAATAAAATGGCCTGTCCATTTTGTGTATATGTCGCACAATTCTTTCAATCTTGTCCAAAATACATAATGCAATGTGTAGATCCAGCTGGGATTGGTTATGCTTGAACTGTACTTCGTAATTCCTACATGACGTTTTATTAACAAAAGGTTTCACCTGATGAGTATACAATAGATCTATTGGCTCCAGTAATTATATATAAATGATCCCCTGTTTATACTTAAACTTTATCATTTAAATTAGTCTAGTTAAGGTGATGTATTGCGCATATCATATTGCGCAGATAAGAGGAGAAAGCATCAATCATGCAATCAGCACACGCAGCTTAATGAACAATATATAATACATACTGTACTTGCCTTTTAAATTATCATTCATATTGAATCGTACGAAAGTCCAATGCAAACTTGAATTTTTCTCAGCGGAAGTACACACATTTTACTTCCCAGGGACAGTCCTTGTGGGTTTTTTTCATGAATGTATTTACATGTGCCATGTAATGCACGTCTCGTTTGTTTACAATTTACACTTGTATCTCAGACACACAGCGGGCCATTCCCCGTTGCTGTGTCCATGTTGTAAAGAAGTTAATTTTTTAAATTAAAACTTCTGATATCGCAACAATTGGGATCTTCAACACACCAGAGTCCATGTGATTCAAACCGTGCAACTGGTTCAGAATTGTCAAAATTACAAATTTATGCCAACAATACGAAGAAATGAAAGTTTTAATCCTCATTTTTTCATCCAATACAAACTGATCGGAAATATTACATTTCAAGGTCGTAGCGACCAATATGACTTTTAGAAAACAGCTTAAAATCATATTAACAGGCGAGGTTTAGAAGTAACATATAAATGTCTTCATGGTTGACGAACAACTAAGTGACATTTCAATGTCATAACAGTCAACGAGACTGATTGGAAACATTGAAGGTCATAACGGTTGACATATTATTTGCCGAGCTGTACAACCGGTCCACACTTACTTTTTTTTTTCAGGATACACTGACAGAAAAGAGACATGGCATGACAGATACGGATGCAAATTGTGTGTTGAGAACACAAACTAAATCCTACCAGTTCTCATCTATTGGTACAGGATGATGTAATCAACAATTGCTTGCTATATCTGCCAAAAAAATGCACATTACTGAACTTTTGTTAGCATTCAATGTGGTGTGTTCTTTTTATGTGTCCTATATCATGCTTCAGCTTAGCGAATTAGTTGAACAAGCTACTCCAAACAGATAACAATTACATTATCTGTTCAATAAATTTAGACATAGGGCGCAACTCTTGAAAAATGTACTTTGTTTGTTTCTGTGACATCCTTTCCTGTGCGCAGCAACATTCATCGAATTTAATTTTACATTTTTTGTGGTATTTGCTTACCTGATCATTTTTTCCTGTTCAGCAGAGGTCAAACGTGCTGTTTATCATCTACAATATTTAGAGCAAAGATTCATATTGAGAACGACAGTGTATTGGCTATATCATGTGCAAGTCACACCAGGGTTAAAGGTGTTTTAAATCAGCTATATTCCATGTGGAATTACAATAATAATGACAGCGTATTAACAGCAATTGGACAAAAAAATGTCACGGTTTATTTAAAAAATTGCACGTGTGATAGCAAACCGGTAGAAGAGTTATATCTTTTTGCTGACCGTAACTATCATCAAGTTTGCATTACATTGATGTGCAACAATTTTGCAACAAATCTTAGTTTGTCTCTAAATATGCTTACTTTGCAGTCCCATTATCACCGCCTTTTCACATTTGGTGCAGAAAAATGAATCATTTAATGCATACCTGTCAAGAAAACCAGTTAATATGTATTCATGAAGAGCACGGAAATACATTCACTGAGCCTGTTTTCGTTCCAAAATATTTCCATCGAAAATTTCCCGTCAGTGAGACTTAATTATTTCACAGAGGCCCCAACGGGATAGAAAGATGGGTTCTTAATAAAGAAATTATGTTTGCACATGCAGTCTAATGACTTAAAATTTGATTCTATAAATTAGGGGCTGCAATATCGCTGTCCTGGAACAACATGGCTTTATTTGACCACATAATGGGCCAAGCCAGCCAAGCTCTGTATTTTCCTCTTAAGAAGGTTACCGCATGCATGCATTTTCCTATACTCTTGGCCTTCGCACGAAATGAATGGTTTTTCTTTTGTCTGTGCAAGTATGCTTCTTTTCCACGTGTATTGTATTAATTTTGACCTTTACAATAGCTAATATTTCTGGGCACCAGGATTCAACCCGCTTTTGCAATCTGACGTCATAAGAATTTGAAGTTATTGAATGACAAGTGCACGTACATTAATATGAGAAAAAATCGCATTGACTTTCTAAATCTAGGCACTAAATAGTGGTACAGATTGTATTGTGCAAATTGAACTAGGCATAACGTGTTCGCATAGCTGTACATAACCCATCCGTGCATTTCTATTTATACTTGTATCATATTTTTCCATTATATTATCTTGCTAAGATAGGCCGACATAAATAGGATTTTCATTTGATTAACTGCATACACAAAATTATTTGGTTAAAATTACATGCAATAAGCATCGTGCATTTGGAAAAATATCAATATAAAATCAATAGGCAAATTTGACATTGAATTTGTATGTTGCTAATTTGTTCATTATTTACATCGAAATTGAATAGGGTTTAGTCACTAATTTTATCGGTGCTGCAATAGCTTTAATTTGTGTGGAGGATTATGTGCTCAGGTTAATTATTGACGAATCAATGTAAACAGCTTCTGGTATGAATTACGCTTGGCGAATTATTGCATTGATTTTATTGACAATCACTTGGACCATGTATGCTTCTGATAAAAAAAAGCCTTTGTTGTGTATATGCTTTTGTGTTTGGTTTGGTTTGGTTTGATTTTTTGTTGGTTTCAATGTTAGTGATATATGACTACCAGTTCAGTTTCTTGGGAAATGTGTTGAGATTTGAAATGCCGTGTGAGGTAATCAGTGCTGCAGGCTACACTAATGTGCTTACAATGCAGAGACAACCTTTCCCTCTTAGCGTAATTTTTCCCAGACGATACCCTTCCCTTACGAACCGAAGGAGGGTAATGCTCTAATGGGGAGAGCATCATGCCTGAGTCCCGACTGTGAGCAAGGGGACATTTATCATCGGCACACATGTATTATTCCTAGACTATTGAATAGTAAATGAGGGAAGACACATAGATCAGTCTGGATTGTACGAGTCAGACATGATAATGGACTATCGTGTACATGGAGCTTAAATCAATGGATAGACAGACAGGCAGACAGCGCTATGTGGTAGTTCACGGCATACTCAGCCAATGACAGCAGCTGATGGCCAGCCAGACAATTATGGCCGGTCTGGACCAAAATTGACTCACATTATACAGACACTTGCGCAATAGCACTGAGACAAAGAGACGAACAATAGAGACTGCAAGCACGGATAACTAAGTTCAAAGGTATTTAATGCCAAATATTCAATATGCACGACCAAAGACACACCAATACTCTTTTTATGGTAAAAATCTGTACTAGGTAGCTTGTAGTCCTCAGCAGTTACAGAATGAAGTAGAATACAGTCAGTAACCGAGTTCTCCAGAATGCGGTGACTGCATACGAGATTTACCGCCGGCTAAAAAATTACTATGAATCGTAGTACGCTCAGTGACAGAATCTATGTACTTATGATATTCTTAGTCGTTCGTTTGCGTAGGCCGTCTGAGTAGATCCGCTCGTGCCCACGTTAGATTTCATGAGCACGCACAGTGCAGGATGACCGTTAATTGCTTAGCTGCAGCCCAGATCTCCCCAATTCACGTTTGTCATTGTCCATAGCTCATAGCAGTGGGCTGACCACGCCTTTCAGCATGACCAATGGCTTCACGGTATCGATCGTGAATTAATTAACCGGCTTTCTTACGAATGATGACCGGGTAGTGTAATGAGTCTACGTGAATGACCAGCTTGTGCCGGCAGCGCTACTACGAGTTGTACAATCAATGAAATCCGTAGTAAGAGCCGAGCAGCCCAGAAATTGATGAAGAATTATGTGTCCGGGCCCGAATGATTTCATTCGTGTCTCTGTTATCTGCTGTGGGGTATTTTCTATGAGGCAGTCGTATTTTTTGAAACACAAGGAATGAAGAACAACACTACGGGCATGAAACGAATGATAACATGGGATTTTTGATATCGTATTTGAAAAACCTCGACTTAGCATGCTTTATAACATTCGACGATGCTCTCCTTAATACGGTGCAACGGCCATGTAATGATAATACAAATGCTGTAAATGAAAAAAAAAAGAACTAAAATAATGATAAAAAGGATGTTCAGGAGGAGTGTTCCGTCAAAATAAAAGCGCGTTTCCAGCTCAACATTATGTAAAAATGAGGAAGCCAGGACAGGAGACTTTTCTTTGCTTGACGGTACAAGTAATAATGAATCTCCATCTCGCAGCATCAGGTCAGAGACCACGTCCGTCTCCCGAGACCGCACTTGCCTCGCTGATAGTACCCTGGAACAATAGGGGCTTGCAGAATGCACCTTCCCACCACCCCCACCCCACCACCACCATCCCCTAACACACACACACACACACACACACACACACACACACAATCCTACCCGTAATGAATGATACTCAGGAAAGTAATTTCAAAAGATGTTTTCTGTTTGACTTTTTTTGAGGCGACAAGCTAAAAATAGCCCGTTGTTGCACAAGCTTGTGTAAGGGCTTTGCGCGTATGGCCGTGCATTGTAGTTAACGGATCGATAGGTCAAGCAAGCCATGCTCTTGCAAGGTCATCCAAGGTGAGTCCATCAATAAACAGGCTTCACGGGCACAGATTCCTCGTCTCCAGGCCCCACAGCTTAATGCTTTGTTTTATTCAAAGCTGTGGACTGGACCAACCGGTCAGCTGCTTGAACGATCGCCAGTTTCAGGGTTTTCCTTTACGCGATAATGTTCCTGTACAGTTAACTTGGGAGCAGTTCCTGGCCAGGACCATTTTCAATGGGAGCTCTGATTTTCCGATTTTGATCAAGGATTTTACGAGAGTATCTGCACAATATCATAGGCATTGCGTTGTAATTATGATAAAGCTGTGCCCATGTTGTTGATGGCGATAGAGCGAGGCCCCGTAAGGAATTAAGCTGCAAATATCAAGTAGCTAGCCCGCCCAACACAATACCCAGACCAATCACGAGTCTCCATCTTGGCCAGGTACCTCCAACATCCTACCACTTGTTTATCATGCAGTTATCTGCATGAGAACTGGGTTTATCTAAAGGGTAAATATAGAAACCCTAGAGTCGGGCGATTCCCAGGGATGCCAGATCAAAGAGCTAATTCTTTGTGAAGAATCTCCCATGATCAAAGGTTACGATCAATGAAACTGATACCGAATCTTTAGCCTTATATAGGACAAGTGAACTATGCAGCATATTTAAATCCAAGTAGCAAAAAATGCAAATTTTTACTCCCGAGACTTTGCATATAAAAATACAAATTTGAGAATGTGTTCACATGTGAAATTTATTTGAGTTATTCTCATATATTTCTTTAATTTGCACACTGGAATTCACAATTATAATGTTTGAAACATGCATTTTATACTTTTGTATTTCCAATATCTTTTACACACATTCATGTAATGCTATTTAATATATCGTAAACGTGAGAAAACACAGGTAATATTTTAATGTTTATACGAATTATCATGCATGTAATTGTACATTTTATGTGGAAGGCAATGTATCTAATACGTCTTCAAATCATCTAGTTAATTCAATTGCACACGCATTTTCAACAACTCGAAATGCGTCATTGTTGCTCGTGCTTAGGATTCCACCTGTTACCTTACACCATAGTACTTACATGCAACAGTACCAACATTCAGTATCCATATGTTGACAAATAATAAGTCACAGCACACATAAAATGCGTAAAACCAGTATCAACTTGTTTTGTCATTTAAATAAATGTCAATATCGTATAGCGATGAACTTCATTATTTTTGGTAATCTAAGATGCAACATTTTGAAACAAGCAACAGCTTAGTGAGAAGGATTACACTATTGCAGGAGAACAAACCAGATTTCTACCGTCTGAATATCCCCTGTAAGTTATTCATTATAAAATCACATTTTGTTAACACTCTTCTCTCAGCATTTTAATAGACGCTAATGGGTCAATGTGAAAAGCATGAAATGAAGTTGTTCTTGTGACCCCACTTGTACAATTTATACAAGACAAAAAAAGCTACAGCGGCAGAATTTTGACTTTCACCTTCAGCAAGAGACGTATGTTTTGGCAATTCAAGAAAAAGAAGCCTTTTTGTAATGTTAATTATAAGTGCACATTGCGACAATTTACGAAAAGCATTCTCTCAAATACATCATACAAAATATATACATACATGGTCATAAACATATACCGTGACACATACACATACACATACACATACACATACACATACACATACATACAATATGTAAGTGAACATACAGTCCTGGGACTCTGCGTTGACAGGATTTTGTCCTGGGATTCACACGTTGCCAATATATGTACAAAGATACGCCACCACTCCTATCCACTGTACAAAAACTGTAAACGCTCAAGTACTTCCACATATTGAATATTGTTGCATAACATGGGGCAACTATAACAGTATTTTTCTGAAGAAAGGGCAACGTCTTCACCAAGTGACTGCCTATCTGGCCGTAAACATAAACTCTTTTGAAGCTACAAGGACCCAACTAACCAGCTAAACTGGATGACATGAGAAAAAAGGATTACAGAAGCAGTTCTTGTGTACATGTCATTGAACGACATGACACCAGCCTTGCTGATGGAATATGTTTGTGCATGTTGAGTATGTTCATAGTTAGCTTGCGCTCCGCTACTAACTACCAGTTGAACCTCAACCAACCCAGGAAAAACTTAATAAAAGGACAATAAGTTACTGTGATGCATTTTTATGGAAATGACCTACCCAAAAACATTCGATGTTAACTACTACATTGCATACATTTAAATAGAAAGAACTGCACTAAACATCTGGTCTCTCTACATAACAAACAAAATATGATTACCATCAATTGTGAACAGTATATATATATATATATATATATATATATATGTATATATATATGTATATATATATATATATATATATATATATATATATATATATATATATATATATATATATATATATATATATATATATATATTACAGACCTAGTCTTCCAATATACTTTTTTGAGCAAACAAAATTAGAGCACCACTTGGAAGATAAGTGTTTTTACCATATTGAGTCACCCTCTCGAAAGTTAAATATATATGTATGTATATGTATATAGTTGGTATCCCCCACCTTTCCTGATCTGGTAATTAGAGGTCTGCGGTCTTATATGTTACTTGTCATTGCTATCAATATATCTTGATTGCTTTTCTGAAAAAAATGGCCTTCGCTCAGCTCCAAGGTCAGGTAAGGGAACTGTCCTTGCACGCAAACCTATACACTGAGGACATTGTCCACCAGTTCATTGAATAACACTGAGAGTGAGTTATTATTTCACGTATTGATAAATCTGTCAAATTTTAATATCCTGCACGTATATTACATTCACAATAAGAATTTTGTTACAGTCAAACTAGACACATAATCCGGCTGTGTGAATGTATGCTGCATTTTGCTTTTTGCAATTGCAGTTACAGGGACACGTGAAGCAAAATGGTCACGTGACCTGTGCGTGAGCACAAATGTTCTTTGTTAATTGGTTGTACTGGAGAAATAGTACGTTGCCTGGCTTATTCTTAGTGACTTCATTTTTACGCTTGGTACATGTCCTACGTTGATTTATTTTGACAAAGATGCCAGACGTCACTTGGGTCGTGTAACAACATGACAATGATTAAAGTTGGTTTGTATCTTCATCATACTCCCAGCGGGCGCTACTGGGGTATGGCGATGGTTTAGATTCGATGTTTTATTGTCCAGTGATACCCACTTCAAGTATTTTTTTTTTTAATTTTGTCTAAAACATCGAAGGTGGCGTGCTCACATACAAAAATGCATGAATGTTTGGTTTACTGCTTTTTTCTACAGATTCGCAAAATTTGAAGGCGGACTAGCCGCAGGTATGAA
Organism: Hermodice carunculata; assembly: GCA_964020975.1. Lineage (NCBI taxonomy): Eukaryota > Metazoa > Annelida > Polychaeta > Eunicida > Amphinomidae > Hermodice > Hermodice carunculata. The sequence goes on along the minus strand of OZ026615.1, from coordinate 51,605,219 downwards.
TTCATTCACTATGCAAGAAACTGTCTTTTAATTTTTGCAATGGATTTTTCCTGATTGTCGATGTGGAAAAATATACGTTGAATTGACACCGCATGCTCTCAAACAAACAGTTTTTGGAAAATTCATTTTGAGCTGGATAGTTTAAATTATAATATAAGTTTGATATTTTCCATTTTGTTTGCTTTCAACCAACTACCCTGCACAAATACTGCTGTACTTTCAACCATGTTATGTAACAGATTGAACCGCGGCCCTATCGTCTACTTATACGTGTTTCAGTAATGTCCACACTCCAGTGGAACAAAAGGCAACTGTGTCAATGACATCTGGTTCTTCTGAAGTTCATATTCTCCAGGTCACTGCATATGGTCTGATAAGTGAGCCTGTCTGTGACTATTCACATGATGCAGTAAGAAAGTCACATTTAAGTCCTATTTTCCACAAAGGAGAGTTTCTTTGAGAAGCAGCATTGAAAATTGACAACAAGAGCCATGCATATATTTTCTTAAAATGGACAAATAACAGGAGCCCCCGCATCCAGGGTACTATATGTGGGAAGCTCATCAACATACAAGGTGGACCCCACCCTGGGCACTGCAAAAACTCAAATACATGGCTCCGCTGACATATTTATCCCACTTGCAAATTGGACAGAGCTTGCGCATTGTATGTTCGTTTGAAATGACAAATAAACAGTTATTATGAATACGGTTTTTCAAATGCATAAGGTTCACGGGGCATTTGCATTGAATTAGTGTGCGTCCATTCATTTGAGTGAATACTAAATGTATGTTTAGTTTATAATCGTATTACTGTTAACAGATAGGCATAGAAAATTACCGGCAGCCTATGCCCGGTCAAAATATAACCAGCGTAAAATGTTTTATTGCGTTTGTGTCAGTAGGTCTACAACTCTCCGTTATATTAACAAATCACCTGGTTCCCTTCACTTGTTTATATTTTTTCAGGTATGACATACTGCAGAGATTCCTGTTCACTCAGATTCTCTTCCATCGCATAGACTATGATATAAATATAAGATTTAGCCTCCCTCGTTCTGCCACATTTAACATATTGTTTCTCTAAGTTTGGTTGGCGGTGTAAGGGCCTATTATCCAAGAATGAATGTGCCAGTCGGTTGATTGAATTGAAATTTATTCACTAAAGTACGACAAGCTCAGCTGCAAGGTCTGCATGTGAGAACATGAGATAATGACTGTTTCCCCGCTAGTATATTCATTTTCGCCTCACATTCTGGGCACAGCGCGTCGCAACGAGGCACCGTGGTCAGCCTTTTTTCCACCACAGTTGTGAAACCATAGAGGACAGCCAATTACCAGCACGACCGTCCATCTTGATCAAATCTTGACCCTTCAAAATATGAAACACCTGTAATTCCCCGCGCTTGGTTGGTTGTAGGATAATCGATGATGACAGCGTGATCATCATCTAGAAATAAAAGCTATTCCCTTGATCCTGATCAGCGGGATATGATGGATCAGGTTTGAGTATTGCCCTGTAGTTGCGTAGGTTGACTGTGGCCGCAACAAGACATGGCTTCATGGGTGCTCGCCTGTATCAAATTCAAGGGGGATTAGCATACATAAATCCGTCACTGCAGCCATGCATTTGCAAAGGTGTCCAGGGACCTGCACGAACACAGGGTCAAAATATTTCATGTAAGAGAAATGGGCCCATGGTGTGAGCATTTTGTGCTGATAATAGCTCAGGCCTATAGGTGACTGTTGTGTCCTGATTGACGCACTGGTAAATGATTACAGGTCAGCAAAATAAATTGTGACACTGCTGGACCACTGGGCATGCTCAGGAATTCTCCTCTAAATGGATGCTGGAGAACGTTTAATCAAGGAGCACGGAAGCTAAAATGACACATTCATGTCACATACACGAAAACTTGGGAGGGAATCACATTTCTTTATATATCAGCTCAACTACTTTACAATATGATATGTGTGACCTAAGTGAATCACCTCCATCAGTCTGAACATTCTTGTAATAGTGTATCGGGCCACCACAATTCTGTCCTGCGTGTACCCGGTCACTTCTGTCCTTGCTTAACGCATCCAATTATTACCTGAATAGAACAGGGGATTGGATCATACATAATAATACGGTTTCATCAATTATCAGCTGGCGAGGGTCCAACCGAGAAGCAGCAGCAACTCCAATAGTTTTTATTTCAAGAAATTACGATGGGTTTTTAATGAAGTAGCTTGTAGAATATTCACGCAGCATTTTTCATTAAAATCTAGGTCATCGCCTAGTATATGCATACATTCACCATGCAGATTTCCTACAAGAAATCACAAAAAACCAGGTGGCTACTGAGGCATGGATTTGGGCGAACTTGTTAAGATTTTAGCTTAACATTACTAAATCACAAAAGCACAGATTCTACGCCAGTTCCATGGTCTTCAAGGCATTTGCATTCCTAATGCATATAGCATGAAGGCTTTTGTGTTTGTGCCATCAGATGGGAGGCCTAATCATCGAATAACTCTTCAAATGTGTTTCCTTTAAATAGTTAAAAAACACACAATAATGCATTATATGACAGAAATTGACAATGTTTGAAACTGTTTTCATTAGGCAAAGCGATGTTACAGATTTGACATTCATATTGTGGACGGTACTGCTTTGGCCCGTAAAGGAAGTACTAGTATACCCCTGTATCAAACATGACAAAATATGTTCCTCTCGCTAAACTAGCAACACGGATAAAACAGACTACTTAAAAGTTATAGTCATGTTCTTAATGCGCATACTGAGTTTAATATATAAGGAGTCTTCATGCATGTTTTGAAAAGATGTTATTTATCACCACGCATGTTAGTGACACCGCTCGTTCTCCATCAGTATGCCCGTATATTGGCGGCTTATGGTCACTCTTGCCTGGCGACAGGATCATATATTTTGGTTAGAGATTAATATGTAGGTCCCGTATTGGACACTTGCAACGTAGTTTGTAATTGCTTTCTCCTTTTGAATGAACACACACACACACACACACACACACACACACACACACACACACACACAGATATATGCGATCAACTACATGTGTATATGTACATTTATTTACATATATATATGTATGTATATATATATATATACATATATATATATATATATATATATATATATAAAATTGTGATAAAATGTAGGATGTAAATGAAAATGTCTTGATAACGTGTCCAGAGTAAACAAAAATACAAAACACCCCCCCCCCCCAGAAAACCCCTCAACCTCCGCATATTTGCAACTGAGAAACTATGATTAGTGTTATCTAAATTATGCATGCGTTTATATGTTCATAGGTTTAACAGCATAAACACCAGAATGTTAATATTTTTATTTTATTTTGCATTAACAAGTATTCACGATTTAGGAAAATATTGTTGTGTATTGTAAGCTGAAATGACAGAAACGACGTCCCACACTACATGTACTTACACAGTACCATGAAAAAGGGTATAATGGCAAAGTTGTTGATACATTTAAAATTTTAAATCATATTTAACAGGTCGCAAATAAACAACTGATATTCATTTTAGGTATTAACCCTACTTCTGTATAACATTGTCCATCTTTGTGTCTTGTCATGAAAAATGAACACAAGTACAGTTTTGTAATAATTATTTTTGGGGACAAATGGTGAGATTTGACCCATATTTTAATAAAATTATAAGCATCCGGTTGTGATTCTTGAAGACCAAGTATCACTCTAGACGTACCAAACTTACTTCATCTACATTATAGAAGGATTTATGGATTGTTAGATACTCAAATGATAAAGTACGGGCCCTTTTTTATCACAAAATGATTGGACCTTTAGATATAAGAATATTGTCCTCTTTACATAATCATTTGTCTTTCACACCAGCCACATTTGGTAAATCCTTTTTATCATTTAAAAAATTGATATCCATAGCATTATTTTTAAAAGATATCTCTTCTATTTAAATATGCCTATGTAAAAACTACTTTCGGTCTTAATTCTCATGATTTCATCAAGTGGTGACATGAAGTAACATGTTTGTTTTCGTATTAATACGAATAGAAAAAAAAACGCAACACAACAAACACGCAATATCTTGAACTGCTTCCGGTTTTGCCTCACCTGAAACATTTTGGTGGTGGGTTGTAGTGTTGCGTTATTGACATGGAATTATTTATGACAAGGAATAATATTTTGAAGGGTCTTGCCATAAGATTTTTTAGACGTTTACATTATAAAAATATAAGCAACCGTCCTGTCTCACACACACGCACAGAGAGAGAGAGAGAGAGAGAGAGAGAGAGAGAGAGAGAGAGAGAGGAGGGAGAAAGAGAGAGATAGCAAACTATAAAGAACTCTATTTCGAAGCGTCCCGCAGATTGGCATGATGATCGCACGCATGACTGATCACATAATTAAAGTCTGTATGTCAACACACATTTTTCTGTTTTTCCTAAAATTATTTCTTTCTTTCTATCTGGGTGCCAACACAGATATATTGTTTTTCCTCGTGTTCCATGGCACCCAAATTTGTCCGGAGTTTTTCTCAAACACTATTATTCCCAAAACCACCAAACTTGCCATGGTGACTGACCTACCAATGAAATTTTGCCATTTGGTGAGGAATAGTCATGACGATTAAAATTATGCAAATGAGGGGCAATTAAAATTTTAAAAGCTCTATATCTTCAAAAATATTATAGATAAACACAAACTTCTAACTTACACATGTAGGTTTAAGACAACTGGCAAATCCAATAGCATGCAAACAAAAGTTGGGGAATTTTAATGTATGCTAAATTCACCGAATTTCTCCACAATCCACAAATACAGGCCTCTAACTGCTTGTTGACCTGTGCCTGACCTCCATGGTGCTAGGCAACCATTTTGCATCCATAATTAATTAGCTTGAACCTGTCTCATAGGCAGCCTTCTATCCATGCATGCTAGCAGGTGTATGGTGTGCAAAGTTTTGGTCTTGTGGCAAATTGGGGAGGGGGGGCGAGGGGACTCCCAACAACTGTGTAATGAATGAGGCTCTCAATAAAATACAGAGAATCTATTTCTGTTCATGCAAGAACAGATCTTGTCCATGCTGCCATGTGTACCAGGCAGGCTATAAGCTGTCACTGCACGATGACTGAGACTGGTATTCTAGCTGGTCTTTTTGCCTGAGGCTATGTCAGTCTGCTGAGCTTATCAGTCCCAAGGGGACTAGCCAGCCTCTGAACTTCTAGGCAGAACAAGCCCGAGTGTACCCTCTGTTAAAAATAGACTACTTAGCCTGACCCAGCCTATTCTTCATAGCCAATACTGAGACAGTATAGTGCTTGTCTCAGGTCACAGGTACATGCACATGTAGTTTCTTGACAGCTTCTGTTGAAATTTGTTTATGTAATAAAGGAAGAAAGACAGTTTTGTATTGCATGTATACACCTCCCGTTGAATGATAATGTATATACACTGTGCATGTATGAATGATGTACACGTACATGCACACATACTCATCCATACTGCCCAGAAGGGCTGACCCTCTGCGGAGTAGGCACTTTTCTCTGTTCCCAGCTGTGAATTTTCTCTGGTCCCAAGGGTGCCCACTGTAGAGAGGTTTAACTTTATAAATAAACACTAGAATTCTTTCTTTCTTTCTTTTCTTTCTTCTTCATGACCAAGTTGGTCTGGAGATATTCTCAAGCACTTTTTTTTTTCGAAAACAACCAAACTTGCTATAGTGACTGACCTAACCAGTGACCTTGTGCATCTCATTTGGAACAGTCACGATGTTTAAAAGTATGCAAATTAGGGGCAATGAAAATTTTAAAAGCTTCATATCTTCCAAACTATTGCAGATACTCAGTATTTCAATGTGCATATTATAGGTTTGTAATACCTGCCAATATAATGGGCAGTATAATTTGTAGAATTTCAAATTATGTTAATAAGGGGCTTTGAAAAATTTCAAAGTTGAATATCTCCAAAACTATTATACATAGACATACCATTCCAACTTGTATTTAAAGGTTTGTGGCAAAGCCGCATCCAATGAACCATGAAAGAAAGTTGTAGGATTATAATTTATGCAAATTAGGTGAACATGCAAAATGTAAATCTTGAATAGCTTCAAAACTATTATAGATAGGGTGCCATTCTTACTTCAATTTATAGGTTTGTGGCAGAGCCCCGTCCAATGAACCATGAACCAAAGTTACAGGCTTTCTATTCATGCAAATTAGGCAAATACACAAAATTAAAATGTTGAAAAGATTCAAAACTATTATAGATAGTAGTTTCATTCAAACTTCATTTTATAAGTTGGTGACATGGCCACATCCAATCAACCAAGAACCAAAGTTGTAGCATTTTACTTTATAAAAAATAGACTAACACACGAAATTTAGATTACGTTGAACAATGGCAAAGTGTATCATTTCAAACTGTTCTCATTTTGAAGGCACACAGACAGATTTGTTGTGAAGCAAATTTTTTTTCTGGTTGTTTTTCTTTCTTTCTTGTTTACCAGTGAATTTATCAGACACTTTTCTCTGACACTATTATGCACAGAAACTCCAAACTTGGCATGGCTGTATCTCCATACAAGGAGTTTGGCCTTTTTATGCAGAGGATGAAGATGTTTAAAATCATGCAAATGAGGGGCATTTGAAATTTTAAATCTTGAATATCTTCAAAAGTATAATAGATACAAATGTCATTCCAAACTTCTACTAGAGGGATATTGACCATCGCACATCTACTGAATTTAACACAAAAGTTGTAGCAATTTAAGTTATGCTAATTAGCAGCATTTGAAACTTTAAATCTTGAATATCTTCAAAACTACTATAGATAGAGATGTCATTTCAACTTCTGCAAGGGGGTTATTGACAACTGGGCATGTAATGAATCCAAATAAAAGTTGTCGCAATTTAAATTATGCTAATTAGCAGCATTTGAAATTTTGAATCTTTAATGTCTTCAAAACTGCTGTAGATAAAGATGTCATTTCAACTTCTACCAGGGGGTTATTGACCACTGTGCATGTAATGAATCCAAAACAAAAGCAATTTAAACCATGCTAATTAGCAGTATTCGAAATTTTCGATCTTGAATATCTTCAAAAGTATGATAGATAGACATGTTATTTCACATTCTACTAGGGGGATGTTGGCCATTGTGCACCTAATGAATTAAAAAAAAAGTTATAGCAGTTTAAATTATGCTAAGCAGCACCATTGGAAGTTTTAAATCTTTAATAGCCTCAAAGGCATAAAAGATTGAGATGCCATTCCAACTTCTCATCCTATGTTATGGACTAGTATGCAGCAATAAGCTTTGAAGACACACTCTGATTTGCTATGCAGCAAATCATCTTTTCTAGTTATGCCTCTGCACCTGTTGATTGGTAGGTCACGCTTGTCCTTATGGACAGTACCATGAAAGGTGAACCCTTGCATGATCCTTGTCAGGGATATTTCGTCACTTGTCCCAATTTTCTGGTGTCTGCCTAACTGCCCGGAATATTGAAGTTGTGCAAGGAACTGAATAGAACTAAAAAAAAAAAAAAAATTAAGTTGTACGTATCTTCCAGTATTCCCGCTTTCACTTAACCTGCTACAATAATGGCCTGTCCAGAATGAGTCCTACTTTACGCGAAGTACCGGGAAATCACACCAAGTCCTCCAGGTGATAAAACTACTACTGGACATTTCGTGAGAAAGATATTATAAGCAAAAGCATGTAGGTTAAAAAGCATTCAGCACTTATCGTTGTTTTGAAGCATAACCATGGCGTAAAACCCAATGTCTAGTGAACTTGTGGTCCAATTTTACGAACATCAGCATGGTATCGATCTTGAAACTGTGTTTCCGGTGACGATATCAACGCATTCACGTACGAAATGTGACATACAGCCTTAATTTGAATTGTCCAGACGGTATTTTGTTTGTCTGCATCAAGTGCAGGCCAACATCCTTCTTGAGTATCGTGCCCATTCATGCACAGCAGTCTTATGTATTTTGTGCACAAGTGAAAACAAATAACGCACTATACATAACGACTCCATTTCTATTACAGTTCAATCATGTAAAATGCAAGTGAACAGTTACGAGGGCAAGGTTATCGAAATGCACTTGTCAGTTCGAACTCCGCTATGCCGAAATAGGTAAAAAGTGACTTTTTTTTGCGCAGGTTTGAACGCAGCCCTTACTTTTCTGTTTATGGACTCCTAAGAAACAAATGCCACCAGAAACAAAATAGACAAACGTTTGTCCAGACATAAGGCTTTAAATTTTTGCATTTACTATGATCTATTGGAATGCAAAGTATTTGTTAAAATGCGACAAAGGACATGGTTTGTAACAATAAGATGATATAAAACATTCGTACAACTTTGTGACCCATATTTATAGTCATAGAATGAAAGATGCATAAGGTGTTTTTTCAGTTCATTTTGCGACATACAAATGTTATATATTACAGTACGTAGGCAATTATTTTCCCCCGCAGAAGTATTTCAGTTTTTAAAGCTGGAAGGAAAAGTCACAGAATGCAATATTATCACTTTAGATGAAAATCACGAGTCGATTTGTAGTTGAAATAGAATCATGTTAATTCAATAGTTCCCATGCATATGCATCCACTCATCCACTGCTTTATTTATTCAACCTTCTATTTGCTCATTCATATTTATCATATGGTCCAGCTGGATTGTGATTTCTCTTACATATGGTGTTCCGGCTATGCATCAGAAACGTCCACAATGTGAAAAAAACTACAGGCTTGTGTGAACAACCCTTGCTTAGCTGACCTACCTTACCTTACCGAAAGTAGGCCATGATTGAGCAAAGCAGTGATAAGCTAAATCTGTATCCGTGATTTTTCAGAAAATAATGTAAATAAGTATCAGAATGCCGAATAATTATATTGTTAAATCAATAGGAACGTATGCATAAAAGTTAATAATATATGTCCAACATGAACAATTAGTTAGAATTCGGAATGTACAGCAACAACATAATGTGAACGACTGATTTGGCTCTCGGAATATTTCTACCCAGTTTCAGCTCAACCTGAGCAACAGTGTGTAGAAACGAAATACATAACTGCTCTCTGGTCTTGGAAATCAGGTTAAAATTGTCTCTCAAGGACACATTTTACACAGACCCACCTAAAGTACATCCCTACCAAGTTTGAATTAAACTTGGCGGATTGGTTTTAAGTGAAAAATAAAAATTTTGATTTTTTTCAGTTTTTTTACGTCAATTTGACGTTTCAGTGTATATCAAGATTAAAATTAACGACACCAGACGAAACCCCATACGTATGTCCTTTAAATGTTATTTAGTAACTATGCGCATGGGAAACACCATTACCCAGATATAAACAGTGTTATTTATGTACACTAATGCAATGGCCGCTATCATAGTTCAAAGTCACGAAACCCCGGGATTGATCGAAATACCCTTTCCAGATGAACAAACTAAGCATTAAGTCTGCATTGAAACACTTTCTGAAGAAATCTATGCTTTCAGATAAGATAAAAATAGTATTAACACACAAAAACTGGTAACAAATCGTAGCGCCACCAGTTGAACAAATTAAGCTTTCGAGGTATCAAGAAGTCTTCCTGCGCATTGCAAAGCAATAGGCCAACTAGTTCCAGGGGAGATTGTTTTGTAAGCTAGTTGGTCCAGCGGTTTCAAAGTTTTTTTTCTAAGATTTTGCAAAAAATAAAAAATAAATAAAAATAAATAAATAAAATAAAAATAAAAATCTACAAGTCACTGGAGTGTAATCCTTCGAAAACTCTTGCAAACTTACCCAAGGCAGATCTTTACCAACTTTGAAGAGAATCCAACCAACCGTTTTGGAAAAGTCGAGAATAATGTGAAGCTGAATGGACGACTGACATCCTGATAAGTAGACTGATAAGACGGGTTGGCTAAAAATGGATATTTGCTTAGCAACACGTCTTTTCATGTTCCTTCAAAATAAGGATGTTTGACATTGGTGAATGAATGAACAAATATAACACATAAATAGAAATAAACCCACTAAATGTCATTCAAATTTGTATCTTCGGAGAGAGAGAGAGAGAGAGAGAGAGAGAGAGAGAATTAAACCTTGTGTTCAGATAATAAAGGCATATAATGTTCACATTTTGGGGTTTTAAATGAATGACAACTTTAAAAAGTGTAGCTGGTTCTTTTACGTCTGGATATTTTGATTTAAAATTAAAAATTCTTCTAATTTCTATACTGCTGAATCAGCAAATCTACTCATTCAAAAAATGTGCCCAATTCGAGAGTTAGTCCAAATATTATCACCACAAAACCTTTGGGGTTTGATTTGTTCTAATACCTGATCAGAGTGGGCGGACTTGTTATCAGAAATGAATGCACATAGATAAAAATAATACAACATGGTACAAGAATGTTTCCTATTACACACATACATAACCAGACTAAAAACATGAAAATGCACTATTTTCTGGCTAGGAACTTACACCGAGTTTAATAACGCGTATACGCATTAAAAGTTCGATATATATATTGGACCTCTATGGTGTCCTTTCCAGGTTTCTACCACAAAACATATTACATGCCTTACACAATCTGTACTCAACGTAGCCATATTTATGGTGTACGTTTACTGAACTAACATGACTGCTCCTAGCATTTAGGTGACACAAAAGTAGAATTGGAATGGGAAAACAACACCAATAGTTGTAGACATAGTGCCATGTGTTTTCGAGGAAATGTGTCTTTATTGTCTAAAATGACAGTACACAAATAGTCCACACATGTGGTAGGAACCTGTCTCACGTATGCGTGACAAATCTAGAATAACCAATAAACATATAGTTTAGACATGTACAGAATGATACATTACATAGATATTGTATTAAAATTCTCACCCAAAAGCCTGTATAGACATGCATTTGGCTTTGATAATTATTGTTCATTTAGTTTTATATGGAAAGCAACTTTTATTTGTTATGAAACGAAGTGTACGCTCTTTCATATTCTGAGGATAATTGGTGTGATGTATTATTGAAAGCTAAAACGGTTTTGTTTCTTTCAACCGTAAAACATTTTAGGGTCATAATGGCACTATGCTTGGGTTATGTGACGGGGATTTTAGCACAGGGACAGTTTTACACTCATTGTCTGTTTTCTGCAATCAGCTATTTGTAATCATACATTTAAGGTATTCCTTATTTTACTATTCTATTTTTTTCTTTGTTAATTTTAGATTGGGTATTTCGAGCCGGAACATAAACAGCGATGCCTTGCTACTGACTGGCGATGAGAGTAAAGCTGTTTTTTTCTGGACGTTGTCTCCAAATGGCGGTGAATATGGCTACATTTGAGAAGTGGAAACGTGCAGAAGAAATGAAAAATTAAGTTATTTATATACAACGAATGCAAAAGTATCCTCTGAATCCTTCGTGATTCACTCTAACTTTAAATGGCTGTTTTCTCAAAAAGAAATATTCAAAAGAGTTTTAATATTTCTTGAGAGTCAAAAATATATATGTGTACCAATTTTCAATTTTCTAGTATTCGTTACAAGAAATGTACTGCTCCCCAACAAACAAAGTGGCACTGTTCTTAACAGAGCTCTTCAAACATCGATAAGTGTTCTAAACATGTAACAGCTATTGAACGTTCACACGTTTCTGTTGCAAAATATTGCCATAGAAATTAGAACAAAAATACCATATATAAAGATTTTGTTTGAGAATTCACTTGGACCTATAATTGGAACACTAAGCTCTCTTCTGCCGAATCATGTGTTCAATGGATCTTATATTGTGCCATTTTAAAGCAATAAATACGATCAACATGATAAAAAGGTCTTTCGATTTTCAAAACAGCAAACAATTCTTCCAGGCTACACTTACAGCTAGTATGCAGCGGTATTTTCAAACATCAAAATATGGTATGCTTGAATATAGTTTCAAACCTTAGAAGGTAACATAATTGGACGAGTCAAGAGCTTTCCTCGAAACACCCTAGGCGCTAAGAGCCAAGGGTGAGCCGAGGAAATCTTTGACTGTTAGCCTGCTAAATCCTGTCCGAAATTTTCAGTGAAAATATTATGAGAAAGGCCAACGGTTAATAAAATGCTACGAAATTACCGGCACGATTTGATTTCTTTCAGGAATTTAATCTGATTCAGTTTTTTAAGTTGATTCATTTCGCTTGTGGAAGATGCAGATCGCGAAGATATAAACCATCAGTTCAATCGGAAGATATCTTCAAATGCATTTTGAGGTCTCAAAAGTTAAACATATCTGAAAATCAGCAACTACGTGTATCGACATCGTTATCAATATTTATCCACATCTGTATCTTTATCTATATCTTGATCTACATCTGTATCTATATCTATATCGATATGGCTATGTCTTTGTAACTTTATTTCTATCTCTATCCTCCTTTCTTTCTCTGTATCTACTTCCTTCATGGTCTGTCTCTCTTTCTATTTATGTCTGTGTGCCAACATAAACATTTTTCTTTCTTTATCTAAAAAAATGGTTACAACTTTCACGGACACTATGACGCTTAGAAACCCCAAACTTGGTATGATTATAGATCCATATATGAAGTCGTGTCTTTTTACAAAGACATTGTAGTGCATTTAAAATGATAAAAATTAGAGGCATTTGAATATTTAAATCTTGAATACCTTCAACGGTATTATAGATAGATGTGCATGCCATTCCAATTTCAATTTATGGATTTGTGCTTGAGGCGCATCTGATGAACCATGACCAAAAGTTGCAGAATTTTAATTTATGCTAATTGGGGTACTTGAAAAGTTTAAATGCTGTATATCTTCAAAACTTCTACATGTAGAGGCGCCATTCCAACCTCTACTTATAGGTTTGTACTTTAGATGCATCCTATGAACCACAAACAAAAGTTTTAGAATTTTGATTTATGCTGATTAGGGGCACTTGAAAAGTTCAAATGTTGAATACCCTCAAAACTGTTATAGGCAGGGGTGCCATTCCAACTTCAATTTATTGGTTTGTGATGTAGGTGCATCCAATGAACCACAAACAAAGGTGTAGAATCATAATATATGCTAATTAGGAGCACTTTGAAAGTTTAAACGTTAAATATCTTCCACGCTATTACAGGTAGAGGAGCCATTCCCAATTTAATTCATATGTTTGTGCTGAATGCGCGTCTGCTAAACTACAGACGAAAGTTGTAGCACCCAAATTTATGCTGGCGGACACAGAGATTTTCTTTCAAGCAAATCTTCTTTTTTACTTCTATCACTGTCTCGAGCTGTATCTCTTTTCCTATGTATACCTCTCCCTCTGTCACTGTCTCCTCCTGTCTCTGTGTCACCATTTCTGTTAATGCCACTCTCTCTCTCACTCTGTCTCTTGCATATCCTCAAAACTGTAATGAAGAAGCCATTGTAACGTCTGTCCACATGTTACTGACCAATGCGCGCCTAATAGCAACAAAAGTCGTAGCAATTTAAAGGGGGAGAGAAAGGCTGATGGAACAGCATAATTTCACATGTTAGCTGTAATCAAGCGCTCAAGCCACTTAAGCATGATAATTTAAAACGATTTAGTTTGTAATGCTTAAATACAAAACGTACAAGAAATTTTACTGAATATTATGCAGATTTAATAAAAATCCTCATTAATCACAATTTGAACTTCGTTGCCGTTTACAACAGCCGGCATACCTCAGGAACAGATTCAGAATACCAACAGGCTGTGCTTTATGTCCTCGAACTGATTCATCTTGTGCAACATCGGACTCTATGGGCATGGGCACTATGTGACTACCGTGACTTTGTCAACTTATAAAGGGAATCGTCTGTTGAGAAGATGCTCTAAGGAAAAACAAGGTTATTTGAGAGGCCACATTTGTCAAGTTCTTTGCGCTATTTTCCTATGCTTTGTACCTTTTGAGTGATCCCCTGGTTTGACAGAACACATTTGGTTCAGGGGTAAGTCAAATTATTCTTATCTGAAATATACAAATTCAGTAATTTATGTTTTGTTTGATAGCTATTCTTCTTTCATGATGAAGCTCTGCATTTATACTCAAAACTTCACGTATTTAGCTAAATTCATCATTTGCCACGTTCATATTTATTATATGGGCTGTCTTTGCTGAACATTTAGCTCAGGCAAAGAGCCGCTACTCAGAGAGCCATGTACGGCTATAGGCTCCGAAACATGTTTTGAGTAGTTACCAGCTGAAGCCCCTTTAATCTATTTGGGCTAATACAGCCTATGTAAAAAATTCTACAGAAGAACGTGTTCAATATGGACTATAGCATTTCCATATGTATACAGGTTAGACAGTGACAGCTTAGCTTATTCAAGGGCAAAGAGTTCGAACTGCGGAATAGGGTAATGACTACCAGGAAGTGGTTCTGGACAAAAAGGCACAAATACAATTTGGACTCCACTATAAGCATGCAACAGTGTGAAGTCACTGAATACTGAATATCTCGTGGTCTGAACGAAAATGATTTATTGACCACCAGTAATATGAAATTTACATTCCATATGACTTCTGTGGACTCCAGGCCAAAAAATGAGTAAAAGAAATATCAGTTGGGTAAGGCTGATCTTACAATGTTTTCAGAGAAGCAAGCAGTATCATCTACATACCATTCTATCACCCTGTCATTTAAGGTGTTTTTTTTCTACTGTCCACAATTTATTTTGGAATGGCGTGTCATCAAAATATTCCATTCTAAATTATCAATTTCTGCCACGATGATTAAAACATGTGAACACAAGTAGCCATTTTTATAATGAGAGTGTGGACAAGGTATAGAATTCAGTGTGAAAGACAACCAAAATAAAGTCATGCAGAAAAGTTATGAAGGCAAAAAGTTATTCTTTTCGGGAGAAGCTGTGCTTAAAGTTATTTCACGTTTTAACTATCGCGGAGGTCTGCAACTCAAGCAAAATATAGTATCTCATCAGATAAACTGCATTTAGACATTAAACAATCATACAATGAGGAATCTATACAAAACACATTTGGTTTGATTGTGAAGATTCGTTTCCATTAAGATCAGTACATGTAAAACCATTTTTCACAAGTACCCGCGATCTTTTTGTCGTTTTGTGTAAGATTTTTTGTCCCTACATATACGTATGGAATGTTTATACGGACATACCAGATATCAGCAGGGGCCAGTGTAGACTTACGTGTGCCAGTAAGAACTAAGAGCCAGAAGTCCCTTGTGGTGATAAACGGCAAGGTGTCTCTTAACTTTATACAGGGTAATCTAAATCATACTGACAGTATCAAGTATACATTCTTTTGGACTCGCTTAAAACTAGCGACTCTTGTCCAATATCATATAAGTTCTAGGAATTTCAAATTTAAAATCTTTAGTAACTTCAAAACTATAAAACTTGAAGCCGTTCTGACTGATAATATATTAACTTAGAACATTCTGCACACCGATTTTATTTGAAAAAAAATCATTGAAGATTGTTATTTGTTTTCACTTCTTTACATGTTGCAAAAATGGCACATTGGTAAATTTTGGTTTGTAATATCACCGAGTACCATATATATGTGTACAACAGTAAACTGTGCTAAGTGTCCTGTGACACGGAAAAAAGCTGCGAATCATGCTTGGTGTTTTCCCGATGATGACCCGTTCAAAAAGAATTATGTGGTTGTTGAAGCCTTGGATTTTCTAAAATTTGACACCCAACGTTATCAATTAAGGAATAGGTGTAGACATAGACAGTGTCTGGATTGATTACGGAGCGCAGAAAGATTGGATTGTGGTTTTTTTTTATAACCAGACGGAAGATGTGACACTGTTGCTCCTGTTTGTATAAATGCATACATTCTGGCACGCTAAAGAGCAATGGACATTTCTCAGCACTTGAGCAATCAATTGGCAATGTTTAGGATTGTGAAATCATTTATATAAATCCTTTCAAAATCATCGTTTTCTATGCTGCGTGTTGCTAATTTTGCATATTGTCCTAATCGCCTGTCAGTTTCTTAAAGATAGCTCTCTCACAGAACTACATGTATATTAATAATGTTCGGTTGATAGTTCTTTTAAAGTATAACAGACAACGTCTTTCTAAGTATAACAAACAACTTCTTTCTTCTGAGTTCGAAATTTTGTTTTGGTGATTCAAAATTGTAATAGCAATAATGGTGACTCTATATTAGTGGCTGGGGAATCACAGACTGATAATGGTGTTACTCTATTTGCCTTTACGTTAATTAAAAAACAAACAACAAACAATTGCGACATTGGAGACAGTCCATATTTAAAACAGAAATAGACCTAACCAGAAACTTAATTTGCGATGAAGCCCGCTGGATACAGGAATATTATGATGTAACCATAGCGCAAACCACAGCAGTAAAACATAAATTACAATGTTTAAACTCTTTTGATTCAACACTGCAGTCAGTTATCTTAGCCATAGCAATCCTAGAATGCAACGGTGATGACATAAGTGTCATCACAGGCAAATTGACAAATTGACATCAGGTTAAATTGACTACTTCAATTACAATGTTCAAAATTGTTTTATTGAATGTATGTAGTCTCGGTTTCTTACTGTTACAGTTGTGATATGTTATCAGTTTAAATATAATTCACAGAGGTTTATTATTTAAAAAAAACAGTCTTGAGAGGTTGCTATGTCGTCACTGGTGCATTATGAGATATATAACAGCAAAGATGGCAGCCTCCGGGACGCAATATGTTACACATAGAACTACTATAACTTATGTTTTTCTGATCTTTTTTGCATAAACCTTCACATAAAAAAGTTCCCATTCTCAACAAGTTTGACATAACAAGGTGTAATGAATTTATTTGGGCTTTTAAGCCACGTTATTTCTTACCTCAGGTAGGGGACCAAATATCATTATTTAGATAATCTTGTCAACCTCACGATATCAAAATATCTTTCACCAAACACATCCACAGCATGAACAACACGCATATGTGTGACTGAAAGACAAGCATGTGGGAAACAGAACTCATTACCACTCATGGACTTAAATTGTGTAAATTGTTCATGCTTTACAGATGCAGCTGGATATACGATTGTTTTGTTCAAAATTTTAATTGAAAGAAGACAACTAAAGTAATGAAGCTCCAAATATCATCAAACATCAGGTATAAAGCATCAAAACACGAAATTCTTTTTTTTTATGTTCAATCATGAGGTGCACCTGCAGCAATATTTCAAAGGCGTCTGTCAACTTTACATGGTATAACTTTAGAGAAACAAGCTTTCAATTGACGTAAACCATCAGATAGACATATTTAGACACTGTATTTCTGCAAATGGAGAATTGAAGAACCATCAGAAATTTTGGTGAAAAGGAAGTATTGAAATAAGACCAAGCAAAGTACACTATTGTGAAAAGGGCATAATCCAGACATTTCTATGTTGAAACGGTAAACATATGCTCGTATTTCTGGTGTTAATAACAATTTTAGCAGTAACCTAATTGTATTGCACACAAATATCAAAACATGTCTCACTGGGTCTATCAATTTTATATAGTTTGTACATGATTACTGACCACTTAAGTGGCCAAAATAGCTTCTTACTTGCTGTAATTGTCCGTAGTTCTTGTGGATGTTTTTACTTTCTAATTTGAAACGTTGGTATAAAGTTGATTTCTCATATTTTCGTCTTCCTACCTATCAATGTAACAATAATAAAGTAAATTTGTAGAATGCCAAATTTAGTTACATATGCAATCATTAATACCCTGTGCACATTAAAAAATTTGGTTGCACCAGCGATTAGTTCTTTGCAAGTATGTGTGAACATGTCACGATAAATGTCTGACAAAAGAGCCGGTATTTTATTCAACAATTGCAATCAAACATAAAGAGCCCACATAAAATCGGATTAGTGGGCAATACTTTCTACTTTATGAGACTTACACCGTGGCCGCTGACTCAGGCGAAGCTGGGGTACCTTAAAATTAGATATCTCTAGACGGAAGTTGTTACAATCATCTAAACCTTACCACATCGAACTCATAATTTAATTTCCAGTTACTATTACAAATCCGACCAAAGGCAATAGATTTACATCTTCGCGGGTAATCCAATTTGGAATTTCACAGAGGCTAGGTATTTTGTAGGGATACCAAACACTCAACAAACTGCATGTAAAGCATGCACACATTAATTCAAAAGATCGACACACAGTCAGTGATGATGATGATGATGATGATGATGATGATGATGATGATGATGATGATGATGATGATGATGATGATGATGATGATGATGATGATAACATCTCTCAAAGTTCTAAATCTGACAATTTAAATTGTTTACACACCCAGAACATGTAAAATAGATATTTAGACTAACACGAAACAGACCCTTTGAAGTCCAAATATTGAGTGGTAGTGTGGAAAGTATAGTTGTCAGAATAGCATTTACCATATCCAAGGTCATTTCCACACAGATCTTATTATCGTGTGCTCAAGCAGTATTTCATCAAGTATCATGGTTTTAAATTTATCGATATAATTGAATCCCTTGGACGTTGCTCAGGCTAAAATTTATGACGTCATGGCAGCTATATAATTAAATTTGAAAGTCATATTGGTGCGATAGCATTTCATTCCTTCCTCACCAGAACTGTGCAACTACTGATGAAAACATTTGTATTTTTCTTTGACCAAAAATAAAGAAAATCTATGAAATGGTATTTGGAAAACCAACCATTCCATTCGATGCTTAGTTTGGCACTTTGTATTTGACGAAGTTGCTTCAGGGATATAAAAGAAAGGTTGTTACATTGTATCAGCAAATTTGTATTTTACTCACCTCCAAGCATTCATCTCTTTATTTGTTAGTTTCAATAATGAACTCGAGTAACCCATTCAGGCGATTACAGCAACTGTTCTTCCATGGAGACAAGCAATGCAATGTTTATAGCTATGCACTAAAATGCAAATTAACTGATCATGTGAGTCTACGGCTTATAATGCACTTCAGCGCGAACGCATAAATGTCCCTACGTTCAGAAGCAGTTCACACGAAGGTAGCTATTGTTGTTCGAACCTGTAGATAAAAGGATACTTCTTCATTTGTGTAGATTGTGCAGAACTCAAGTGTAGATCCTTGACTGAAAATATTGTCTTGTTGGTGATCCCAAGGTTGATAATTAACGTGGATTTGCATGCCTCCATCCAAGCAACGCCAGCGCTGTCAATGGCGTTTCTGCTGTCATCAATACATATGCATGTCAGCAGTTTCATAAGATTTATAACATGCACATCATTTCAACTTTATTACAAACACGGGTATGTGGCTGATCATGAAAATATTTGTGTTGTTCTTCCGTTCATGCAGTCAATGGTCAAACTGCTGCCATTCGTATCGCAATATCACCAGTCGTCGTCATCAGCTTTGCATTGGTCACGTACGGCATGTCTGTTAAAAATAAAGCACGGTTCTTTGATAAAATTGTATGATTCACCTTATAATATCTTCCACTCAGGATTTTCATATTAACTGCAGAACATGACTGATATGGAGATATTTCAGAGCACATGAAACCGCATTACCGAACCAAATTTAACTATCGTGTTAAAATAACTGAGCCTGCAGAAAAAATTCGCGGCTTGAAGAAAACAAGACAAGACTGAAATTCACATTCTATATAAACAGACTTATATTGTTTGAATCAGAAATTCATGTTTTTTATTCATTAAATTATATCAATAAACCATGACGCAACAAATATATCAATAAACGGTTACACACCGAAAATCAATTTCCTGTCTACTAAACCCACATCCTCGACAGCATCGCCTATCAAGGAATGTCCTGTCCCTCCTCCTCTCAGTTGGTTTAAACATATTGTATTCAAAATCATATACAAATCGTCGCTTAACAGTTGTTTTTGGCGTTTGGAAAAGAGGTTTTAGCCCTATATAAATTCCTCTCGCGGGAAAAGGAATAGAAACACTGGGTGGTACGGGCCACACGGAGGGTAACGGGCACAGGGATGAGACAGGCAGAGTGGCATTACATAATATCAGTGATCTTGGATCGTCGCTTGATAAATTGACTGTATAAACTGCATCTATAAATATATATAAATGAATATGATGATTTCTAATAGCAATCTTGAATACTTGCTGGAAAAAATAGTGTATACAATCAGCATTTACAAGTACGTACACATGAAGTCTAAAGTTTGTCAAGTTTTACTCACTTTAGCACACATACAAAAAGAAAACACTTTGAACCAGAGAATTTGATTTGCTTGTCCAGAAATCAGTCTGTGTGCTCAGAAAAATTTAAAAAATTGCGTATTCAGTATTTATCGAACTCCTGCGACAGTGAATATTATTGAACTGTGAATGAATTAACCTTTATTAACTGCACCACACAAAATACAACTGTAGTAATTTGTTAACACACAATACATACGTACAAAAGCTACAAAACTGGACCATACAGTACAAAAGCATACACATCACGTATATCAAACACACACTTACAAAATCATAAAGAAAAAAACCCTACAATTAACCAATGCTAAAACATATATCTATATGTATGTAGCTATGTTACATGACATTGCATTTTAAATTTTAAAAATAAGTTAAAGGGACCCTCTTTTCTTACGAATGTTCACAAAATATGTTTCTACTATTTTAATTTTTTTCTTTATCATCCAAATTCATGAGAAATATTTTTTCTTGATCGTCAAGTGTGTAAAAGAGATATTAAAACAATTGACTGTGTTATAACCCCATAAGTTGAAGTTGGAATGGTTCCTCCATTTAAAATAGTTCTGAAGTTACCGAAGAATTAATTTTGTGTATTTGCCTAATTTACGTAAGCCAAACAGGCAAAACTTTCATTCATTTTTCATTGGATCCAGCGATATCACCTACATATCAGTTGAAGTTGGATGGACACTTCTAATTGCAATGGTTGTGAAGTTGTGCCAAGATTTAAATTTTGTGTATTCTCCAAATTTGCTTAACTTAAATTCTACAACTGTTGGTTGTGATCAATTGGATGTGCCAACATAAGAAACCTGGAAAGATTTGTAAAGTGTTAATGGTACATCCCCTTTTGATGGTTTTCAAGATATTCAATATTTAAACTTTTAAGTGTCCTAATTTGCATAAATTAAAGTTTACAAATTTTACTTGTGGATGCGCCTGTAACACAAACCTACAAGTTGCTTTTGGAATGGCATCTCGATCTATAATAGTTTTGAAGATATTCAACATTTAAACTTTTTAAGTGTCCATGATTCGCATAAACTATAATTTTACAACTTTTGATTGTGGTCCATTTGATGTGCGTATAGCACAAACCTGTATTTTTAAAGTTGATGTGGCACTTCTACATATAATAGTTTTGAAGACATTCCACAATTTAAACTTTTTCAAGTGCCCCTAATTAATATAAATTATAATGCTACAACTTTTGTTTGTGGTTCAATGGTGCGCCTATTGCACAAACTGTGTATTAAAGTTACTATGGCACTTCTACCTACAATAGTTTTGAAGATATTTGACACTTAAACTTTTCAAGTGCCTCTAATTAGCATGAATTGTAATTCAACATCTCTATTTGTAATTCATTGGATGTGCTTATAGTATAAACCTATGAATAAAAGTTGGAATAGTACCTTTACCTCTGATAGTTTTGAAGATATTCCATATTTAAAATTTCAAATGGCCCTCATATGCTTAATTTTCAACGTGGTGACTATTCCAAATCAGGTGCGTCATTTCACCACTAGGTCAACCATCATGCCAAGTTTGGTACTTTTTGTAACAAAAGATGTTCAAGAAAAACTGAGGACAAAATTAATAATATAGGAAGACGATAGCTTCGGGAAATCCTAGTCAGGCATCACATGACAGTTCACTAGGCTGCTGAAATGTAGGCATACTGCTGGGTCCAAAAATAGAACAGCAATTTCAGCTTTACCTGCCCAAATGTTCCCACTGACCCTGACCAAAAATCAATCCATATTGCAGTTGGTCATTACAGGGAGTTTGGATCTGTGTTTGGGTGATTTCTGGTGGGTGATCTGAATCTCCCTTTACAAAGGCATGCTAAACTTTGGTTCATATTTCATTGGATGCTGCTATGTCACTAACCTGTCAATTGTAGTTGAAATGGCACCTCTCAGTCAGCACTAATTTGTTTGTGATGGGAATCACACAAGGAGGCTTAAGACTATGTAGCCACCTTGGTTACACAATACACACTTACTGT
This sequence comes from Hermodice carunculata, assembly GCA_964020975.1. Classification (NCBI taxonomy): domain Eukaryota; kingdom Metazoa; phylum Annelida; class Polychaeta; order Eunicida; family Amphinomidae; genus Hermodice; species Hermodice carunculata. The sequence goes on along the minus strand of OZ026615.1, from coordinate 51,582,925 downwards.
ACCAACACAGCGTCTCCCTATGGATTGAAGGGTAAGCCCCTGGCATGCATCCTCTGTACTGATAGGTATGGAGGCCAAGCTCCTATAGTTCAATCATGTCTGGTTGCATATTAGTGTGGCCAAGGTATTAAGAGTAGCCAGCTTGTGGGGGTGGGGATGTCGTGGGGTGTGGTGTCACGTGTAAATAAAAATATATAGATGGATGGATGGATGGATGGATGGGTGGGTGGATGGATAGATAGATAGATAGATAGATAGATAGATAGATAGATAGATAGATAGATAGATAGATAGATAGATAGATAGATAGATAGATAGATAGATAGATAGATAGATAGATAGATAGATAGATAAGGTATTTGAGGAAAAACAAGAAGTCTGTCTCCACACACAGCTTTAATTAGAGTAATGTAGGCTAGACTAAGTTACCCCATACCTGATGCTTTAAAGCATGCACTGTTGTCAATGTATTCAGGAACTGCCGAGAAAATCTTCAGGTCTTCAGAAAATGAACAACTTGAGGAGCCATACAGAATCTTATAAAAGACTGCTACGGTAACATATATGAAAACTGAGGGTAATCAGGTACAGACGAAAGGCCCTAATTATATGTACGCTCTTTTGTTTTGGTGTTGCTTCTTTGTTTTTATGGGCAATTATATATATATATATATATATATATATATATATATATATATATATATATATATATATATATATATATATATATACATACATACATACATACATACATACATACATACATACCTGTACAACAAACTGGGAAGAATTTCGAAGAAAAAGGCAAAAAGATTTTTAATCCTGGGATTTGTGCGATGTTTCTATTCACTTACCTCACTGTCACCTTGCAGGACTTTGACGTCACAAATTGTGTTCTGATATTTTTACGTGCAACTTTGCACAACTTTATATCATCACAGCACCAGAAATATATACATGAATAGCTGAAAAATTTGCTGCTTTACGGCTACGGCCCAAATAAAAAAGAGCATTCCTCTATATTCTATTTTAATTGTTCTTTTGTCCATGCGAATATCAATTGGGTGTCCCTGAAATTGGATTTTGAATGTTGACGTCACATGCTTTCCCTTTCCCCACAAGATGCCTAACTACATAAAACCCCCATGAACCTGTGTTGTTGTCCTCAGATGAAAACCTCAATGATTAATAGGGTTTTGGAACTATACAGCACGGGTATTTCTAAGGTAAAGACGTCAAGAGATAGAACATTGTTGACATCTAACTACCTGATTGACAATGATGGTTTTTAGCTGCTGTTTCCAAAAAATAACATCAGAGTAAATTGCTATGGTGTCTATATTTTGAGTGACAAAAAGCTTCTGTCACATTTCCGTTCGTCAGGTGGGTGGAGTCAGGTTTCTCTTGACAAAGCCATTAGACTTTTGATTTGTTTTTAGGTTGTTCTGATGTAATAACATATAATCTATATGGAGTTTCAATTTTTCCCGACATATCTGCGTCTCAGGTTTTAGTTTTAACTATGTACGTTTGTTTTTTGGGAAGGTTCATTTATACATTATTTCAACATTTCAAGTGACGTTTGTCTGATGCTGTCATCAACGTTGGCCAAGTTTGTCTTTATGCATACGAGTCATTTATGTAAAAAAAAAAAACCCAAAAATTAAAAAAAACAACAAAAAAGCCAGAAAAAAGGCTTTGATGCTTTCCAACTTGGAATAAAACCTTTATCAATATGTATCTACAGGTATGAAGATTTTTGTCTGACATAACGCGGACAATAATTTTCTTTTGCATTCTCAGTTCACAATCAGAACGTTTAGTTAATGGCACAGGGCATTTTGTTTTAATCTCCATGCTAACAGATATGTTTTTTTGCTCTTCATACGGATGCCAAAGCGAAGTTCTTTGTGATTTAGAACGTTTAAATTATCTCCAATACAACCTATGTGTCATGCTACCAAAATCAATTTGTCTGTGTCTTTCTTCTGCGATCTTCTGTCTATGCTGCATATCGTATGTCTTGTCAAAAATTATCTTGAGTTTGCACAAACAAGCAGTTCAGGTTTTTTGGGTTTTTTGTTTTTGTTTTTGTTTGTTTGTTTGTTTGTTTTTTTTTTTTTTTTGTTTTTTTGTTTTTTTTTTTTTTTTTTTTTTGTTTTGTTTTTTTTTTTGTTTGGAAATTCTGTGTGTCTGTGTGTAGAGATATTATACTTAGAAGATATTGTTTGTTCCTTTTTAGTTAGTTCTTTCGCATTCTTCCGCAATTTTCACAGAAAGACCCGGGGACTTTAGAATCCCATTGTGGCAAATGAGCATGCATCTAATCTAAGCGTAGTACCTGTCACTTCCCAAGGAAGTTTTATCCTATAATATAGCCTACACCTTCAAAAAATGAAGGCACAGCAAGATGTTTCAATGAAGAGCAAAGGTTTAAATCATAATCTGCAATTTGTCCCAAATTGAGCTCAAACAGACATTTAAATGGTTAAACGACATACATTTACCGACATCACAGCCTTGTGGCCTTCCTGGTAATGGATTTATGTAATCAATGGACACAAATAAGCGGTTATTTGCACATTTTACAGCTAGTATCTTTTATATTGAATTATAATATTTGTCGCCATTGCGTGAAAGCAAGTTATAATAGGTCTGCACTGTTTCTTAGAACTCTTTGCATTTTTGTCAAATACATCACAAACAGGGTGGTGTTGCTTCTTAAGATATGTGGGTGACAAGCTGATACATGCTATATATCAATTGAATGTAATGATAAATGAGCTTTTTAATTATACTCTCTCTGTCTCTCTCTGTCTCTCTCTGTCTCTCTCTCTCTCTCTCTCTCTCTCTCTCGTTCCCATTTTTGATGGCCTTTACCCATTACTGAAAGGGCAAATAATGCACGCTTTGCAATTAGCTATAGCAAGGTTCTGTAGTGAGCAGTGATACGATCAAAATATTGTGGTTTCATTTTTGGGATTGCCATTTGACTTTGACCTTCAATAAGTAGAACTATAGTCTAAATTAGTAAGTATCCTCTCAGAACTGATGCAATGGACATCTGCAAATATGCAGGCTTATATATGTATGTATGTATATATATATATATATATATATATATATATATATATATATATATATATATATATATATATATATATATATATATATATATATATATATATATGCATATTTGCAGATGTCCATTGCATCAGTTCTGAGAGGATATTGGAGAAAATGAAAATATATAAATTAACAATGCCAAGAAAGAAAAAATACACAGCGCCGCCGTGTAATCAATTAGGGTTTTATGTGATCCCAATGAAATCTTGTGTATTTGCCAAGAAATTGGTTTTAAATTAATGAATCTTTTTCATAATCATGACTTTGATGATTCCGTTGATAAGTACTCCCATGATCTCTGCAAGTTGTTGTACGCCTGATGTGGGTCAACACTATACAAATTAGAGGTACTTATACTTGAAAACTCGCATATATGTTGGTAATTTTACAGTTATAATTTATAAGCACACATACATGCAGGTATATACTGTAGGCATGATTGCATCAAGTAGCAAAGAATAAAGAATTATGCTAATTATGAGTAATTAAATTTAAATAGGCATCTTTAAAACAATAAATAGAAGGCGATGTGCGTCTACATCGTTCCCAAATCAAACCAATTATCTCATAAGGATAATCCCAATGTTATGATTCATATTAATGGATATATGATCAAAGCAATAGAAATTAAAACCAAGTTAATTATGAGCATTAAAAAGTTGAATGCACACTCTTCAAAGACGATTAAAGATTTTAAATATCAAGCTCCTGCTATATATGGCATGATTATGGACAGTGAGTTTAAATAGAAATCATATTGCTTTAAACATTGGATAAGATCTTAATTGCCTTATAGGTATCTGAAACTCTGGATTAAGATATCATTGAACATTTTGAAATCACCGTATTCACCAGGTTCTTTCCATGATTACTGTCTCAGAATAAAGATAAACATTGAAGCAAAAAAAATAAATTTTAAACGAAAAAGCAAAAAACAAAAACAAAAACAAAAACAAAACAAACAAACAAAAAAAAAGAAAGAAACAAAACAAATAGAAAGTGTGAATCTGCCACATTTGTACCACTTTTTCCTCTCTTCGGTATGTTACTAGCAACTAGTCTGTATGTTTTTGCTGACTAAGGTGAAAGTAATGAATGTATTTTTTATAGTTGGCTTTGTTATGTAGATGCGAGTAACAAATTTATGACCAATATTCAAAACAATGAAAATATAGTGTTGTTGAGTGCACGCTTATATATGACCAAAAGTCCTTACAATGAAAATAAACCAGTAAGGTCACCAAATTTTTTAATGTGCATGTATCACATTTATCTTCAACCCTGTGATATTGATGACAGCAAATCTCACATGTATTGAAAACAGTTCAGTGCTGGTCCACATTCACATTTAGTTGGTTTACAGCATGTCATGGTTGATTCCATACAGAAAATGTCTCACTGTGTAACATTGTACTGTACATCGCATTTAAAATACACATATGGTGTGTCAATTTAGAGTGTTGTCTCTTTTCAGTCTTGAAATCAACGAGAGTATCCCCTCCGTTTTTTTTTTAATTTTTTGTATTGTTTTTGTTACCTCGCACACGATATGCCTTGGTAGCGTTAACATTCCGTTTCCCATTTGCACGCCAGAGGGCGCACATTGTGGCATTGAATTTCGTATCCAACAGTAATCGAAACATCCTGAGTTTTCACAGGGTTTATCGACAAAATCAGAACACAACAAACCTATCACATTAGAAAAAGGATTTTTCACACACAATTGTAAACAATTCTATATGCTAGTCAGTAATTACAGATATGCAGAAATTATCCATGTTTTTTTTTTTTCAATTACAGTTAGATAAATATATGAAATGTGTATTGACACTACAAAAGCAACCCCTTGCAGTTCATCAGGACACTGTGTACAGTCCATGACTTTACCGAGAACATGAGGGCTATATGAACTGCCTGTCCTCAATTAACCTTGGCATTAAACCCAAAATCAGTCCCACCATGGTCTAACTCTAGGGTTACCCAGAAGTGTTTTTTCTGCAATCTCCAAACCATCGGCCGAGCGGTTTTAGAGATTCTTTTAAGGGTTTTTACCAAAAATGAACAACAAATTTTAAAGAATACAAAAAACGTCTGGAGCATGACCATTTAAACACTTGATCGAATTGAGTACAGACTTACCCAATGCATATCCCTTTCATGTTTGAAGCAAATCTGGTCAACAGTTATGGAGAAAATGTCGACAATTTGAAATAGCATTGCAGTCCCTCATTGACTTAGGTCTACATGGCAATCAATAGTCCTGAATGTATGCAAAAACTTTATTCGACAAGTAAGTATCCGAAGTGAATAATCCGTTAAAAATGAGGGATCCAGAACAACAGCACTTGGTGAATAACTTTGTTGAGATCTGCAGCAAGGTACACTTCCATATAATTTCTGCAGAACCGGACCAGTGAGTGACGGTTTTGGAAACAGAGTCTAAAATTGCAAACACATACACACATTACTTTTAAAAATCTGAAGAAAATTGCAGCTTCACCTGCTGAACGAATTCAAGTCTAGGGGAATGGGGTACCCACTACCGATCCTGTGCAATTTCAAAGCTTGAGTCTGCGTAAATAATCCTATTATGTAGGCCCTACGGATTTTAACGGAGGGCGACTAGGCCTACGAGCGAGGTTAAAATCAGATCTGCGTAGTGTAGCAAGAAGGGAATGTCTACGCAGGCAATTTGAAAGCAATTGGCCAAGCGATTTTGGAAAAAAAATTTGCATTTTAAAAAATCACTGTCCAGAGCTTGATACTTCGAACATTACTGGTCGAGACACCGGAAGTAGCTCCCCACCAAATACAGCCAACACAGTGAAGACGATCCGGTCTGCGCCTTAGACGAAGACGAAAATGTGAATTGTGGACGCCGATGGATGGACGGACAACGGGCATAGGCTGCAGATAAACGACGGATGACTACTCATCACATAACCTCAGCTGAAGTAAAAGTGAATGATCCTTTACAAGCAAAAAACAAATTGAGTAAAACAGATTTATCCATTGTGTCAGGTTTTTTTGTTTGTTTGTTTGTTTGTTTGTTTGTTTTTTTTTGTTTTTTTGTTTTTTGTTTTTTCAAATGCGCAATTTATCAGATATAGACTGTTTATCTTGACCTCTGCATGGGAAAGCTTTACAGGCGGCGCTGCCAGCATGTACCCCTATATTTTTTGGTGAAAAATTATGCACATTCAGGGTTTGTTCAGGGCCTTTCGCTGTTTACAACTCCCACTGGAGATTTAAATATGCGTCTAAGCTCGACATGCTATTACGAATTAGGGTCCCCATGAAGCAGACCGTCATGTACACAGGCGCTCGTAACGTTCCGTCAGTCATCCTTCCGTGCTAATATACGCGGTGGGCGGGGGGGGGGGGAGGAGTGAGTGAAGAGGTTGGACCTGGAACATCTATGTGTTCAATAACCCACAAGGGGCCATATCTGCAATAAAATATTGTGTATTCATCTATGCAGTCAATTAATTGTGCTAATAAGATGGTGGCGGATGGGCCTAAAACCACAACATCGTCACATGGAGCTCCTATATATAGGTCCAACCTCTTCACCCACTCCTCCCTGCCCTCCCCCCCCCCCCTCCGCCGCCCACCGCGTATATTATTAGCACGGAAGCTTGACTGACTGAACGTTACGAGTGCCTGTGGTCATGTATGGTATCCCAAAGCCCGTTACTATTACTAATACTAGTAATAGGGCAAATGGATAGGCCTATGATATCAATTATTACAACTTCGGAGCGCGTTCTCTAGTAGATAGTGTCATTTTGCAATACCGTCCATGCAAGTTTTGCATGGACGGTGAAACGCTATAACAAAAAGGCTAGATCTCTATCTAGCCTCCTTGATAACTGCAATGAGGGTAGACCTCTTGATAACAGTCATAAAGCCGAGCACGTAAGTCGTAAGCTCTTATCCGCCCGACATTTGAAAGGCAGGCGGATAGGCTAATAGCTCATAGAGTAATACGGGCTTTGCTTTAACGCTCGTCTGATTTGCTTGACCTTGTGGCCTCTGGCTTGACCCTTAGCCTATCTAGCAAACGACACATTGCTCGGGCACTCACTGACTCAGTAATGAAAAAGTCGGGCTGCGCACCAGTGGTGTCAGGCCAGTTAAAAAGTGTAAAGCCCTCCAAAAATCATGTTATTGTTATCATATTATTATTCATTTATAGCGCTTTACCTACATGTCAACACAAATAAAAACGCATTTATTGCGGGGATGCGGGCTGCAAATGATATTTGCGCCCATTTTGCGGGCCATAACATGAGACGAAGGGAAGTATAGGCCTAGTGTAAACATAGGCCTATATACCATAGGGGCCTTTAGTACAAAGGAATGATAATAATAGTAATAAAATAACAATAATGTTTGTTCTGCGGGCATTGGGATCATTTACGGCTCGCGGCTTTCGATTTGCTGCCCGACAGTGGTCAATTGCGCCCGACGCGAAGCTGCTGAGGGTGCAAAAGATCACTGCAGGGCCGCAAATCGAATACCAATGGTCCTACAAAGATCCCAATAACACAAAAATGCGAACATTAAGTACTATTATTATTCATTTGTAGTATTTTCCAAGCCAATTATTATTTAATACATATTACAATGTAGGTAAATACAGGCCCTATGCTTAGTCATCCTCGACATTTATGGCCGCAAAATGGGTGCAAATGTAATTTGCAGCCTGCAACCTCGCCATTTAGGCCCTTTGTTATGGTGTTAATGGGTATGTAATGATATATAAATGAATAATTAGGCCTATGTTTCTTTTAATGTCATTGGGATCATTGCACGGCCGTTGGTATTGGATTTGTGGCCCTCCAGCGGTCATTTGCACCCTCGGCTTTGCGACGGGAGCAAATGACCACTGTGGACAGCGAATGATCCCAATGCGCGCAAAACAAACATTATTGTTATTGGCCTACATGTATGTATGATCTGTTTCCAAGGGCCCTTCATTCGCATTAAACCTTTTAGGCTATTATAATGAACATTATCAACAAGTAGGCCTAAAAACACTTGTCAAACCTGATAGGGCTCACCGTGGCAGTTTTGTGGAGGTCGTTTCGGTTTTGTTTATTTCTGGCATTCAATGATTCGTGTACTGTACTGCTGCCAGTACTGTACTGGCGTAGAACAGCGATAGTACTGAATCCAATTCGGAATTGTCCACGAAAGGCGTGATGAAAATGCCTGCAGATCGTCTCTTTTCCTGCAGGTACGACTTCAATGTGTGTACAGCAAATTTATATTGTGGCTCTTCTGGTCTTCGTGGTGTTTTTCTATAGTAAAATCGAAAGTTCTTTTCCATCCATGATTCCTTCTCCGATCCAAGATGGAACCAAGCGCGCTTTGGTTGCAGTTCCCTGTTGTCGTCTCCATGCAACAGGGTTACATTTTTCCCCAGTTGACGGAGCAAGACGGAAATTTTCAGCTCAAAGGCAAAATATCTTGCTAATACAATATTTTCTCAGTTTTATTAGTTTGGGGGGAAAACAAGCTTTTATATAAATATATATATATATATGTATATATATATATACATATATACATATATATATATATATATATATATATATATATATATATATATATATATATATAACCTCTTCAGTTATTGTGCGGAAACCAAAGTTAAGTAAGGTACAAATGTGACCTTGGAAATTAGGTCAAGCTCACCCATCTTCAAACTTTGCCTAGCTTTTGACTAGAATAATACACCTGTACAGTATCAAAGTCCCAGCTTAAAAACTTCTTGAGTTATTGTGCGGAAAGCAGAGGAATTCTACAATCTCCCTGTGACCATGAAAACTGGGTCAAGGTCACCCATCTTCAAACTCAACCTAGCCCTTACAGAGAACCATAAAGCTGTGCAATATAAAAGTCCTAGCTCCAAGGTATAAGTTATCATGCAGAAAGCATGAAACCATATTCAGTAAAGTGGCTCTGTGACCTTTAAAATGAGGTCAAGGTCATCCATCTTTAAACTTCACCTAGCCCCAAATATGGACTATAATCCTGTGCAATCTAAAAGTCCTAGCTTAAAAACCTCTTCAGTTATTGTGCGGAAAGCAAATTTAATTTAGGCACCAGTTTTGTGTTGGAAATTAAGTCAAGGTCACCCATCTTCAAACTTTGCCCAGCTTTTGACTAGAATAATACACCTGTATAGTATCAAAGTCCTAACTTAAAAACGTCTTGAGTTATTGTGCGGAAACCACAGTCTACCGACCGACCGACCGACATGTGCAAAGCTATATGCCCCACCTTCTTCGAAGGGGGGCATAATAGATAAATAAATAAATAAATAAATAAATAAATAAATAAACAACTGAAATTTTGCGAAAAGAAGACAGCAAATTTAAACAAATCTAAAGCAGACACAAAGTCCTTACAGTTAGGTACAAAGATGCACCTTATATTACTACTGAGTGTATAGTACATCTGTTTCCGTGAGGTGACAATCTGAAGCGCTTTTTTGTCCTGTCTCTTTACATGTAGAAAATGTTTTATTATTCTCTGCTAAAAATAAGTGGAAGGATATTGCACAGACTTGTTAAGTTGAAGTCAAAACTGAAGGATATAAAGATTAAGAAGGTGTGAACATCTCTGAATCTTCATGAACAAAATGTAACTGAGTATTTATTATCGAAAGTCAAACATGTTTACTAGAATTTCTTACTTATTGTCTATCTTTCCACCGTAATTTTCTGATATATAATAAGTGCCGTGATTAAAAGTTTCATTTCTCATTGAGGCTTAATATACAATCTTTTCAGCTGAGCTATTGTCTTATTTTAAATCTTTTATTATTCTTAGTTTTTATATATCAGAAACGGTAATCGTATGCCATTTTGTACACAGTCGTATGTAGAATACGAAATCCAGGACTAGGGATTTTTATTTGTTTGCTTTGCGCGCAGAACATCGGAGAAACTCCATCAAAAATATATACGCCAAAATGGTGCATGGATTTTGTTGCATATAAACGTAAGATTTATACAGGAGCCTCTGTGTGAATGCTTTTGAGATAGATGATGTTTGTTTGTTTGTTTTTTTTTTTTTGTTTGTGTGTGTGAGTGTGCGTGTGTTTGTTCTGCTTTCTTTTCTTTTGTTTTTGTTTGTTTCTTTTATTTTTTCATCATCATCATCATCATCATCATCATCATCATCATCTTCTTCTTCTTCTTCTTCTCTTCTTCTTCTTCTTCTTCTTCTTCTTCTTCTTCTTCTTCTTCTTCTTCTTCTTCTTCTTCTTCTTCTTCTTCTTCTTTGGGGGAGGAGGGCAGGAGGGAGAGGGGAAGTGCTAGTCATGACGGTGGCGTTTGCCCAGGTATCGGACAAAGCCCTATGTGGCCGCACCTCTGATGCCATCCCTGCAAACTTCTCTGCCCGAGTCGATACTTGCATATCAAGGATGCAAAATTGCCTCCCAACAGGCATCTTGTACTACGATCAGCAATGCAATAAACTGTTGGTTAAAAAATGAAAATAAAGATTTTGGTCTTAAATTATATTCTTACGCCAGACGGACTGAATTTTTCAAAGGTGTATTACTATGCTTATCTATAACCATGACTCTTATACAAATAAACACTGTTTCGTTCGCTATTGAGCGATTTTGAAAAATAAGTGTGAAATCGTACAAAAAAGACCAGCCATATGGAATACAGATACATACAGTTGATTAAACCTTACAGGCGTATGTAATTCCGCAGCTGATAGAAGCTGGGGTTACAAGAACATGAAGTGCAGTATCGAGCAAAACAACATTTGTGGTTTACATGCGTCCCTTGTCTGAACATAATAAGCTGCCCTCTGGTTTCTTACTGAGGCAGGCACTTTTTTCTTACCACTCACCACGCCCATTGCTTACATTTGGTCTGCAATACCAATCTTTGGTAGTAAACTGTTTTTCAAGAAACCGCACCTAAAGACAGTTTGGTTTTTCTGTACAATGTTTGCGTGTCAGGCAACGCCCGCGTTTTTGGTGGTTGCACATCCGCGTAAATGCCCGTTGAACATTTTGTGTTTCGTGCCACGGTTTGAAGCGACTCGATCCGGCATGTTGTGAGCTGCCGGAGAATCAGATTCGTAAGTTTCTTTATTTCACGCAACAATTTCACTTACCGTATACAGATTGGACGAGCAGTTTCTATGATCAAAACAGATTTCGTATCTTGCAAAGTAAAAATATCACCTCACTTGTCATTGGTGCCTTTTAGTTCCTGATACATGCAAAACTTAAACTGTCTTTGAGGGTATTTTATGTATAATACTATGCAGGTGTTGAGAAATTACAACACGCAAACTCAAATGGAGAGAAAATGTCTGTTGCTAAGCGTTGCTAATTGTATCAAATTTGGGGATGTGTAAGCTAGAGCATTTTTGGATTCTGATAAAAGTGTAAAGTGATTTTATTTTTATCACTCACATATGAAGGAAATGTGATAAAATCGTTTCTTATTGTTTCAGCATGTCATGTTAATATGGTGGTGTTTTGTCAAATCCTTCTTAATATTTTGGCACCGGCTATACAAAAGATTACCAGACCAGCAACATTTGTTTACAGATAAAATAGTGTTACAATTATGATACATTAATTCCGCTGTATAGCAAATGTCCTCTCTACCAATTCCATTTAAAACTTTATCAAAATAAAAATTATTTCTGCTTTACATGGATTTCAGACATATCAATGGACAAATCATGAAATTTTCATTTTCATGATTCTTTTAGGTCCATGTAATGGTACGTGTGTCGCAAGGTATATGTACTCTCGGGAAATGCAGCGTCGACAAACTTGCCTCGCTTTTTTTTTTCTTTTTGACTGGCATGTTTTGTGAACAGTTTAATATTACTCCTTGCTTGACACTGAAGCTGATTTGAGAAGAATTTGACAAATACTCATTACCAAGCTCCATGTTTTCACTGCTCCACTGGAATAGTGTGGGTTATATATTTATTTTGGTCTGTTACGCGGATAAATATATGCTATGTCCCCTGCTGAACTTACTAATTTCTACCTGAAAAAAAAAGAAAGAAATGTGGAGCTGAGATTCTTTATGATACAATATTCTTTTTGCTTTAAGACGCTTTTGCAAACTTGTATGTTGATTTTTTGAGCAGATAAATGGAATCACGTGCTATGCAAGCAGTTGACTTCTGAGCAAAATACAGTAAATTTGCGGTTCATGAACAGATGACCACTTGCTTGGTTTTATTTATTTTTTTTTTTATTTATTTATTTTTTTACTAATTTTGTGTAGGTGGTGGTACCTTATATCGATATGTGTTGCGAATGAACAGGGCTCGTGATAGCTTTACCGTGAAGAGTGGGACTACGAGCGCCAATCGTGTTTTGTTTTACTTCGACTTACGTACGAGCGTTTACTGTGCTGTTCCTTTTTCAAAGGAGAAAAATGGACATTCTGTGGCACCCATGCTGGGCCACACATTACTCATTCTGCACCTAGTTTAACTCAATCACTACCAACTTTTGACTGATTCAAGAACTTGCTTGGGTACGATTTGGATAAAATGCGCCCAAAGCGCGCCGAGGAAAGCTGTTGACTTGGACGACTTTCATTTCTGCAACTGAAGGCTGGTAGATTGTACTTGAATGAAAAAGCGAGTTTACAAAGAACATAAATCTGGTATCGTCTCGTCAGTTCAGAACACATCGATTGTTGTCGAAATTGACTATGAAAGAGTCAAACAAAAGCCTGCGGACAGAGGGTACTTGATATATATATATATATATATATATATATATATATATATATATATATATACAGAGAAAGAGAGAGAGAGAGAGAGAGAGAGAGAGATCAGAAAAAAGGAGAACGAGCAAAAGGTTATAGTAATCTACATTACAAACTGTCTCTGCTTCGTGGTCTACTGACTCATAAAAGGCTGTTTTGTGATCAAATTTACTACTGAAAAAATATGCAGGAATCATCTACTGGCCTGTGTAACTTTCCCATTTACAGCTTTCTCTTTGGGTAGCTAATGCCTTCTTCAATTCTTTCTCTGTTAAAAGCGACACTATGTCACATGGAATTTCCCTACATTAGAATATCGTGAAAGAAAGCACAAGAAAAATCGCTTTCAGAACCAAAAGCTTTCAAGCCAAAGCACTTTGGAACAACGCAGACTGTACATGGGGAAGAAACTTGTTGACTAAATTGAGTTGTATTTTATATTGGAAAGGTTTAACTGTCGGTAGAAATGTCATCGGGACTGGATATGTTCTCGCTAAACACTTTTCTGGTTAATATAAGGCCGAGCCAATAATTTTCTTTGTGCAATGAGCTGTTTGCATATAGGGACCACTTCCTTTGCAAATATCATCTACAGTTTTCATCAAGAATTACATATTTTCAATAAATTGGAAATTTAAGCAAAAAATATTAATGCAGACATTTTACATCCTTGCATCTTTAAACAGCTTAGACATCGAGGTTTTATCTAGGACGAACTTAACCTTTACAAACTGCTGATGAGGTTTATTATTGACAGCGCAGTTGAAAGTAATGATTATCAAGAGCCTGCCGTTAAAACGCTTTGCTGATGTTATTGAAAAAAGTTTAATCCCAGTAATAATGATTCAGCCATCAGAGAGTGAAGGCAAGTTTATATTTAAATTAACTTTCAGTGATATGAACTTAGATTGAGTGCGGTTGACCCGAACTGCCAGGTCATCCGGATCGCTCGCTAAAATGAAGAACCACGTCGCCATTATTGGAACCGGCTGAACTGCGGGTCAACCGTCAACACAATCTCAGGAGTTCTTAATCATGAACTCCTGAGACTGGTTTGACGTTTTTAAACATTTATACAACTACTTTGTCAAGCCACGGACGGTTATACGGGGTCAAAAGCAAATGCATACAAACTAATTACCAAACAAACAATGGAATATTCTTTCCCAGTGTGCACTCCATGTTGAGATGAAATGAAGAAATAATAGCGTTTTTAATTTAAAACAAGAACAGTTTTTCTGCTTGTGTTCCCCATTCAAAATGTCAATCACAACCGGTTTTTAGGTTCACCGACCACATCATCATCATCATCATCATCATCATCATCATCATCATCATCATCATCATCATCATCATCATCATCATCATCATCATCATCATCATATGGGATGTTGAAAAGATGTTTTAAGAGAGGTGTCATGAAATACCAAGCATTACTTGGTAGCTTAATGAATTTTGTCGTTGCAGTAAAGTAAGCGCGTCGCCACCTGGTGAGAAAAACACACACTACTACTCGTTTTTTTGAGCAATGCTCGAAGAACCAAGAGTACTGCTGCGACTTTTATTTATTCACGACTGTTCAGAGTAAAGTTTGTCTTTTTCGCATAATTTTTTACTTTTGTTTGCTTTCTGTCGACCGCAGTATGGCCATTTTTTTGCTCACAGGCATGACACGAATATGCAAAGTGAATAAAAAGTTAATGGCCATTGTCATGCTGGTCCTGCGGGGCAGCCTGGCATTCGAGTTCGTGTACCTGTTAAAGGTTAATAAATACGTGATCCTTCCAGACATTCTTACAGCACGACAGTTTGGAATTTCAAAAGGTAAAAGACAACTTTTTTGTCAGTCTTTATCTTTTTCTTAATGTTTGAAGGTGGCTGTATAGTTGTTTGATCAATATGATCCAGGGTGAGTTCTGTCACTGATGGACACGGACTTCAGGTCCACATCTTTTGTCTGGCGTTTGTTATCCAAACTCGGCAATCATGGTTGCTTTCGTCAATCAAGAGCAAAGGACAGGACATGGACGCTTCGGTCCTAGCGTGCCGTGATACTGACAGGTTTCGGCAGAGCTGCCTTTGAGGAGGATAGCAGCAACGGCTGGTATATAACGCAAACGAGTGTGGGATCGCGTGAGTTAGGTGAATCCTGGGTTGAGACATTAGAACCAGATCAGAATGCTGCCATCTGAGACACTGAAGTACCGGCTTTGATTTTGTGTGCATTCATTCCCCCAGAGATGCGGGAGATTGTGGGTCCGCTGCAGACTCAGAGAGCACGCCTCCCCTCTGGGCCTGGTCCCCGGGTCTATAGACTCCTTCCTTTTGCATTTTCAAGATGTTTGGAGCGCACGCACCCGTCGAACATACCAGCCCAGCTGAGTGACTCCTGTCACTATAGAACCGGCGGTGTGGAGCACTGAAATGGCACAGGGGAGGGCTGGACTGCACGCACCTTCACCGCATGTGCTCAGCGGACACCCGCAGAGCTTCGATTCAACGAGATCCTATAACTCACTTCACTGAGCTCATCTTTCTGAACACCGGCACTGTTTCTGACAATTTTATCATTTAAAATTCAATTGAATTCATTGAAAACACAGAACATGATGTAACAGGTTTTCAAATACATTCCACAGGGATTTTATTTATTAGTTTCCATGTGCAACAGACAAGAGATACTCGATCACTCTTTGTGCAAGAACTACAAAATATTAACATGACATTGTCAGCAGTGCAAATACTTTGATAGAACATTAGTTCCATGGAACACAATACGGTCAATTTGGTTACTGGAATTAAATCATTTAAACTGAATCTAAATTAAGACATTTTAATGTTCATTTCAGGTTGCGAAGAACTGAAAACAATTTGACCCTCTCTCTCACCACCCACACATTATATATATGTATGTATGTGTGTATGTATGTATGTATGTATGTATATATATGCATATTTATAAATATATATACTATATATACATATGTATATATATATATATATATATATATATATATATATATATATATATATATATATATATATATATATATATATATATATATATATATATATATTTAGTAGAGCCTGACCGAACCCGAACAACCGAACCCGAGCTTACCGGGTTTCAGGATTTAAGCCAGGCTCGGTTTCGGCTTTTACGGTCACTAAACGTTGGGGTTCGGTTATCATTGTCAATGTTGGCAATTAAGTTAAATAAGAAGGTCACTGAGGCTACTTTTCGCACTTGTATACACTTTAAAACAATGCACCAAACGCTACTTTGCATTTAAGTGCGTCACATGTGTTGCATTAATCTCCTGAATTACATTAACAATAGTAATGCCCCAGTGCAAAAGGGTAACAGCTATAAACCCCTGCTTAAAGAAAGCTTTAAATGGGCATTCTAAGATGTCTAAGTTTATTTGTGGCACCGAACCCGAACGGTGCCCGGTTCGGGATCGGTAATGTGTACCGAGTACCGAGTACCCGGTTCGGTTTCAAAATGCATGTTCGGTCAGGCTCTAATATTATTTACATATATATATATATATTGCTTGCCAGTTCACAACTTTCAGTTACCAAAACACGGAATTTTAACTGAAATCCTCAAAACATGAAAGCTAGCATTTGACTTAGTCCTTGTGGGATTTACTCTGAATCTCAAATAAAATGTCAATTTTATTAAATAAATGTGGGAATTCGAAAGAGTAAGTTAGCGTACGCTTTAATACAAAAACATATTATATTCATCAGTCTTTGCAAACCAACAGTTTTCAAGCTTGCTTCGAATAATTACTTTCAAAATCACACAAAATAATGTGAAAATGTGCCTTGCCTGTCAGGAGGATCATGTCAGAAAACCGGATGTGCATACAGATGACGCATGCGTCCAATCTTTGACACACACGGCATTATGGGACACCTAATGTTCTAGGAATAAAGGACAACACCGTCGAAAATTATAAAACGCAATTATTGGCATGACGGCGTAAAACGAAAAACGCAAATAAGCAAAACAGTGTTGGAGGAAAAAACCCGACTGCAAATGCAGTAAGATCATAAGTTGCCACTATCCTAGATCCTCGAACTGTCGGTATATTAATACAAGGTGATAGTACAATGACAACGTCAACGATACAGCCCATTACAGGTCATACCTTTCGAACTTTTACAAAGTGTCTCTTTTCCTATTTTAATATTAGACTTATATTGCTTTTGTGGAAGCAAAGGGATCCGTGAAGCTTTAGAATGAACAAACACTTGGCGTATCAAACGATCAGCATAGTAGGTTCGGGGGCGTTAACTCTAAGCACCAGTTACTTGCAGCTTTTGTTTTAGAAAAAAAAAAGAAATTGTGTCAGTACTCTGACTAAATACACCAAACATAGTTTTGTTCTCGTTTCTTTAGTTTTAGACTTGGATTTAGAGTGGTTTTCCATAAATTAAGTTTGAAAATAAAGTTGCTTATATTGCAGCATTCCTCCCAAAATAATGACACCATAATACGTCAGGTGGGGCACGTTAAGACAACACAGAGACAGGAGCAATGAAAAACAAGTATCCACAGGGTTCTGTCTGTGCTACGCTTATGAACACATGATGTCCAGGAACTTAGCTGAAGAGTTCTCACCGCGCACGCACAAAAGGGAAGATATCAACAAATACGGCAATTACCGGCTAAAAAAAGTTTTGAACTGTCAAGTGTTAAAATAGCCAACCGCCAACCATCGAAAACAGTTGTGTTTGATGGTGTCTTGTTTAGGTAGGTTTAGATAATGTGCTAAGCATCCATAGTCTCATATAATCTAAATGACAGCCCACACACTGCACCTCAGATTCATCCCTGCACCACATTTGACTAATTATTTTCATGCACGCAAACTGTTTGGCATAATGTATGCTGATCATATACTGACCTATTGATACGCGACTTCTACCTATATTTTCTTCGAAAGAAAAAAAGAATGAACAACAATTCATTAAAATGGGACTATCATAATGGTCAGATGTGATAAATGCAATTGTATATTGAAAAACACGGTTGTTGTCATTGCGAAATTGAACACAAAATCTGTCTTTCCCTCATGATAATAATCTTTAAAAACTAACAAGAGTTATACATTTTTAAAGGGGTACAGCAATGCAATCTTTCCGGTTTGTTTAATACAAATTCATACTTCAATGCCTCATTAAGCGGCTGGGTGAAACCCGCAAGAGCTCTACTTTTTATGTTAATAAGACACAAAGTGTTGGTTTTCGGTGTACATTTTCAAAAATACAAAGCCTGGTGTGTGCAATCACTGCTTCTGACTTTCTTAGCATTTGTGTACACGAAATGGGCTATCACATTACATTTTATTGAAAGGAATTACGTTTTTCACTCTCCGCTCCAGCCCGAATATGCAATTTGAGGTTGTACTCATCTGGCTGGGTGTCAGCACAGGAGGTCAGCAGTTCTAATTTCGGCGAGTACATTGATATTGTTTTAATTACTTTCGACAATGAAAAAAATCACGCCAAATAGAAATTCTTGAACCAATGGCATCCATACTACCACAGATCTTGATATCTGAATATCATGTGCATGCCAATTTCTTAGCAGTATACACAAAGTATTGATTCATTCTCCGTCACAAACAGTTTTTCTTCCAAAGAACTTCCGCAAATTAGAATTAACACCCCCCTGCTCTTTATGGGGCTAAAGATAATTCTATTTTCACTCTTTCCACACGAAGCTTCAATTTCATTTTTACATATTTTCAGTACTGCTACAAACCTTGGGAAACCTGGGAACTACACGGAGGCAATATCATTGTATTCATCCTGCAAAGTATAATGTCCTGCAACACTTCCTCATCACCATCAATACCAAAAATTCGTCAGCCAAGCTCTATACTCTCCTTTCCCTTTGATCCTGTCACTTTATGTTACCTACACATAAATTTTAAAAAAATGAAGACTTTTTACTACACCACGTTCATCACGTAACGTGTATGACATCGTCTATCGGCATAAAAGATAATCACGGTTCGTCAGCAAGTAACCATACGAACACGTTTCGGAGCCTCAAATATCTAGACGTATATCTCTGAGAGCAGCTCCTTATCTCCGCTGAAAATTTGACCAAATGTGCTATTTGCATGCATAGGCATCTGATGTGCTTATCAGTTTTTCACATAATTGATTGCAACGCGATTTTCTAAGATCAGTACGCAATCAATGTTTTCATAATTTTTCTCATAACCATAATATCTGCTCTATTACACTTGGTTTGAACTTTCCATGTTGTCCATCAGCTGTCAAATGCATACGTACTTCGCATGAAGGAAGTGAATTGGAAGAAAATGATGAAACTACTTTACATAATACCGACCAACCTTGATTACTACCAGCCTCTGTTCTCTGTATCGGACGCCACTTCCATCTTAAAATAAAAATCTTCTTCATACTCAGTATAAGACTGTTTCATTTGTATGCTTGCTGATACACGAAGTCAGTATCTTATTCTTCAGGTCCAGCAGCTGATTACTGAAAGGAAGATATCGACAAAAATGACCAACGCAGTGATGCATGGGATTCTGGAAGAGGAAAACATAAAATTAGTCATAAACTGTTCTTAAAAACAATTTGTAGTACATAGAAATTTGGTTTTGAAGGATCTGAAATGAACCTACCGTGTGGTTTTACTTTTGTACTTGTTAGTTATTTAGGAATATTATTACATATAAAATGATCCCAAAGCTCTCTATTCTTGTCAATTATTTCAAATTAATGTACCAAGTGTATGAGGGGTGAATTAGCTGCATCACATGACTAATTTCGTATGGGCATAGACCTCTGGTTTAAAGAAAAGTACAGAGCAGTGTTTAAATTTAAAAAAATGAGCCCGTGCCCTGTCTCCGAACAAATTTTCAAATGTGCAATTTTTTTCTTCTTTCTTCTTGTTTACTTGTTTTATGGTTTGGCTTGTTTTTTGGCTTTGGAATTGTTTTTGGTTTTTTGGTTATGTTTTTGTTTTGTTTTGTTTTACTTGTTCTTTTAAAGATGATGAATCATCAGGCATGGTAGCATGGCTCCACAAGTTTGTGGAGAAGGTACCACTCACTACAGGGAGATTGGCAAATTATGGAATTTAACATTTTTTCAGACTCCTGGAAAATCTGCAGTACACTTTCAACGTACCCGTTTGAACTGCCTGTGAAGATAAGAAGTAGCTCTTACTATGCTTATGGATATGAAGCATTGAACCATAGTTTCGCATGATTTTCTTTACAGGTGTACAACCTGATGACATGCTGCAAATGTGTAAATCTTGCTGCTCATTTCTCCCAGAAATTATCGCTGCGTATGCGCATTCAGCTTCACTTCAAATGGGCTAGTCAGAAGGGAATTTCTCTGGGACTGGGTTTAGAGCAAGTTTGCGATTGGTCCCAGAAGTGCGAGCAATACGAGTCATGCATATTAATTTCCCGCCACAACGGCAACCTGTTATCTTAG
The DNA here is from genome assembly GCA_964020975.1 of Hermodice carunculata. Taxonomy (NCBI): domain Eukaryota; kingdom Metazoa; phylum Annelida; class Polychaeta; order Eunicida; family Amphinomidae; genus Hermodice; species Hermodice carunculata. Next base: position 51,562,511 of record OZ026615.1, on the reverse strand, counting down.
TAACTTTAGTTTCGCCAGACGAGATACGGGCCGCTGCCTGTGCGTCGAGGCGGAATATTACTAATATCTTGGAAATAAAGAATCATTAGTACAGGCAGATTCTTGTAACCAATTTATGAAGCACTAAATGAAAACGACTTTTGTATTTGTAAACTTTAATTTCTCCAAAAGAAACTAGTTTTGTGTAAAAGGGGTATATTGCCACGTCTGTGACAGTTCTATGCCCGTGTGTCCTCCGTGATTGACAGGCGTGAGCTCCTTGCTTTGTGGCGTGAAATCAATACGCATGTCTCGCATTACGAGAAAAGGAATCTATGTCACATTTGTTAGTGTTACTTTTGATGGTTTAAAATGACTCGGTGTAATACTCATAAATTTGGCAGTCGACTTCTTTCTCCTAACAGTTAAAGAAAAAAAAACACTGCTGCACACTTAATTGTTAGTGTACACTGCAAGCTGCGTCGTCATTATGTATGACAAGCTGATCCACTTGATCTGCTGGAAAACTCCTCTGAACAGGAAAAAATGTATGACACATAGAACAACTGGCTGGAGTAATATCTGACAGGTTTTTTTTTTTTTTTTTTTTTTTTTTTTTTTTTTTAAGAATCTTTGATTTTATGCTTATGAAATGCCAGGCCTACTTGTAGGAGGATTCTGTTCAAGGTGAATAAGTACTCTCAGGCCTATCACATGAAAACTGGAACGACAAGACAAATCAACACGACTTACAGAACCATCTATTTTATGTGACCACATATGGACCTGCCCAGGCCAAGGGCAAGGGTAATTGTGATCCTTCTGAGGAAAACTATATGTTCTCTGCAAAACTCTACCCGTTACATGACTATTTATTTATTTATTTTGTTTTGTATTTTATTTATTTATTTATTTATTTATTTATTCATTTATTCACTTATTCATTTATTTATTTATTTATTTATTTATTTATTTATTTATTTATTTATTTATTTATTTAGTACATGCATAAGGTTTTTCCATCATTCTCAAGACAGGCTTGCTGAATTTACTTTTTTTTCAATAAAAAAAAGATGGAACTGTATGATTTTGTCTCCGATGGCTACAACTACTGACTTTGTTCAGTTCATGTTGACATATTTATTGAGCGAATAACGATTTTCTGGTCTACAGTATTGATTTTGGGTCATGCAAAGCAAAACGTTTGTTAAACAAAGCCACTAAAAACTTCCCTCGGTTTCCCCTCGCCAAGATGAGCTCACCATAATTGCGAAATATGGTATGGATCCCATGAATGATCAGTAAGTAGTCCTTGATTTGTTGGACAACGATCCTGTGCTAACCCAATTCACCAGCTTGTATAGATCTGTGTGTAATGGGGAGTGTGCACACAACAGATTATAACAGCTTGAGTGTTATGACCTGTATACTGCGAGTTGCAATCACTCGCATAATGATACTGCAGGATGATGGAACACACTGACCAGCATGAGTTTGCTTATAAAATAATATTATTTATTTATTTATTCATTCATTCATTCATTCCTTTATTCATTCATTCATTTATTTATTTATTTATCTATTTATTTATTTACTTACTCACTTATTTATTCTGGATCACCTTATAGCTGTGTATAGCTAATATATATATATATATATATATATATATATATATCAATAATACAGCCGCAACTAAGAAAAAGATTGGTTCAAAGCAAATCTGTTTGTGTGCATTCAAAAGTTGTAAATATTAAATGCTGCAATTTTTGTCCTTTGGCACTTCACATGCCATTCAGCTTATGGCTGAAAAGATATCAAAAGTCCAAATGACCTTGACCTTTGACCTTAAGAGGTCACATGTCAATTACCAAAATGTACAGTGTTACAATACCTACAATTTTAGCCCAACATGAACCAAATCAGAAGAGTATTGACCAAGTGATGGCCAACGTAACTTTCAAAGGGCTAAATGACATTGACCTTTAGAGGTTACATGTTAATTATAAAAATGCGCAGTGTTGCAATAGCTACAATTTGGGTTCAAGAGGGTTAAAGTTGGATGAAAATTGATCAAGTTAGGGCTGGATGAAAATTTCAAAGTTCGAAATGACTTTGACCTTTAAAGGTCGCATGTAAAATTGCATGAATATGTAGTGTTACAATCGCTACAATTTGAGCCCAACATGATCAAATTAGATAAAAATTGACCGAGTTATAGCTACATGAAAATTTTAAAGGTCCAAATGACCTTGATCTATGAACTTTCGAGGTCACATGTATAATGCAAAAATGTGCAGCATTACAAAACCTGTAATTTGAGCCCAACATGATCAAAAATGGATAAAAATTGACTGAGTTATGGCTAGATAAACATTTCAAAGGTCCAAATGACATTGACCTTTGACTTTTAAAGGTCACAAGTAAACTACAAAAATATGCAGTGTTGTAATACCTACAATTTGGGTCCAAGAGGGTTAAAACTAGATGAAAATTGACAGATATAGCTGGATGAAAATTGAAAAGGTCGGAATGACCTGGACCTTTGACCTTAAACGGTCATAAGTATATTACAAAAATGTGCAGTGTTACAAACATATTAATGGAAGCTGAATTTTTTACCTATACCTATAATTGTTTTGGAGATACTCGAGATTTAGATTTTCAAATGGCCTTGATATTCATAGTTTTCAAAACCATTCAACCTCGTTACAACAACTCAAGACTTTATGCATGGAAGTATAATTATGCCAAGTTTTTAGTTTCTACTTATAATACTTTAAAAATGAAATGTCGGACAAATTTGCCTGGAAAGAAAGAAAGAATTCATAGAAAAACAAGACATCTGTGTTGGCACACAGATATTATAACACTAAACCATATTCTAATATGGATCGAATCATAGAATTTTATAGCTTAACAAGTGCATTTTGAGACAACCTATATTTTCATTGTTTGAGACCAGACAATCTCTTGCTGGCTTTTCCAATTATACCTAGTATATGTTCTTTCCAGCTGAAATTTGAAGACAAAGTGATCCCAAGGTGGGTATGCGAGGTGCCTTCATGAATTTGGTTTCCATTTAGGAACAGTGGGCCATCATTGGGTTAGTTTATTTTAGTTGAGAAGGTAAGAAAAAGTGACTTTATAGCATTAGATGTAATATTCAAAATTTTCCCCAAAATCCAATTTGGTCTTAATTTGCATTCAAAGTCGTTGTAGAGTCTGTCGGGTTTTGCACAATTTCCAAGAAACGTGTGTCATCAACGAATAGCCGAATATCAGTCGTAATGTTATCTACCATATCATGTACATATATCAACATCAAAAGCGGGCCCAATATGGATCCTTGAGGCACCCCTGCTTCCACTGATAACCAGTTTGATTTCTCACCCGAAACAACCACTCTTTGCAAACGAAATGATAAGTAATCTCTTATCCAGGAAACCAACTGGTCATCGAAAATACCCAAAACTTCAACATACCTCTGGATAAGAAACTTCCATCTCAAATCAAAATTCGAGATAATTATTCTACGGATTTCCATTGAGAGACTAAAATCCAAGGAATGAGTAAACATGAATGTAGATGAAGTATGTTAATATGAAACGGTGGGGGGGGGGGGCATTTTTTGTGTCGCTATATTTTGCTGAAAGTGTCATTGGCACAAACGTTTCCGAAATAGAAAATACACGAGAAAACAGTTGAAGAGTGGACTAAAGATGAAACGCCAGACCTCGGATGGAACAAATTTACATGTACTGTATTTCAAAATAGTCAGTTCCAGAGATTAGGCCCTGGGTGCCCAATTTCGGGCACGAAGCCTCAAAGGGGTACCCAGGCACGCATCACTAACTATCACAGATGTCTAGGTCTTTTCTGACTGTAACATGGGACCAATTGAGAAAAATATATGCCCCCTTCATGTTTGGATCATTCAATTTGACAGCAATACTGCTATGTCAGCTCAGGATGGATAGACAATGAACTACAGTGAGTACCCAATCTTGCCTGTAAATGAACTCCGTGTCGGTTGTACCGAAAATAAGATAAATGTCACTCCTATCCGTGTTTTGGAAGATCTAATTTTGTGAAGATGGAAATAGGTCTGGTGTGTATGTATATTGCTGAATATTAAATAGAAAGAAAAACAATTAGGAAAGTGGTAACTTCTGTCTGACATTATACATATATATATATATATATATATATATATATATATATATATATATATATATATATATATATATATATATATATATATATATATATATATATATATATATATATAGTCCATTCTTAATACAACAGATAGGGATAAAGCGCCACCTGATGCACAAATTAAGTATTGAAGGTACTCGCAAGTGTTCCTATGAATCCTATTTTTCTGACAACTAAAACATGACACTTCTGTGCTTTTTCTTTTTTGGCGTGCTTTCAGAAACAAATTTACATTGCATTATTTTATTTTGCAGATCAATGGCCAAGATACCGTTTATATGTTAATTTCATTTTGAATAATGCATCACGTCAGACCTTTATGTGATCATATAACCACAAAATGATTTTTTTTGTACAAAGTGTGTGAATTTCTAACAGGAAAAATAATATAAGGGAATTTATATTTTGTGCTTTATCCTCGAACATAAAATGTGATATGACCTAGTCCAAGGAATTTTAAAAACCATAATAATGACACGTTTATACATGTTGTAAAGTAAATGAGCATTTGCTGGGAATATTTCGGCCACGAAGACATTTTAAAAAGTTTCATCGATATCAAAATACATTTACTGTTTGTAAGAAAGGAAAAAGACACGTGGCAATGTCTCCTGCTAGGAACATATACTAGTGCCTCCAAGAGGCTTTCTCTGGCAAATAACGAATTTTTATGATATCGTAGCTTTTATGTTTAACAATGAAGCTCCTTGTAAGGAATCCTACATTGTGAGATACGTGATGTATGAGTCAAACCAAATACCATGACGCTGAATACGACACGAGTTGCTTTTCGTTTTGAATAGATGAAGTTGATTGCGAACAAGTCACCTCGTCTAGTAGAATATTTGTACGGAGGAAGACGGAAATAATGACGTTTTAGACAAGTATGAGGACCTTTTATCTTCATTAGGCAATTAGATTCTCGTGTTATTTGCACCACTGCCAGGGCAATGACAATCTGACATTAATTATGGGAAGTCACAGTTTTTATTCCAACCCTTTATCATATGTAATGTTGTTTTATGCGAATTATATTAAAGCATTGAATCTTCAGTCAGTGTGGCTAATGATCATTAAAGCAGCACAACATAGGCTGCACAACATAGGCTCCACTATATCTCCTTTGCTCTGCATGAGAGAACATACATAGGGATGAGCATCCGACCCCCCCCCCCACACACACACACACTTAACCTAGGGTATTTTTTCTTCATTGCCATTGCTTCCATTTCCACATGTCAGGCCGATGCCCGATGCATATGTATGCATCTTTTTTCCTTTTGATAAATGTGTTAAGCAGACACAGCCATCAACTTTCTGCAGCCCTTTAATGAACAATGGGAACAAGCAGACACAAGTCATTTTCATGGTAGTCTGTAATGTGTATTATGGGGACAATGAGATCCAGTCTTACGACTACCCACACCTGAAGTTACCTCCAAAGGAAAACTGGGATCACTTCATAACGACGTAATTTCATTTTATTTTATTGTATTGGTAAAAAGTTACTCACATTTGACATCAGTTTTATGTGTGATTGCAGCTAGTCTTCATATCGGTGTTTCACTTTATTTCCCATCGTAATTGTATGGTTATGAGATAAGTTCTACCATTTGCATTTGCACTGCCCTTACATGATTCAGTCTTATCATCATGCAACATCCATTTCATTATACAGATTATATTTTTGTAAACTCTTCATATCTATTCGATTTTACATTGAGATGAATATGTTCAGTATTTTTTCTGCACAGAAAAGTAGTGGTTTACATCACCTTTTTGTTCCATTATCCATTTTTTTCTCCGATATTTACTTTTCCCTTCGCTGAACTCATAATTTGAATGCATGTCTCGTACAGTAAGACATCTAATACAGTTATTGTCTGCCTTTGTTTAATTATTTTTTTTTCAACTGAACTTAACTTGGTGTGAAATGCCTCTTTTCAAATTGTCACTGGTAATGTACTACTTTGTGGTATTATTTAGACATCGTTGAACACATCCTTTGGGTATTACACGAGTTGAAATATAAGTTTTAAGCCATTACTGGCAACGTTTGGTCAAACCACAAGCTATGCACAGAGAGAGAGAGAGAGAGAGAGAGAGAGAGAGAGAGAGAGAGAGAGAGAGACAGACAGACAGACAGAGACAGAGACAGACAGACGGGCAGACAGAGAGACAGACACACAGACGAACAGACAGAGAGACAGAGACAGAGAGACAGACAGAGAGACAGAGAGACAGACACACAGACGAACAGACAGAGAGAGAGACATAGACAGAGAGACAGACAGAGACAGAGATACAGCGAGAGAGAGAGAGAGCACTGTCAGTTACTGCTTGAGATATAAACTCTGTCTTCAACATCAAAAAACAAAAACAAAAATAAAAAAACAAACAAACAAAAAAAACGTGGTTAGGTGCAGTCTCTCCACATCTCACTCGTTTTTGGACCAGCTATGTTTCAGATGCTACCTTTGTGCCTTTGGCGGTTTGAATCAACCTTTAGAATCATCACCTACACCAGTCAGATTCCAAGGACACGGCATTGATATTTATGGGTGAATGTTTGTATTCTAAGTACATAATAGTTCATTTGTCATACTGAGTACTTACTCGTCCAATAATCCGTTATTAATCGAGTGCCTGGAGCAGGTCCAATTAGGAAATAGGAAACAGATCGAGCGAAAACTGGAGGGGATCCTTAAAAGTATTAGGAAGCCAGCAACTGTGATTGGAGTCGGTTACTCAAGTTCACATCGCAGCATTGTTTTTTGTCCTGCTTCTGCAGCAAAGCAGTGGCTCGTGAGCGGAACTGATCTCTGATACAATGAGAAAGTGCACTGGTCTGTGAATACATCCAGTGCGTCATGTATAAGAAATAACGAACAATGATTCTGAAAGACAGACTAGAATAAAGCAGCTCTACATTCTGAGACTATATTTTGTTCATCATTTTTCAAAAACCTAGGCTTGATTGTACAGTTTGGTTTTATTTTTCGTCACACACATTGTCTAAAACAACCCTGCTGAACTGCCAGCGTTGAAACAGGAGTAAAAACGTTTCAAGACCGCCCTCACATCTCTCTCTTCTGCATGGATTTACATTTCCGGAAAAAGGACTTTTAAGCATAATTATGCTTTCACTGCATTTCTTGACCTCTCCTGAGAAGGACCCTCTAAGTTATGTCAATTTATTGTTTTCTGGGAAGAAATTCAAGTAGGGCCAGGAAGCTGTGTCCGTAGGGAATACCGTGACAGTAGCTCATACACACTAAGGAGACATGACAAAATAGCCATAACCGACAACATATGCACACATTCATTATACATCTCACGGATCCACAAGGCTACAAACATAGCCCAGGATGAACGGACTGGGCTCTTCTTCTTCTTCTTCTTCTTCTTCTTCTTCTTCTTCTTCTTCTTCTTCTTCTTCTTCTTCTTCTTCTTCTTCTTCTTCTTCTTCTTCTTCTTCTTCTTCTTCTTCTTCTTCTTCTTTTTTTTTTTTTTTTAGCTCAACTGACTTGTCAGTTAGCTGCACCTTTGGATGATACAGTCGGACGTGGTCCCTCAACGGCGGTTTGCAATTGGCAATTCACATTTTTTTACTTCTCCAAAACCGTCAGCCAGATTTCCTTCAAACCTGGTGGGGATGTACCTTGGGTGGGTCTTAACTAAGACTCTTCAAATGGCCATCCCCAGTGATTTGCGATTTTTCATGAATTGTTTTGTTCATTTTTGGCGCAAATCTTAAAAAAAAAAAAAAATCTGTGAAACCACTTGGCCAATTGCTATAGCTATGTTGAAAAAGAAAATGAAACCTATAAAGGGTCTTATCATTAGAAACGTTCGGAGGGACTTAATGAACACTTGACAAAAATAAACGTGGTGCATATGCTGTTTAAAGCAAACAAAACACCACTTCAACCACCCCATTCCATCCCTGCCACACGCACAAGTTGTCGGAAGAGTCGTGCCGTTCATAATGACTCAGCATCCATTTTTTTGTAGAATTTGTCAGAAACATTATTCTCTATAATATCTTTGTTAATGTTTATGTTTCCATTGACTTTGAGATGATAATTAATCGCACCAGTTAATGTTTGAAACAATGACCGATTTAAAATGTTGTTTTATGAATGAAGTATTGGAAGTGCATGTTATACCGACGGATAAAAGTCAGTCCACTCGGTCTGTGCCCTCTCACATTGAATATTTCCATACAGATATGTCAGCATATCTTGCTTTCAAAAATTATAGTCTGAAGCTGAGTCATTATTCTATAATCAATAGCATTTATTGAATTATATGAGTTCTGAAAAATGACTGATGTCACAAATGCTACATACCGTTTATAAAGATCCACATGTGAAATAATTTGGCACAAAATTTTCCTGCAAAATCACTTTTTTGTCGCTGGAAGATATATTCAAAATTCAATGAAACAATAATCGTATAGTAGCAAAAAGCCAATCAATGTTAGAACTGACGCAAAATTAAAATGCCACTTTGGATCATACCTTCAATAAAATGTTATCGTATTTCGTTTCAGCGCCAATAGTCATAGAATGCAGAAATGGAAACACAGAAAGTGCACAAACATCCCTTTATCGGACACAAAAAGCAAAATCATGGATGTATACATATTTTGATTAAATATTAAAGCATTACCTCAGACACCAATTGACAAACAATGACCCAATGATTTAAATAGTCACAGTCAAGGTCTTGGGTGTCAATTGTATACCTACAATTAGGCTAAGGAAAGGTAAGAACTAATTTGTGTGCAGTTCCAAAGGCCCTGGCGATAACAGTTGCACATTTGTCATCCAAAAATATCCCATCTAGAATTAAACCATGTTGTTGTCCAAAATCTTTAGATGGTAGTCAGAAGATGCCACCAACCAAGAAAGGAGCAGATCTACCCCCATCCCACCCACCCCACTCCCAAAAAGTAACGTTCATGACGATCCCATATGTTATCCTGAATCAAAACACAGAAAATCAAGGTGAATGAATGACGGGTATGGAATGATGCTCGTAAGGAGAACTTCAGTCAAAAACCAAAACCAAAACCAAAACAAAAACAAAGACCCCCCCCCAAAAAAAAACAAACAAAAAAACCCAACAACAACAACAAAACAAACAAACAAACAAAAAACCAACCCCCCCCCAACATTCATCCACAGGCGGTTTTTTTTTCACACATCAATACAGGACCTTCATATTAGGTGCGGTGCTGGTTTGGCAAGTAGCAACAAATCAATGAGGAAGCTCCAGAGTGTACGCGCAAATTTCTGTATCACACATGGAGACATTTGTTTCTCTCGCCAAACTAGCAACTTCGACAAATGTCAACACATTTTGCTTCCAAAAATTTGTAGTCTGAAGCTGATTCATTATTCTATAATCAATAACATTTATTGAAAAAGTCCTCCTCATGTTCTCCTAACACATACTGAGCCTGACATAACACGGGGTCGTCGTATGTTTGGAACAAAAATTCTTTATTCCTGCAGAATTAAATGACGCTCACGTTTGGCTTTTTACCAATACGCCCGTATCATGGCGGATGATAGTCACTGTTTCTAGCGATAGGTTTGAAAATGGCGGGAAATTCAATCGCATGCCTTGCATTCAAATGCACTGTGGCGTACGATTTTCGAACGGACGGCACAGGGAAAGGCAATATCTTCTATCACTCTTTGCGCCGAGGGTGATAACAACACAAGCATGAGACAATTTCCTCATGTTAAAAATGCCATTGGTCAAGTTTGATACTTGTACTTCGTGCAATGTCATGTTTCATACCAGCATCATCAAATCAGTACTGACATTTTTTTAATTCTGGTTTTCAATCCCCCTTTTTAATTTCAGACTTTTCCATCACGTAATATTGGGTATAATTTGCTAATCACTCATGCAAGTATATATATCCTGTCTACAAGCAATTTTCAGTTTTGATACCCCAAATAAAATCGACTTCATTTGATGTCATTTCACCAGTGCAATGTACCCTGTGTTATGACTTCAAGGCACATCATTATATTCCAGCTGGCCATAAAACAAACATATGCTGCACCCAAAGAGCCTATGTGCTCCTCGGCGTACCTAAAAATGCCATTTGAGCAGCCTGCTGCGAAGGCACGTTGCAACGGTGTGTGTGACCGGTTTCCATGCCTGCCATAAACGTATATGCAAATATGTTTATCGTATATCTGTACCGTTTATTTTCCAAACTCAAACAACAAAATTAAATTGCCGCTGTGCAAAGGGTCTAGAAAGGGGAGAATATATGGATTTGTGTCACCAATTAAATTTGTGCCGGTGCGTTAACTTCTGACATACAAAAATAAATAAATAAATAAATAAATAGAATAAAAAATCGTGTTACAAAATGACATTCTCTTGTCTTAATATGTATTTATTTGTATCATTCCTGATAATATAGTACTGACGGACAGAATACTGGCTTGTGAGGCTTGTTCGTTTTTTGTTTTTTGTTTTTTGTTTTTTGTTTTTTTGTTTATATATATATATATATATATATATATATATATATATATATATATATATATATATATATATATTTGACATCCACATGGCTAGTTTTGACTGATTTGTCGACCGAATATCTGTATGTAAAACATTTTCAACTACACCTGACACAATTTAGTCTAAATTTTGGTTGCGTTGCGTTTTCCCCCTAGTCCGGGGACAAATCTAACTGATGGATGTCTTTGCACTTTTTTCAGGAAGGTTAAAAAAATATCAAAGGTGTCACATGATAATCAGAGGAATAATTGCAAATTGAAAGTAAACGAAATCGGTCAGGTTTAGTAGTAGGTTGTCAACAGAATTGAACATGTACTTTAAATGTTGCACTGTGGCATGAAATGGTTCAACTGTCAAGTCTCAGTGGTATGTAAAGTGTTTTACATGGCTTCTATCATGCATGTACACACATTCCGATGTGATGACGATGCACAGAGTTCATGAAAATTGCAGCTGCTTGTCAAGGACTGAATAGCAAGCAAATTCAGCAACTCTGTGTTAAGGATGATGAAAAAACCCTATATGTACCATATAAATACGTTAATTAAACTACCCAAGGACAGAATTTATTTTAGGCGTTTATATTTCTCTAAAGAAGATTTAGTCCTGCTCAGAAGGGCCACCATTTGCCCTTGGCCGGGGGGGGGGGGGGAGCAGGTGTCCAAGTTAAGCAGATGGTGCTGAAGACGAGTGGCTTCTCTTGTAAATCGTGCTGCATGATCAGAGGTAGGCCTAGCCCTACTTATTTGTTTTGGAGAGAAACCTTCCACAACCTGTCACTCCACATATAATCCGAGATTCTTTTTAAAAAAGGATTGCCAATAGTTCAAACCCAGATTAAAGCAGTAACAAGTTGTTTTCTTTACTTGTTGCGAGAAATTAAGTTGATTGCCATTTTGTGACCATTATACCAAGCCCTCTGAAATATTTAAAGTAACGCTACCAAAAGGTGACTTAGAGTCTTTTTCTCGTAATTGCTTGCTTTCCAGGACCAAGGTCTTCAACCGCAGAATTGCAGTGAACCTGGGAAATGGCGTTTTGGGAGACAACACAAGGAACGGACTGCATGCTTAACATGAATTTAGAGGGAAACATGCTGCAAGGTTTACACATGTGACCAGATCGGACACCGTTTTCATAAATGTGGGGAACTGTAGCTCAGTTGCATCAGATCGGTATGCAAATAAGAACTGCAGTTCTCTTTACAAGAATTTTAAATGGGTGTGTAATCAGAGTGAACTGGCCTATTTACTCAGCTGCAGATTCACCATGAAGTTCTGAAAACATACTAAGATACTGAATCCCGTGCTTCACGGAGATCAAGGAGTATCAGTGTCCCCACGAATTCATTGGGCCAGATTAAGACTAGCGACCATAAGACTTCCCGAGTACACAAACTGAGAATCACACAAACCAAGATCAGTTGCATTTAGAAAATTATATTCGAAGTAAATGTGCATGCACAGACACATATTGTTTTAACGCATTTATAGAGCAAATGTCAATGTGGTATTTGTCCACACAAATCATGTGGGTGGGAATGGCGAAAAAACCACACTGATATTTTATTTCTATATATATATATATATATATATATATATATATATATATATATATATATATATATATATATATATATATATATATTTATATATACATATATGTGTGTGTGTGTGTGTGTGTGTGTGTGTGTGGAAAGCCGTTTCTTGTTTTATTCAGTATTTGATCATATGATTAAATATTTGTTCATATGAACAAATTTATTTAATCATATTAAAATCAATTTGATCATATGATCAAAATGATCAAATATTCTTCATTTAGCCATATGATCAGATACATTTAATCATGTGAACAAATCAATTTGAGCATATATGAACAAATGCATTAGTTCATATGATCAAATAGAGTTGATCATATGAGCAAGTATACTGTATTTCAACATGAGAACAAATAGATTTGTTCAAATGATCAATACTGAATAAAACAAGAAACGACTTTCCCTAATATATATATATATATATATATATATATATATATATATATATATATATATATATATATATATATATATATATATATATATGCGTATGTATGTATGTATACTACCCTCCATTAGAGGCTGGGGTCGAGTGGTCACAGGGATAGCTTACATTCTACTCCATTTTAAGATGGTACAATTTTATGTGTGCGTTAATATGATCCTCTTTTTCACTCGACAAGTGTGTTTTCGGTTGATTTTGTTATTGTTTATGTTATTCACAAAAAAGTTATTTAGGCTTACTGTACAGAAATTGAAATTTAACGGCATGCACTATATCAATATACACCTCAAAAAGACCCCCCCTCATATATGCCATTAATAAAAACTCTACGTTCACACCTCATAGACAATGGTCCATGTTTAGGTCAGTAGCATCTTGCAGAGATTGTACAATAGGTCAAAATCATATCGTAGCTGCCATGCTTCACTAAACAAACATAAAAAAGCAAAAAATGTTGTGCAAAAGTTGTAAAATTCTAATTGTAGGCTTCAGTATGCTATATAACCACCGTTACTTTGGGTGCACACTGGTGACATCACTGTAACATGGACTAGATCAGCCTGGTGATCCATCTTCGTTGGATGTTGCCATATTATTTTTCCCAAACAATCTGTTTCAAGAGACCTGGTGTGGTCAATGCACCTGCAGTTGTCATGTGGAGTGGGTCGCACAAATGTGCAATTGGATTTTGGTTCACTGTCATGCCACATCCATCAGTGCCATGCCCTGGTCATACAGATATCCCTTTGAACTAGTCATTGCCTCTAAGACTGTGTGGTATGACATTGTCCTGAATGAATATGTATTGTTCTGCAGTGGCGCCTGCATATGTCAACATTTAGACCTGTGGATGCTGCATCTCATCTATGTAATAATTGGTATTCATAGTGCCACCCACAGTGACCAGATCCGATCCACCATCACCAAATGTGTCAGCCAACACTATTATTCTGCCACTCCCATGAGAAGCTGAAACCTGAGACGTATTGATGATTAAGAATGGACTAACACTGCACAAAGAAGAATCAGCAAACTGATCCAGTTTCATGTGACAATGATGTCGCCAGTATATCCAAAGTAATGATGGTTAATATAACAGCCCATCGAAGCCTTCTGTTACAGCTTTGCAACTTTTACATGAAGACCTCTGTTTCTGTACCTCTTTGTCCAGTGGCGGATGACAGCTGTGAAAAGATTTCCATTGTGGTACATCCTCTGCAAAATGTTTCTGAATAAAATATGGACCATTGTTTATGAGGTGGGAACTTAGATGCTTTGGTCATGGCACCCGCTAGTTGTTGTTGTAGTTGTTGTTGTGTGTGTGTGTATTTTTGTTTTGAAGGAAAGTATATATATATATATATATATATATATATATATATATATATATATATATATATATATATATATGTATATATATATGTATGTATGTATGTATGTGTGTGTGTGTGTGTGTGTGTGTGTGTGTGTGTGTGTGTGTGTGTGTGTGTGTGTGTGTGTGTGTGTGTGTGTGTGTGTGTGTGACAGTTTCTTGCCAAACTGCTCAGGGATACCTTTGGTTAGGTTGATTTAGCATTTCTCTTTGCAATTCGAGCATGTAAATTTGACAGAGCAAGCTTGTTAGACATCTGAGCCCATCCTATGGTTTGTTGATTTCTCAAAAAGCGCGCGCGCGAGAGAGAGAGAGAGAGAGAGAGAGAGAGAGAGAGAGAGAGAGAGAGAGTGAGAGAAAGAGAGAGACCGTGTGGTCTTCAAACTTATAGCTGTGGTGTACCTTAGGCAGATTTCAACCAAATTTCTTAAACACGGCAAACTTCAGTGCATATTTAACATTCTCCTATAATAGTTATTGGAAAAATCATTAAAATTTTATAATAAAGCTCTGGGATAATTACATTAAAATTGCATAGAAATACTTCCGTGTAGCATTAGGCATCAATTTGTTTGGCAGCTGGTTCTGAATTTTTTAAATTTTAGATTGTTTGTGTAGGTGGGTGTTTTGTGATGTTCAAACTCTTCGCTAAAATCCACAGCTGGATGCCGTTCAAACTGGTCAGGATTGTTTTTTGACTTCGTTTGTACTAATTTTTTCACCAAATGATCATGCTAACTCCTGTTTTAATGATTTTTTGAAGTATGCTAGTGCAAACACATGTGCATGTGCTTTTGTGCAAAGCCGTTGACCACATCCTTTGCCATCTTGGTGAGGACATATCTTGGTTATTTTTTGAACAAGCATGTTTAATAGGTTATGCTTCAGTAATCTTACGATTTCAAATGATATTATTAACCTTAAGAAAGACATCTTCTCTTAAGTGAATGGGGTGATGGTTCTTAGTATGCACGAGAGTAGGCATGACCTAATATTCCCAAGATGGCAGGACAAACAAAACACACTCAGTTGCTTTTTTTTTTCTTTTTTCTTTTTGATACTCCGAAGACTGCTTGCAGTGGAGTTTTAAAATTGGGCTTGATGATGGTATCAAACTGGGCTGAAATTGCATTTGGGTGGACTTAATATAAGCCTCAAGGTCACAGGTAAATGTATATAAAGTTTGAGGATGACACTGAAGAACAATTTCAGCATGTACTTTGATAATGCATATGGGGGCGGACCTCTACAATGCCAAGTTCTGGTTACACATTTTAATTTCGGTGGTATCTTAAGAACTATTTCAGCGAGGTCTTTGATACTGCACATGATGATGTCAGATGTTTCCTGATCACTTCTAGCTTGAGTTAGCATATGGATGTCCTCAATCTGATTACCAAGGTCACAGTACACTTTAGAAAATTTCTTGTTCACTTGATATGTAAACTATTTTAGCTAAGACTTTTTCAATGCACACCATGGCGGTCCCTACATTGGCGGAGGGGAGACTGAACATTAATTACTTTGATCTATCCTCTAAGGTCACACGGCCATTTTATAGTTCACTGGAAAACTCTGGAACTCTTTGAGCTAGGACTTTGATAATTCATATAATGATGAATGGGAAGCTTAATTGACATTCATCTTAGATACAAGATACGGTCAGCATAGCAATAAAAATATACAAGGAATACAAAATGCAGACATATGCTACAAAACTAAATACAGGTGCACCCAGTCAAACACGTATATATACATACCCAGTGAGCTACCGAGACTTAGTACCCGAGTCGTTGTTGCCGAATTCCAAAGATTTTATTCACACAATTAAGTGCCTCCGGCTGTTCCCAGGTAACAATTTAAACTGACGTAAAAGGAGGTAATGTTTTAAAGCGGAAAGAACATCCATTTCAAACATGCTTGAACAAATGTCCAAGTTGCCTAAGGCCTTACAGAAATATATGCGTGGTTCCGGTAGCCCGATTGTCTGCGAAGCAGGCATTCTACCTCCAGCACTGTACATAAACATCAGAACATAAAAAACAAAGTCTGCTTCGCAGGCAAGTAACCTGACCGACTCTACTGAAAAAGTCCGACCCTAAATCAATTTTATGAAACATAAAAAAAAGTTCAAGCCGCCCATCCCTGATAAAAATCGATCGACCCTGGATGAAAGAATTTATCGAAAAAGTGGCCCGCGTGTCCCGTTATTTTGCAGCAAAATCAACTCAAACACATATTTTGTATTTATTTCAAATTGTCTGGAGGGTTTACTTGCGCCGTGGAAACAGCATATCGGCATAGCCTGCTCAGATGTGTCTGAAGCGGTTATCATCGTTAGCTAAAATCTAAATGTGACACGATATGCTCGGAAATCATGCATGTAGCGGTGAGCGCCATTTTGAACATGGTGCAATACCTTGTGGGACATTCGCACTAAAATATATATATCAGATTTTGATATCGTAGTCAATCGAAGTCACAACATATATCATTTCACTATTGACGATCTGATATATTTGCAAAATACTTTGGTTTTATATATTATACCCCCCTCCCCAGCCCAAGATCATCCCATTATTATTCTCATTTAGAAACTATTCAGTGCCAAAGCCACAGGTTTCAAAATGGCAGCCCAGTCCGTGTGGGTTAGTCCCGATTTGATATCTTGAAGAGGTAGTATCCAAAACATGTTTGATTAGTGTTTAAGGGAAAGTTGATTTGTTGAATGAATGTAATGTACAATGTATCATGGGACTTTTCCAGTGGGACCATAACCTAAAAATGTAAACACAATGCCTTGCAGCTACCAGTTGTGGGCGGCTGTGGGCCCCAGAATAGGAATAATGTATGAGACACTGAAGTTCCCCCCAGGCTATGAATTAGGTAGCAGCACTGGGCCGAGGCGCCCAGATCTCCCGCTATGCCACAGATGGATATTAGTGCAGAAGGTTACCCAGATAGTGGATACAGGTCCGAAAGTACCATTGGGTTTTTATATGATTAGTAATAAAGTTTGAACCACGTGCAATTGAATGTCAAAGTGTTGGAAAATTCCATTTAGTGAGTGGTGACCCAAATAGAGACCATTGTCAGTTCAGCATGTTCATCAAGGGTACTGACCCGGTCTGGCTTATTCCCCGGGTAACAGGACCACATTTAAACCACTAAATGCCTTCGTTGTGGCCAGAAATTAAAGATATATGTTTGTATTACGGTATTTATTCTTGATTAGAGTTAGTGCACCGAAACCAAGAGTGTTGAAGAAGAAGAAGAAGAAGAAGAAGAAGAAGAAGAAGAAGAAGAAGAAGAAGAAGAAGAAGAAGAAGAAGAAGAAGAAGAAGAAGAAGAAGAAGAAGAAGAAGAAGAAGAAGAAGAAGAAGAAGAAGAAGGAGATTAACAACAACATGCGGAGCATGACAGGCGCAAAAACAATATGTCTCTCCGTTCCACGGGAGACATAGTAAAATGGAGGATATGAAATTACCGAGACAACCATAACAATTAATAAAATTCCGTTTATATTGTTTTCTGTTCGGTAAGACGAGCTTTGTTTATCCTCTTGTCACAACGTGATATAGTAGATAGTCTGAACATTTGGTCTCAAAAGGCAACTTCAGTCAACAATTACCAATACCACAGAAGACCTCAGACCTACGAAACCATTCTCATAAGTGAATTATGTGCCAAAAATCGAGGTTACTTGGGCAGTCTCCATGAATATTAGCTTGCATGTCACACCTCGTGTCTGGTGGAAGGCTCGGTGTGCAACAGTTTTCATAAGTTTCGAAGAGAGGAAGAAAAGTCTTGCGCATACTTAATGACATCAAGAAAAAAAAAACATTGGCTGCTGGCCCATTGTGAACCAAAAGCCTAAAGTTCCTTTTTTCTTTTTGGGACGGGATGTGTCTAAAAAGTGTTCTCGTTGCGCACAAATGGACATTTGAAGGGTATAGAAGCATCCTTTTCACCTTTTAGATAGTTTTAGGCGATAACTTTGCTTCAGAAGAAGGCAGGAATACACTATTGCTTCATAAGTGTCACATTATGACAAAATATTGCTTTGACAATTGTATTTTATGACAAGTCTGTCGGTATTTTTACAGGGTTTTTCTTAGTCTTATTACACATACAAATTAAAAAATATAGTGGCCTTCACAGCCAAAATTGAAAGGGACAGAATTATTCTATTTACGTACCCTTTTAAAAAGACCTTGCCTGGAACATAGAAAGATCAGTGCAAGTGTCGTCCTAAAACACCTGGCAACAACATCTAAAACCATGATACATAAAATTGTGGTAATTGTGAATGAATGAGTGTGATGTCTAACTTATCAATTCACGAATAAGTGGACATAAGGGTTACGTGTGGAACAAAGAAGTGCGGCCATTGATAAAGAACCTCAGAATGGCAAACAGGTAAAAAAGGTACTGGGCAAAAAGCGACACATGTGAACCTGAAGTTTTGCATGATCTATGGAATGAATACCTCCGGTTTAAGAGTCTAGTGCATGAGAAAATAAGACGTGTTAAGACAGATCACAAAGTCAAAGTTTTAATTACTAATTCACAGAAGGGTACGAAAAATTCGCGTGCATATTGCCGTATGTTACGCCGCCTAAATGGTAACAATAGTTATCCTATGCGCATTTGTGATCCGAATGACAGCAATCGCATAATTGACGATCCTAAGGAAATTAAGAAGGTCCTAAGTGATTACTGGCGTAGTTTGGGAGGTAAACAGTCTGGTGTGTCCACAGATAAACAGGTACACGCAAAGGTCAACAACTTGCAGAATCTTACAGGCGATGCGGACGGACTTTGTAACATCATTATAACGGAATTTCTAGTTGAGGAGTCCATCAGCCGGCTCAAAAATGGTAAATCTTGCGGTATAATCCGCATACCTAATGAATTTTTAAAGAATGGTGGGTCCGTTTTAGTCAAATCTTTAGTTAAAATTTTTAATTTATGTAAAGTTCTCGAGGTATACCCAGATGATTGGTTTAGAGGCATGATCAAACCTTTACTGAAGGAAGGTAAACCTGAAATTTTAAACAATTATCGTGGCATTACTCTAACTTCCAACGTCTATAAAGTGTTTGTATCGGTCATGGAAAAACATTTAATGTCATTATTTGACTTTAAACTACTTGGTGAATATCATGGTGCTTATCGAAAAGGCCGCAGGTTAGAGGATCAGTACTTTGCTCTAAAGGGCATATGCAGTTTGAGAAAGGACAGGAAAGAAAAGACCTGGCTTGCATTCTTGGATATTAAAAAGGCCTTTGATACAGTTAACAGAGATCAATTATTCTATTCACTTTGGAACAGCAGGGTACAGGGTAAAGCCTGGAGGCTTATAAAAGGCTTGTATTGTAGAGTAGAAAACAAAGTGATTTTTGGGCCTTTCCAGAGTGACTGGTTCCAGACAGTAAATGGTGTTAAGCAGGGCTGTATTATGTCCCCGACGCTGTTTTCTTTAGTAATGCAAGATCTGATCGCTAGTCTGCTTGAAAAAGATATGGGTCTTATATTTAATCATGAGAAAATTCCAGCACTGCTCTACGCTGACGATGCTGTTCTAATGGCTAGTTCCGAAGAACAACTGCAGTTGATGTTGGAGATTGCTGATCGGTTTGCATTGAAATGGGGACTTAAGTTTAATGGGATGAAATCTAAGGTAATGGTGATTGGAAAACGCACTGACCATACAAAAATCTGGATGCTGGGTAATGTTCCCATCCAGGAGTGTACAAATTATAAATATTTGGGTATATTATTTTGCCAATCTCTTTCTGATACCGGGCATATTAAAACTTATCTAAAACCTAAAATGGTACGGTTGAAAGGTTACTTATGTAGCATACTTGCTTCTCATGGAAATGTCAACAGAGTGAATTTTGGCGATTGCCTTTGGAAACATGTAATATCGCCGGCACTTTCACACGGGTGCGCAGTGTGGCTGAATGATACGAAAGAAAGTGTGTCAACTCTCAGATCAATGCAATACGCGACAGCAAAGGCTATCCTGTGTGTACAAGCTAATCCTTCTATTACAGCCACCCTAGGGGAGCTTGGCTGGCTACCGGTTAACATATATTTGGACAAGCAAAGAGTGAAATATTTTCAGCGTCTGAAGTACCATTTAGAACCTACCCGTTTATGTAAAAAGGTATTTACCGAAATGGAAAATAATTTTGCCGAGCATAAGAAATCTACTTGGCCCTACGTTAAGGAAATGTATAGGATTTTAACAGATGTGGGTCTTGACTTTGCCACAGAGAAAAATATTGTAGATTTACCTCTAGTGTATTATAGACTTCGCCTGAGCCTTTTTGACCAGGAATTTCATGATGAAATTAGCTCTATGTGTACTTTATCCTTACACAAGCATATTAAGACATCCTCTACCAAAGAAAAATATTTATTCAATATAGACCAGTTTGAAAGATCCAGGTTGAAATTTAAGGCCAGAACAAGTTGCTTAGGCTTACAGACAGACTTAAAGAGATGGGGTCTTTCTGAAAATGACACTTGTACTTTATGCCTTGATGGTAAAGAAGATCTGCAACATTTTTTATTCACATGTCCTATTTATAACGATTTAAGAGTTAAGTGTTTCTATGATCTCGAGTCAAACCTTCTCAACTCCAAGAATGCAGTTCAATGCCTCTTCTTTATTCTTCAAAACATGTCTGTTTATTGGTTTAACATGTCTGCTTCCTGCTGATGCTATCGAGATTTTTGACTGAGCATGTAAACGATATTTGTCTGCGGCATGTTGTCTGCGCCGAAATCTGCGGGATCCATCAGGTTATGTACATGGCCACAATTGTATATAGTTATTAGATGATTCTATGTGTATTTTATCTATTATCTTTGCATATATGTCATATGTGCATTTGGACGCACCGTGAAGTGCCCCGGTTCACGGTACCCCCGATGTAAAGGGGTAGTTTTCCCAAATAAATTATTATTGAATTATGACACACACACACACACACACACACACACACACACACACACACACACACACATGCGACTTAAGAGTCTAAAGGTTCACGAATAATCACACACACACACATGCGGCTTAGAGTCTAAAGTTTCTCATCACGACGTTGATATATCATGTCAAGTAATACTTATTCAACCTGGTATTGATTTTGGCTGTTCCGAATAAGGAAATTGTTCTGACGTATCTGGAACTCTGATAAAAGAACCGTAAAAAATTATGCCGCAAGAATTAAAAGTCATTGTAATTTCAAATTACTCAACTTAAGAAATGAAGATTTGGTTAAACATCTAGGATGGCAAACAATGTAAGATAGCAAACAATTTTAGCCCGGCAATGTTAACATTCAAATGAATAAAAGGCAAAGCACCATACTGATAATTACAATTTCAAGTTATTCGCTTTCAGATCTGATATGATAAAGGAAGACTAACGGAATGGTATAAATATAGGGTAGCCATATCCTTACCAAAAAAAAAAAAAAAAATCAAAAATCAATGTTTGTATCATGATGCTGAGAGTTGGACTATTTTACCTGGAAATGTTAAAAAAACAGGGGGTGCAATTGAAAAGTTATATAAACAGCAATAGTTTACATGAAATTTGTGTCTTTTTGCCATTTCCTTTATTGTTTAGAGATGTATGTAACTCGATAGTATACGTATTTGTCTCATCTTAGTTATTTTCATTTTCCTTCTATCATTCTTTAAGAATTCCAATGATTTTACCTTCTTGATGTATACTGGGCCCCATCAGAGAACAAGAGGCTTTCCTCAAAGGGTAAAGAATAATTAAATGAGTATAGTAAATATCTTATAATAAGCAACATTGAAGAAAATCCGTAAAATGGTATTTTTATAGTCGTTACTTCGGAAAGCAAACAATTTTAGTCGGGCCCAGAATGAAGCTGCAATATGAATTGTGTGCACACTACACATAAATAAAGTTGTTGAATATATTGTGAATATATTTGCAGACTGTGATCTTTCCACATTTTTAATCAGGCGGGGGTATCTTAGGGTTGCTGGATAAAATTTACAGTTTTATTTGTGAATTAAACTTATTTTTGTTCTGTGTATGCAATTCTCCATTAAAAGCCCGCCGCCTTAATAATCGACGAGCAGTAGATTTGCATCTCTAAAAGTGAAACTTTCCTAAGAGCCGAGTGTTCACCAGAATGAGCTGCAGTACCAGTGTTTCTGAAATATACGATATTGTGCCATTACATTCACTTTAGGAGGCTCTCTTTGCCTTGAAGGCAATGTCTGAAGCAAGATCAAACACTCAATCCAAAACAAGCCCCTCATCTCTGACCATATCAAGTTAGTTTCAAGACTGGCCTCCGACTCTTTCTTTCGCATTTCTGAGCCCAAACAGGCCTACCCAATGAAAACACTGACCATCATTTTGAGTATAATCGGTCAAAGTGGTCACAATACTTATCCTCACGTTCATGCCATACTTGTACATGGTTTTTGTCTGTTTGATCACAGAGTCCGACCCATCATCCCTCATGCAGAGATACACGGCACATGTCAATTTGTATTGGTATTAGGTATTTTTGGGTTTGATTCCTAAATTTTATGATCCTTTGCTTTTGAAGCTAATTCTTACATGCATATACGCGGCTAGTTAGATTTCATTTTCTGAAGGACAACCGTCTTAGGCTTGCATGTAGGAACGCAAGCCAGCAAGACATGGCGCTGCCAATTAGTCCCTGTTCATATACCTATTTGTGAATCATTTTAGTCCGTCTCAAGCTTTGAGGCTAATTCTAAGTAATGAAACCAGTTAACTTCTTTTTCTTTAAAACGCAATCGGAAGTGGAGTGGCAGTATGGGAAATTGGGGCACGTTGGGACACTTTTTAAAACTTTTGGCCGTACTGAAAGAATTACATAGGCAACTCAAACATTCCTTTCATTCGCACAACAGAAGAAGGGGTTAAAGAAAAAATGGCATGCATCTCGGTGATCAAAGAAACTTTTCTGTGAGAACTCACTGAAAAAATAACAACAAACAAGAACAAATTTTAGCGCAAACGAAAACAAAGTGAGCTCTATGTACCCCATACCAAGGGCACATTGAACCAAGCCATTGGGCACTTCATACTATTTTCACAGATCCTTACTTGTAATCATCATTTTGTTTAAACGAAACATCATCAGGCAAGAATTTCACATACGTAGAGTGACTACACGTAAGAAACACAGAGAATGTAATAATCCTTTCACTCACTGATTACTATCAATGCGAATAGGAACTGTGACAACTGTCCACAAGCCATTGAAACTTTTGTATTCATCGGGTGTCTTGCCAACTTTAATGTCAAAACTGTGAGCATGGCTTTACTTTTAAGTACAATATCTGCCTCGTACAAATAAAAAGTATATTTAAAGTAGGGTTAACCATGCTTCAAAATGCTCTAGTGAAACATGATAAGGGTCCCCCTGTTGACTTTCTTGGAATTACCATGCCCTAATTTTATTTGACCACAAGTCTGCACGTATCATCGTACCGTGACATGAGTGCAAGTCAGTTTCATTATGTATTATACAATTTAATGTCGAATTATTTACTTTTTGGATTCACAACCAAGTGGAAGATAACTGTGGCTACTCAATTGAAGGTTGTCATGTTTAAAGAATTTTGTGCTTTTCATATAAAGGAGGTTTCTGGTCCATAAGTCAGTTTGTTTGTCAGATAATTTCCTGACAGCTAAGATCACTGGCTCAATGCGCCCCATAGTCAAGGTGTCCCAGTCTCCCCTTTGCAGAATCGGCGAAAAATACCTGGGTAAAGGAAACAGACGAGTTCCCGAGACAAGAAAAGTATTTCAAGCGTCGGATGGTAAAACTGTGTACAGTAGAACTCCAGTCTGAGGCCATTTTTCGTAAAACATATGGTTTCAATCCTGGAAGATTGACAAGGCATTGGCCTAATCGGGTTGGCAATGTTAATGTGGTCCGTGAAAATTATGTTGCTTTCCTTTTCTGTGTCCATTGTTCCCTGCCCTTTGAATTGAACAGTAGAACTGTAGGCATCCACAATACCTCATCAAATCCATGCACACTTTCGAAACACAAGGGAAACTCACTTTTTCCATCGTTTACTACCAAATTGTCAGGTTTACTGTGTAGGCGCAAGGGATGTAGAGTTTAACGTCCTGGTGGATAAAAGCTGATTTCATTTCTATGATTCCTTTGTATTCATTTACTCTGCGGCATTAGTTGTAATTTTGCACATATGTTGAAGGAGTATGTTGCATTGGCGAGACTTTTGTACCTATATTGAATTAAGTTAACACCCATATTCAGTTGCATGCCAGTGGAACCAACTTTCGCGTTATGCACTATCGAACGTACTTCCACAGGTAAATATTGTTGTCTTCTTTCGTTTTTCAGTGGGTGGCATGGGCACTGATTTTGGACGGTAAATAGTGGACACTGATAGTCTTTATGTGGTAAAGTTTCCTTTGTTGGATTTTTGAGACTCATAAATCTCACGTGGAAGCGCGGCCCCACGTGTCCGTGGAAAGGGCTTTACTGTAGCTGCATGTATCTCTGTGACACGGAGATCGGCGTAGCATGGGATTCAGCGTTCAATGTGTTTTCGGAACTTCGTGATGAATCTGCAGTTCAGTAAATATATCAATTCACTCTGTCCACACACATGCTTAAATTCCCTGTAAAGAGTTGCAGCTGTTCTAACTCTGCATACCATTGTGAAGGAACTGAGCCACGGTTTCCCTTGATTTTCACAAGAAGTGTACGACATGCTCCCATACAGCAAGTGTGTCAATCCTTCAACCGATTTCTCCCCGAAATTATCCCTAAGCATGCAAGGTTAGTTTCATTTCAAATGGGCTGGGTTCACTTTAAGTCTGCCGATAAAGACATTGGTCCTAAATATGGGAGAAATTACGAGAAAATGCCTCTTTTGAGAAGGTTACCCCTGAATATTTTAAGACTTTATTGACTAGTAGTCATAAATTG
The DNA here is from genome assembly GCA_964020975.1 of Hermodice carunculata. Classification (NCBI taxonomy): domain Eukaryota; kingdom Metazoa; phylum Annelida; class Polychaeta; order Eunicida; family Amphinomidae; genus Hermodice; species Hermodice carunculata. The sequence continues at coordinate 51,537,330 of OZ026615.1, read as the reverse complement.
GACCATCAACTTATTTTCTCCAATTGACGAAAACAAGGCTCCCGAGAAAATAGGAAGAAATTCTTGTCGCGTACCTGCGATTCAGTCTATGGTATCCACGAAAATAGCATACCGGGTATAACCAGTTACAACACCACCAAGTATGACGAAATGACTTGCTCGGTGTGCTGTGAAACTCCTCTGTGCTTTCATTGAGCAGTGCTATTCGAATTATAGGCTATGTTGAATGGGTTGGTTGTGGAAGATTTTGTTCGAAACAAAGAAGCATGCCTATATCTGGATGTGGTCATGTAGTTCTAATGAATTGCAAGACAAGTCATCATCCACCACAAAAGTCTACAGCACCAATTATTTTATTTGGATCTGTCCAAGCCCAAGGGCAATTGGTTGTGTTTCTGAGGATTAAATGTTATTTATAAACATTTAAGTCAGTCGCATCATTCATATTTTATACAGTGTATCTATTTACGTTGTAAGGTACAGTTTATATATATATATACATATATATATAAAATCAAGAACACCACTTTGCTGACTTGACTCGTTTTTCTATATTCAGTTGTAAGAAAACAAGACTTCGCTGGATGTAATTTATGAAAATTGTTTAATTAAGTAACGGTATAGCCTATACTTTATGATTATGCAGCATAATCTCTGGGCATAAAAAGTTCGACGCATGACAATCGTGGCAAAAATACGGAACGCCTGGGTTATACGTACAACATCAGGAAAAGCTTAATCGGGTATACGATCAAACATCTGTATACTTAACTATTATTGCAGGCTTTGGACATAAAAACCCAGTATCTTTCAAACCTTGTTTGACACCCCTCATTTTTAAATCATTTTGTAATTTAGTCTACTTCGGTGAATCGAACAGCTAGATAAAAGAAAGATTTTCATCCTTTGTTTTTCAAGAAAACACACACACACACACACACACACACACACACACACACACACACATATATATATATATATATATATATATATATATATATATATATATATATATATATATATATATATATATATATATATATATATATATATATATATCAAAAACAATAATTTGTAAACAAAATCACCGCTTTTGTTTCAAACCACAAATTGTATTCCTCTTTGATTAATTTGTAAAATTGCAAGACACCTAAGAAATAACAGCTGTGAAATGACTGACGTCATTTTGTTTATATTGAGGTTTAAAGAGTTCGCTATTGTCGTTTTCTAATCAGATGTGGAGGATGCTTCCTGCAACTTGGTTTTAGTATCTTCAGATATCTCAGGAACTCAACCAACTATTTTTTTTTGCAATGTGAAAAAGTGCCTTTGAAAATAATTTGATATTACTTTGTTTTTACAGCGATGTCCCCCGTTACCCCGTCTCAGTCATTTGTGTCCGAATGCGAGCAGGTGATACACATGGGATGAATTGTAAATACATTTTATCTTGTGTCTCAATTTTTTTTTTTTTTTGAGGGGGGCTATTTATAGCCTTATTCTCGTATGATTTAATTAAATTCTATCCCCTATTAAGGCCATTCTTCTCTAAAATCCATTTTTTTAGTCTCTTAAGAGATTCTCCTGTAATCGAATATAAAAAATGGGGCCTTTTGTGTTTTATATGGGACGGGGGGGGGAACTCTTCTGATACACATTATGTATTTTATTTAAAATATCATGAGAATTTATATGGACGCTTATTGTTTTATTGCATTTATAACAGTGTATAAACTATAGAACCTTTCCTAAGTTAGGTCTTTCTGGTTGTCATAGCTGAGCATAGGAATTGACTTCAACGGCACTTTTTAATTTTCCTTGAAAAGGACTATGTAGCAGCTTGAAATTAACATTCTAATTATAAGACCATAAAATCCACAGATCCATTATGTATCATTTTCATGGAGAATTCAGAGCAAAGATAAACATGCCAAATCGTGTCGCTAATCCCCACTGAGTGTTAAGAGTGATCAAGAACATATATCCAGAAATTGAACACTGAACGAAAACATTCCGAGATATACATCTACAGGTGATCGTGCTGACTGTATTGACATCAGTTAATGACTGAAGTTCAGAATGAGAGCAAAAAACCCCGAAACTTTTAGGCTATTCTCGTGTAGAGCTGACTTGGTCATGGAATTGGTTAAGGTGTTAAATGAACCTATGGCAAAAAGGGTCCTGTAACAGGCCTGCTAAATGTCATCTTGAACTTTTACATTTCCTCAAATGATGGAGCTCATAGAAATTACATCAACAAAATGTTGGACGTTGCACAACAAAAATATGCCCAAGTAGGTTATGGAACACAAATAGACACCAAAACAATTATCTTGCAAAGTATAGGCATTCTTCTGTTGTATAGGTGCATAAGACCTTTGATCAAAATTCGTTCTCTGTGTTTAATGGACTTTTTTCACTCAGAGATACTTCGCGAAACTGGCTGCGCGGTTAGTTGCCAAATGCGTGAGAGCGCTATAAATGCTGTAATTGTTCAGTTGGCTGCACAGATGAGCGCTTGCAAATTGACGAATATTAATAGCTTTCAGGCTACGAATTTCTTTGGGTTTGTAGATTCATAGGTTCTGTTAACTGACAAGTCAGCCGAGCTAAAACACACTGAAAAAAACTTTTTTAGGTGGTCGCTTTCCTTTTTCTGCTTCTTTTTTTCTTTGTGCGTGCGTGCGTGCGTGCGTGCATGTGTGTGTGTGTGTGTGTGTGTGTGTGTGTGTGTGTGTGTGTGTGAATATGTCAAATTTGCGATTTTCCTAGAGACAGGTGCTTTGAAGCGATTTGTTAAATATGAAATATTATGCATGGGTGTTGGGTATCTAAGTAATGGGCAATCAAATGTTTTTCTATCACAAATTTTAACGTAAGGTGTAAGGACCCCCCCCCCTCCCCCCACCTTTGTTTTTCATTGGACACTGTGTATTGCAAGGAGACTTTGCTGCCCCAACTCACTCATCAACATTGACTTGCTAGTGAGGGTCTTTCGCGGCATTGGTCTTTGTTTTAGCTACAAGCACCTCCGGCTGTGCCCAGGTTACAAATTTAACTGACGTCAAAGGAGATAGTATGTAAAAGGGTAAAGAACATCCATTTGAAATATGTTTCAACAAATGTCCAAGTTATCCAAGGCCTAACAAAAATATATGTGTGGTTCCGGTAACCCGACTGCACCCTACTGAAAAGGCGCGACCCTAAATAAGTTTTATGAAAAAAAAAATAGTTTAAAGCCGCCCTTCCCTAATAATGATTGATCGACCCTGGCTGAAAGATTATATCGAGAAAAGTGGCCGGCGTGTGCCATTATTTTGCAGTAAAGGCAACTCAAAAACAGCATTCTATTTCATCTTGTCTGGAGGGTTAACTTGGGCTGAGGAAACCGCATAGCTGCATAGCCAGGGCCGTTCGTTTAGTGAAACAGCGCAGCCACGGTTTAAAAATTTTATCAAGAAAGTGGCCGTCGTGTGCCGTTAGTTTGCAGTTAAGTCAACTCAAACACAACATTTTATTTCAGCTTGTGTTGAGGATTAACTTGGACCGAAGGAAACCGCATAGCTGCATAGCCAGAGTTGTTCGGTGATCGATGAACCTGTCGTTAACAGATCCATGGGTCGTCGTTATCGTAATATTTCGCTTGGTTCCAGTGTCCGTTATCCGAGTTACCAGTGCAAACGGTCGTTAAACTACTTTTAAAACATGACTTACTATCCAAACTTTAATTTGCCCGTTCGGTGGTGTCTGAAGCAGTTGTCATCGTTAGTTACAAAATCCAAATGCGACACAATACCTTGAGATGGCAAATCAGTTGGTGAGCACCATTTTCAACATGGCACAATGCGTTGTGGGACAGTCGCACAAAAATAAATTTGATTTGGATATCAGAGTGAATTATGACCCCAGCATATGTCATATAATTGATGCTCTGAAATATTTGCAAAATATATACTTTTGGTGTCATATATAATAGACCTCCCAAGATAGTCCCAATACTATCCTCATTTGCAAACTATTGGGTATGGAATCCACAATTGTCAAAATGGCAGCAAAGTGCCTGTGGATTAGCCTATTGGATATATTGAAGAGGTAGTGTCCGAAATATATGTGTGATTGGTATTATAGGAAGTTTAATTTGTTGAATAAACGTAATGTACAATATACAATCCGACTTTTCCAGTGTGAGCATTACCTGATAATGTTAATTCAACGCTGTACAGTTACCAGTTGTAGGCAGCGGTGGGCCCCAGAATAGGGTTTTTTTTTTTATTGTACACTGAAGTCTGCCCCAGGCTATGAATTAAGTAGCAGCACTAGTCGGACCTGCCAAGTGCCCTTGATAAGTGAAAGATGGAGCTTAGGGGAGATGGTTACCCTGGTGCTGGATACAGGTCCGAAAGTAAGAGTGGGTTTTTATATAAGTGCTAATAACAGTGTCTTGGCATGCAAAGGTCACTTTCAAAGGTCACAATTATGGAATTTTCTGCTTTAAACGTGATTTATTTTTCGAAACATGAAATTTCTATGTAAAATGCCTAAGAAAAAATAAATGGTTGGCCACATAATCACTGATATGGCACTGCATGCAGCCTCAAGCATCATATATGTGCCGAGCAAAGTAATGAGCCAATTGATGTTATATCATCACTGGGAGATGCCCCATATCAATCCTGTTACATTGTGGCCGGTAAATGGTCGAGAATCCGGGTATCAAACAAAAACTGGTTGGCTTCTCGTGGATAGTAAAAATTAAGACGACATGCCATTGATACACCTGCTTAACCAAGACTTCAACCCAGAAGCTACTGATCAAACAGCAACAAGTACTGAAGCTCCCCATTCTGTTGTGGACAATTTTGAAGATATGGCTGTCAACTTATCTGTCAATAAATTTAAAGGGCTTTGTAACAGCAATGCTGAACAGTTTCTGAATAAGTTAAATAGTTATGCAACACTGCATAACTTTGTGGAAGATGGCAGACTTTTTGGCGCATTTCAATTGCACTTAGAGGGCCCTGCCCTAACATGGTATTATAATATCCCAGATGCCAAGAAAGAAAAATGGGATGACTTAAAGAAAGAGTTCAGAGACACATATGTTGACATAGCCTTTTTAAAAAATCCAGTCTTATTGGCCGAAACTGAATTTTTAATAAATGGAACTGGCTACTCATCAAACACTGGAAGAGTACTACACCATTTTACTGGAAAAGGGCAAGCGACTAAAGAGGGATAACAGGGATATACTGATACGGTTTAAAAACGACTAAAGAGGGATTACAGGGATATAATGATACGGTTTAAAAACGACTAAAGAGGGATTACAGGGATATAATGATCAGTAAGCAAGGAGAAAGCTATGGCAATCGTGCACCATTACCTGGGGGGAAGAGTGACAGCCATTGCCACTATACCTGTCCCCAAATCACCAGATGAGAGCACCAAAGAGAAATGAAGGCCTTGAGGAGGGAGCAGGTGGCAGCCTTGGCTACCAAGATTGACCAGGGGAACCAGAGACTCAGGCGCCATCAACAACAGCATGGGACATGCCACGGACACCCGGGATCACAGCAACAAACCGGCTGATGGTAACCGGGTGGAGACTAGATGGTGTTTAACTTGTGGTGGTAAAACACACATCTCCCCAGATTGCAACTTTGATATGGAAATGAATATACCTGCAAGCCCAATGACCTAATCCCAACTGTGTTCCCAGTGAGCCCCCCCCCCCCCTTCAGTCTGCAAAACATTGGCTGGACATGGAAGATAAAACTGCCCGAGAGAGATCCCGCCTTTTCTCGGGACTGACTCTGACAGGTGTGTCAGCCTTGTGCATTTGAATGATCAATCTACTGACTCAAATTTTTTAGGTAAAGTCGTCATTAATGGCAGAAAATGTGAACAAATGTCAGTATTCTGCTTTCCTTTTTTTCCAAGTAAAATGTTGAGAAGTATCCCTGGCAGCATTAATAGACACTGGTGCCAGTATCAATTTCATATTGATAGAGGTGCATGAAAGTTCACCTTGTTGTGCTAAGAGTGCTGTAGCCCCAGATTTTGAAGGTCATGCATTGATATTGGCTAACAATCAAGAAATAACTGTTAGAGGTACATATGATGTGCCAGTACAGTCACCATATAGGAGGCATAAGGTTGCCATGTAGGTGATCGATCAGTTATCATAACCAATTATTCTTGGCACCAGGTATCTAGAAGAACATGGTATTGTTATTGAATTTGGTAAACACAAGTTAATTACAACAAAAAGCAAAGTAAAAGCAAGTTAAACTACCGTGCTATCTTCACATTCTGAAACCATTATAATGGCGAAGCTCATTACCTAAATACCAGTTGGTGTATTAGGGATGTGTATTCCTCCAAAACCTATGATGAATGGTGATATATGTGTAGCAAAATGTGTTGTAATGGTAAACTTGGATTGTATGGTACCAATCAAAGTATTGAACCCTACAGATGGGCCTGTAGTCATATACATGCATACGTTGTTGACGGGATTCACTGTCCCAGATGAAAGTTAAAATCTCGTCCCCATTCCGACTGAGTCAACTCCTATCTGTGACAGTGAAACCCCTGCCAACTTTGTATCCTTGGCTGGCCCAAAGACTGATCAACAGAGCACAAAAGCAAAGTTTTTTTCATATTTTGATCTCTCTAAATCAGTATTAAATTCTGAACAAAAGAGGGAACTTGAACAACTACTATTTGAATTTAAAGACCTATTCATAACTGAAGAAAATCCCTCCACTGGTTTAACTGATTTGGTGAAACACAAAATTATTTTAAAGCCAAATGCAGTACCGAAACATCAAAGACCATATCGATTGCTCCCAGATGAATGTAAAGTACCAAGGGATCAACTTGGTGAGCTTATGAGGCGAGGTGTCATTGCCCCAGTTGTTGTTGTTGTTGTTGTTGTTGTTGTTGATGATGATGATGATGATGATGATGATGATGATGATGATGATGATGATGATGATGATGATGATGATGATGATAAAATACCAATTAATAGTCCAATTGTACCTGTAACCAAAAGGGTTAACAAACCAATAGCGCCAGGTAGCAAGGAACACAGTTTATCAATGTACAGGTTTTGTACTGATTTTAGACACCTGAATTCACAAATTCAATGTTTTAGTTATCAACTAACATATCTGCAAGAGTTCACTGAGTCCCAAGGGGACCAAGTTCCAAATTTAATCACCCAGTTAGATCTGGATCATGCATTTTTCCAGCGTGAATAAGGCAAAAGCACAAATCAGAACACAGCAGTTAACACGTGTTGTGGTACATATAAATATCTCCAGTTACCTATGGGCTTGAAGAGCAGTTGAAGAACTATGCAATTATTGATAGACAAAGTGTTCAAAACCCTTACCTTTCTGTCTGGTTTATCTTATATGAATGGTGCCTTAATAGCGTCATATATGATCACATGCGACACATCAGTGACCTTAGAGAAGTTTTCTTGAGGTTAAGGGCAGCTGGATTGAAACTAAAACTAACTAAGCAGATGTGTCTTTGCTAGTGATAGCTGTGTAAACTTGGGGCACAAAATATAAAACACAGATATAATACATTGGTAACACTTGTTTTGTCATGTGTGTCTTGTATATACCTACTGTGTGTCTCCATATTCTGGAGAACCCATGTATTAGTCATCTCGATGTACTATAGGGCTATCCAGATTAAATAAATACGTTTAAACTAAAATCAGTAACGATGGTATATCCCCTCCAGAGGATAGGGTGGATGTACGGACCAACTTTCGCCACCACCACCACCCCCCCCCCCCCCCGAAATATAAAAGGGGTCAGGTTGGTTGGGGCATTTAATTGGTTCCATAAGTTCATTCCCAATTTTTGTCTGGTAGCTACACCCATCAGAAGTCGCTCAAGGCAGGTGTCAAATTCCGGGGGTGGGGGCGGGGGTGGCGTGGAAGGAACAGCAAAGAGCATTGGATGATTTGAAAACCTTACTCATCAAATAACCTGTTTTTGCTTTCCCCAGGTATAATCTCCCATTTTACCTTTCAGTAGATACTTCATTAAAGGTAACTGAATATTAACTATTCCAAAAATTTACTGTTGAACAGTCGCCAGGTGTGTCAGAGTAAGACAGAATAAGTGTCATAAGGTTCGGCTCCAAAGCTTTATCCAAGTGGCAGCATAGTTATGGACCCACTAAGCTGGGATTGTAAGGCTTAGTAACAAGTGTATTGGATTAATTGTTCTTGCTATATTCGAGGTCACCATTGCATTGTGTGACCATCAGGCTCTCAAACCTTTGTTTCAAAAAAGTTAAGAGCAGCTATTTATGAACGCTAGCTTGCCATATTGCAGCAGTTTTCATTAGAAATCACTCGGAAGTCAGCAAGTGAAATGGTGGTCTGTGGTTGGTTGAGTGAAAAACCCCACCCAGAGAGGGCCATTATTGCGAGCCCTACAGATGATGATATATATTTTCCCATATGCCCCAGAGGACAACACAGGGGAAATACCTCTCCAAACTCTTAGGCCAGGACACGGTAGCAGACAAGGGTCAAGCAAGTTTATGGGCAGATCACAGAAGTTGGCCAGGTCAGGTCTCAGATAGTTGGGTCAGAGGTCAGGCATAGTGAGCAACATTATGAGGGGACAGGCATTGAATATTATAACAGTGTTTATGATGCAGATAGTGAATCAACAGGTGACAGTGATAACGAGAACCATTCTGTGGCTACGATAAGGAGAAAACTTGAAAAACAAAGTTACTTCTTAAATCATCCAGTCCTGTCATGAAGTAAATAACCAACAAAGCGATGATGAATATTTCACTGCTGATGTGAGGCAGAAATATTTGGCTTGTTAACCCTAAGTTTGTGCTACACTGGATGATGGTTCACCTCAAGGGAACCCAAAATTATCACAATCATTAAGGTCTGTATACTCTGTCTGCTAAATAGTGACTGGCTGAAAGTATCAGAACTCAATAATATACCAGATATATGTGGCATAAGTAGAGCAAAATTGTATGATATACAATCACAGGGCAATTATTTTGCCATATCATCAACAATTAAGAAACCAATGATTGTCCTGAATCTCAGAAAGAGTCAATTAAAGATGGTGATTAGGTGTACAAGTTAGATGACAAAACCAGCCAGGGAGCTAACTGTACACAGGGCCGTATACACTTGAGAAAGTTCTCAGAAAACATGTTTCTTCAAAGACAAATTTCAGATGCTGAAAATCACAAAAATAAATCATCGCCATATTATCTCCGTCTTTCATAGCAGGAAACACGGCATGTGTTTTTGCCTTGGCGAAAGCTATATGACTGGGGGGGGGGTGTCCCCAAACTTTTCGTGGGGGTGTATGACTCGACCTTTCAAAAACCCACCCTTTGTTAGGGCACATTTTCACAAAAATGATACCTTTGTTACGGAATTTTTAACCAAAATAGTAGAAAATATGGTTCCAAATTGGCGTGAAAAGTATTAAGTATAGACACATTTGTTTTACATGGATAGTGAAGGAAGTCAAGCATTGACTTATCGAGTCACTCTCCATGGCACAGATGTTGGCGTATACTTCCTACCTTGTCTGTGGTGGAGGAAACCGAAGCCATAGAAGAGAAAAATTATCCTTTTTTATGGATTTTTTTTTTTTTTGCAAAACACTGGACCTTTGTTAGGGAAATTTCGCTAAAATGAGGAGCCTTCAGACCGGAAGAATATATGACTATTCGCCAATGCCGTTTACATCAATTGAATGACACTTTTTCTGTCGAGGGGTCTCGCCTTTTTTTATCTTTTGGTTCTTTATTTGTTTGAAAACCAAGCAGTTTAATACTTTCCGATAATATGTCCAGTTAGTTAATTTTAAAATTGTGGTCGGGAGCCTGATTCTCTTATAACCAAATAAACGCTTTATATGACATTTAACACGAGTGTGTATCGTATTTTTCAACTTCAAAACTGTCAAATTTTGATGCTGTTAGTCATATTTCACGAAAGTTTCCATTGATAAAGGGTTACCAGCAATATGAGAATTACATACATTTTACCCATCTCAATCACATGTCAGTTAGTGTATTGACGGGTTGTGAATTTTACTACCCGGATACCCGATAACGGGTTTTAAAAATTACCGGGGTACCCGTTCGGGTACACGCTTATTTTACAAAGAACGAAATACTCCGATTTTTACACACTAATCATTTGTTAATCAGGTACTTTATCGCAAACTGCATGTTGGCTCTGTAATAGCGCAGTATCCACTATTTTGAACATTTGTATGAACGTAATATTTAATGTTTGTATTTCAACCACCGAGAAATATTTCGATACAAAACTTGAAATACGCTTGCTATTAGGTGGCGACGCCTTGGTCATGTTCACCTTTATGGCGCCAGTGGCCCAGTGAATGAGCTGCGTTCGCGCGCTTTCAGTTTGCAAAGAAGAAAGCCAACATACATGTACAAAAGTAGAAATGGTGTTATGTACCTGGATTGCGATAACGGACTAGAAGTGCACAAACTTAGAAATGTTGTGACATATGTGGCATTGTTAGGATATATAGTCGCGGGTATCCGGGTACAAGTTTATTACTCGGGTACCCGAAGATAAAGAGTTTTGCGGGCGCGTACCCGGGTACCCGGTCAATAAATTAATGTCGTGACCTGTGAGATATTCTCATTTTGGGGGAATTGGGTTCCAGAAAACATATAACAAATATGAATTTAGACATTAGAATTAGTCATCTTTCACCTTGCTTTTACAGAGAATTATTTACATATGATGTGGTCTAAAGTTTTGCCATTTCTTAACAGTCGGGAACTCAGATAACTTATTCACATTAGTTCCAATAATCATAGTTTTGCACGCGAAGCAGGGACTGAGACAAATCAATAAGCTGGCAAGTAAGAAATGACAGGTTTATCAAACCCATATTATTGCCCATATCGAGTTATTTACTGGTCTGCAAGAAAGCAGGTTTACCCAGCTTTTACTATAGGGGCGAGTCATTTTCTATTTCCTTCCTGAATTAATCAGTTATTCTGCCCACTACTTCCAACCAATCACATTACGTACTTAATCATACTCAAACCAGTATATTCCAATTGAAACCACGGATAATGAACCACCAGAGGGCGTTAAACCAATTATACCTTGAAGAATCGAGAGACTTTTTTAGTTTCAAGTTACAGTTTTTAGAATTTTATTCCAACAAAACATTGTGGTGAGTGACTTGTGAATGGGTAGAGACATGGCAGAGAATGAAAAAAGGAAAAGAGTAGCCTCGGGAGGTGAGGAAAATGAAGAAGTTTCTGAGGACAAGCGACAGCGATTGAACCACAGCATAGAAAGTATATTGAACGGGAGTGTCGAGAGAAGCCAACACCTAGACGAAGGTCAGAAAATCATTCTTGGTACAATTCGAGATATACATCAACAAATGATGGAAAGGATGGACAGTCTAGAGGAAATTCTCGAAGGTAAAGTGCGTGCAGTTGTTACTAAACAAGTAGAACAAGCCAAGCAAGAATTGAGTGAAAAGTTGGGTGAAAAGTCCAAACAATTGGAAGAAAGAGTGAAAAGACTAGAATCAGGTCAGACAGGGAGCGTCGGCTCGGTCACTGGTAACAAAGAACTGAATTTTGTGGTTAGAAACCTACCCGAAGGTAACAATGAAAACATCGAAAACAAAGTCAACGCACTGCTAAGAGAGGGACTGAAATTGCGTAATGTTCAAATAGTCAATGCAGAAAGAAAACATTCTTACAACGCACGTCCTGGTGTGGTTGTTGCTATATGTCAAAGTATGGACGATAAGAGACAAATCATGTCAGTGAAAGCAAAATTAGCTGAAAGCCGCCAGTATGCAAATGTAATTATAAGCCAAGACAAAAGCAAGGAGCAGAGGATCAATGAGAGCAATTTCAGAACTTTAATGAGCTGTATTCCGTCTGCAAGTAAACAATTTGTAGTTAAAGGAGGGAGACTGGTAGAAAAACAACTTGATAGTGACAGGAACAGAGTTAATAGACATTATGAGAATACGGGAAATAGCGGGCAACTAAACACAAGAGAGGGGTCTGTAAGGAAAAGGAGAGATAGCAGGGACACAGATAGAGATACTGAACGCAGAGATGTTCACATTGATCGAGATAGTCCTGGTCATGATCGTCACGACAATCGTGATAGTCCCCGTCGTGATCGCCATGACACACGCCGCCGTGATAATCTTGACAGTCCCCGTAATGGCCGTGGGACAGTGCATAATGCAAATGAGAATGTAAGATCAGAACAACGGGGGGATCGTGGAAGTAGATCAAATAGATCGGATGATCCCACAAGAATAAACGAAAGTCCCTGGCAGCCTTGGAGATACAATCATAATGATAACCAAAGACAAAGGCGATACAGAACCAATGATAGGAGCCAAAGTAGACGGTAGGTTACGGCTGGGTTTTGGAACGTACGAGGTTGGTGCTCAAATGTAGATAGCGAAAACCACAAAATAAGGACTACATGCATAAATTTTGCGGACTTGGACATCGTAGGTATTGCAGAAACGCATCTGATGGGCAATGAAGTGTTAAATGTGCCGGGCTATACCTGGCTTGGCCAAAATAGACGCTTAGTACATAAAAGGGCCCGTGTAGGCTCTGGTGGCATTGGCTTTTTAATAAGAAATAGAATTTACGACGATTTTAACATTTCAGTGAAAGAGGACACAACAGAAGGGATACTATGGGTCGAATTAAAGTCAAAATACTCGAACTATACTTTACAAGCCTGTGTATGCTACTTGCCTCCTGCAGAATCATCCCGACAAGTTGATGCGCAGGACTTCTTCGAAACGCTCCTATCACAAGTGTATTCCTTCCAAAATGTCGGTCATATTTATATATGTGGTGACTTCAACAGTCGAATGGGGTATAATTGTGACTTTATACAAGGAGTCGACGAAGTTATGGAGCGGGAAGTTATTGATAAAGTGGAAAACACATATGGACAGCTTTTTTGTGAGTTTCTCCTGTCAGCAAATTGCTGCGTCCTGAATGGTCGAAACAACTTGGTGCATGATTTCACTTCCTTCAATCACAGGGGGCAGTCTGTTGTCGACTATTGTATAATTCCTTATGAAGATCTGGAAAGCATGTCCGATTTTAAAATTACCAGACCAAGAACTCTATTCACGAATGCTGGATGTGTCTCATTCGCTGACCCGTCACGTGGCTTGCCGGACCATGCTCTACTTCAGTGGGTAATTGACCTCACTGGCTCAGGACATGTACCCATTAGAAGACACGAGCCGACCGTGAAAACAACAACAACAACGCAGGTCAGATACAATGTGCGGAACATGCCACAAGATTTTATGTCCAGCCAAGGTATACTGGAAGAAATACAGGGACTAATTCAGACATGTGAAAATGAAATAACACTACAGGAAGAAATGGATAAACTCTACGAAAAGTTCTGTGACGTGGTGACGAAGGAGATGGACAGAAAGCTTCAAAAAAGTAATATACACATTAAAGTCGGGCTTAGTAATAAGAGACGAAGAATAAAAAAACAATGGTGGACAGATGAACTAAGTACATTATGGAATAACCTATGTGAGGCTGAGGAGAGGTGGAGGAAAGCAACACCACCAAATAAACAAAGATTCAAAGAAAATATGAAAATGTGTCAACGTAATTTCGACAGGAAAGTTCAGACAACTAAGAGAAAATACTGGGTCGACCAACAACAGAAACTGCTTGATACATACTCAAATGACTCCAGACAATTCTGGAAAAAGATAGGACAGATAGGTGTTGGCGCAGAAAGAAGTAAGGACATACCTATGGAAGTTGTAAATGTGGACGGAACTGTCTGCAGAAATCACCATCAAGTTTTGAATAGGTGGCGCCAAGATTACCAGAATCTCCTCAACCCCGAAGGGACAGGTGTAGACCAAAATGACACGATGCCACGTGTCAAAGTGAATATAGACCCAGACAATTACCTTATAGGTCCAGAAACATTGAATCTACCGATTGAAAGAGATGAAATACTTAAAGCGATGCAAAAAGCAAAAACAGGAAAAGCGCATGGAGTGGATGGAATACCAGTCGAGGTAATAAAGAACATGGCATCCCTCGAGTTCTTACATCCGCTCTTTAATATGTGCTTCAAGACAGGCAAAGTGCCGGGATGCTGGCAGAAAGGTATTATACAACCAATACCAAAGAACAACACGACAGACATGCGTGTGCCCTTAAATACTAGGGGAATAACGCTGGCGCCAGTAATCACAAAATTATACACTTCGGTACTAAATCATAGGATAATAAAATGGGCGGAAAGCAATGGAATAGTGGTGGACGAACAAAACGGTTTTCGTCCCGATCGGAATTGCATGGATCATATACTGTCATTTACCAACATAGTAGAGACTAGAAAGAAACAAGGAAAGGATACGTTTGTATGTTTTGTGGACTTCTCCAAAGCATACGACCGCGTTGATAGATCGCTTTTATGGCACAAGCTACAGGCATATGGAATAAATGGGAAAATGCTTAATTCCCTGAAGTCATTGTATTCCAAAGTAGAGTGCTGTGTGCGATTAAATGGACTACACACGGACTGGTTTCCAGTAAATACTGGCCTGAAGCAGGGGTGCAACATCTCACCAACCCTTTTCAATCTTTTTATTAACGACCTGGCAGTTGAAATCCAGAATACAAAGAAGGGTGTCAAAGTTGGAGATTACACGCTAAGCATCATGCTCTTTGCAGATGATATAATCCTAACTGCAGAAAATGAAAGGGATCTGCAAAATAGCTTAGACATCCTTCATCGATGGTGCCAATCGTGGAATATGAAAATAAATGCAGAAAAGACAAAAATAATACATTTCAGAGGTCCTTCAAAAACACCAACTGATGCAATTTTCAGGTGCGGTCGAGAAATTTTATCACGGACCGACAAATATAAGTACCTTGGCCTGTGGCTAACGGAGCATTTAGATCTTAATTATATGGCTAAAGAAGTGGCAAAAGCCGCTCACAGAGCCCTGGGACTGTTAACAGCGAAATCAAAAGCCTATGGTGGGATGCCATATAAAGTGTATACACACTTGTATAACGCACTTGTGGTTCCAATAATTACTTACGGTGCTGCCATCTGGGGCCAGCGAGACCATTCATGCATAAACTCGGTCCATAATAGAGCGTGTCGCTTCTTCTTGGGAGTTGGTAAGAGAACTCCGAACGCGGCTGTTCAAGGCGATATGGGCTGGCCATTACCATGGTCCCTCCAGTGGCGTTGCACGATTAAGCTTTGGTGTAGGCTCACGTGTATGGAGCACACAAGAGTTCACCATAAAATATTCAAATGGGCTTGTGAAAACAAAAATAAGAAAAATTGGATATTTCGGACCATTTCTTTTTTTGACCAGCAACACCTTCAGCACCTGGCGGACCCGTCTTCACCCCTGCCGTGGAGGCTAGTTAAAGGCGAAGTAGAGAGGTCAATCCAAGCCAAGTGTACATACCAGTGGGAACAAGCTCTCAAACGTGAACGTGCAGTACGTGGTGAAGGTGGGAATAAACTTCGCGTGTATAGGATATTTAAAAGTGAATTTGAAACAGAGCAATACGTAAAAATGCCTTTGCCACGAAAGCATAGACGGGCATTAGCAGTTTTTAGATGTGGTGTGGCCCCAATCAGAGTGGAAACGGGACGTTATGGTGCTAACCGAATCCCAGTTCACCAACGTATATGCCCTTTCTGTGACGCAAGTGTAGAGGATGAGTACCATTTTATTTTCGATTGTGACATGTACAATGATGAAAGGAAAAGTTTAATGGATTATTTGAGAACTGTAGAGCCGAATTTCACGCGTCTTAATAGAAATGAGCAGTTGAGGTTAGTGTTTGGTAACCAGCACAGTGAAGGAATAAGGACTCTGGCCAAAACCCTTAGTATCTGTTTGGACAAACGTCAAACTTTTCTATTAAATGTAATGTAAATACACGTATCCTCAATTAACCATGGACATATAGTCTCTCATAACTCTAAACCATATAGAGTGGCTGCTGTTTTTACTTTTAACTGTGTTCTATATTTTAGCTATTTTCCACTGTAAAACTGCAGGTGAGACTTTAATAAAAGATTATACCTATACCACGTAATAAAAGACGACTCAAATGTTTTGGCAGATCATGATTGCCTAATCAGTGTTTTCTTTGACGATTAACAATAGACAGTATTAATTTCAACATATTCGACATACATAAAAATCACACATACCTCCACTGACGTCAGTGTTAGGAAAGTCGCCTTACTCAAAAGCTTCAGTACAGTGTCAATTGTGACTTTCCGCTTTTTCCTTTTTATACAATGCAATATTTTAGTAAGATATTTGAACTGGAGTCTAGCTTTTACATCGAGTTTCTTTTAACATTTCATATTTCTGATTCAATTTATAGGTTCGTTGGGTAATAAATGCAAGAAATTCAATGAACGTTCAATGGTTTCGTTGGGCAATAAATACCAGGCATTCAATGACTTTTCAATACAATATAAAATCATATTTAGAGAACTCAAAACTCAGAAATAAAAAACTTTTAATTCGACAGTTAAAAAACTGAATACAAAGATATGTAACAGATATGTATTTGACCATAATCGACAAAAGCTTATGAGAAATATGTCAGGATGACCTCAGCTAAAGATTAAGATCCGCTATCGCTGAGGCCACCTAAAAGGAGTTACTTGTTTACAGCATTTTGCTTGGAATCATTTTTACTAAAGATGTAATAAATAATAGGAAGTAATACTACGGATACTGAAGTAAAACTAATGCTATAGATTACAAAATGCAAAGTGCAAAATAGTCGTCTTCATGTTCATTTTCGATCTGTTTTGACCCCCTTTTAAAGTGTAATTACCAGCATACGACTGATTTCATTATCATAAGCTCGTGTGTTTTACCAGATTTATATCTGCTGAATGGCATTTTAAAATTCGAAACACATTATAGGATTTTTTTTTAATGTCAAAAGAAGGCGTAAGACAGTGTCACTATGTAAAAGTAACCCATCTGGGAGTCGTTTGAAGGTAATTCGGTGCATTCGTTCTTGGCAAACGTACAGACCGCTGAAAACGCCCGCAATCTATTGTCACAGTTTCAAGCTGTTACACTCAGTGGATTTAAAAGTATTAAAATTTCAACTTAGTTTTCATTCTACTAGTGCTGCCTCCGTGGCCAAAACATGAACTAAAACGCTCCACAAAACCAAGGACTCGTCAGCAAGTCTCATGCACTGGATTATGGCTACAAGAGATAGGTGCGTGTGAGGCAAGAAGTGTTTCTCAGGGTTGATCGTCACTGTAGGTAGTCATATCAACACTTTTTATGCCCCAGCACTTGCGCAAATGACTGTTGCGACCATTTGAAGATTTTCTGCGTTGCTGCAAAATCCAGTTCTATGAAATAAAAAGAGGATGGAACAAAATTACAAAACCCTTTGTGTACAAACGTTACTTGTGTGTGTCAGAACACATCGCATATTGTTAAATCTTTAACTTATCAATTTATCAATTTGGCTTTACATGGCTGTACAACGCAACGTCATTGTAATTGTTAGTTGAATAATATGAAGATTTAAGATTTAAAACGTTTCGGTGCCATCAATTAACCACACTACATATTCGCTTATCCCCTCACCAACCCCAACCCCAACCCCAACCCCAACCCCCACTCCCACATATGTAATTATGTAAGTATGTATGTATGTATGTATGTATGTATGTATGTATGTATGTATGTATGTATGTATGTATCAAAGAAACGCAACACTATATATAGAAGATCATAATGTTCAAGTCGGTATGTAGGTACACGACCTTTTTTTTTGTTTTGTTTTGTTTTGTTTTGTTTGTTTTTTTTTTCAGTGTAAATTTCATGCATGTCATCTAAATTTCCAATTCGCGTTTCATTTTTTCTTTACACAAAAAATATGTAACAGTTGGCACAATAGGATGCTACACCACCCTATTTTTTAAGCATCATTAACTGGGTGTGCCAATGTTTTGCATGATATTTTTATTTAATTGGATAATCTGCTGAATGATGGCTTGCATTTAAAATGTGTTATGCCTCCCAACTATCACGTTAACATGGGGTTGGTTTGGTTTGAATTAGAATGTTATTCAATCTTCAAGAATAATGAAAATTAGTCACCATAGTCATGACATTGATAATGCAGAGTTGAAAATTGCATTAGACTCCATCTGTACCATTTTGACATGTGGCTGTTTTGTAGACAGCTTGTCTGTATGTACGATTACACATTTTTCATATTTCTTTCTTCCTTACTTTCCTTCCTTCCATAATATATTTTGAGGGGTGGGGGGAGGGGGTGTCACCAATCCATTCTTACTAATGGCAACATCCGAATCGCATCTGAACCTTGCATTAGGAGTATAAAAATGTCTTGCTGTGTTTGGTCATTTGATGGGCGTTAATGCAGAAGGTGGTAGTTGCGGCCCTGGCATCGCTGGTCATTTTTGAAATTTCGATTCTCGCACTACAATGCATCGGTGTCAATTTTTCTCTAATTTTACAGCTGCGATATTGCAAATAAAGCCTATCTAAGGCTTGCGTGATTGGCAAGTGAGACTCTATACATGGTAGTAATTTATAGCTTTCGTCATCAGCGATTTCGTAGAATAAATTGAAATTGCATGATTACCTTGTGAAGGTCACAAAGGGTCAAAAGGTGAAAGTGAAAATTTGAACATTGTCACTTTCCTCCATTTGTCAAGAAATACAGCACATATTCATATATAGGCCTATGGTTAATCTTGTTACAGATTTCCACTTGCATATAGGTACTTGTTGCTACCAAAAAAAGGAGTGTTCTCGGAGATAATATATATTGGGATCTATTATGCACTGCATGGTGGGAAGGAAACGTCAACATCGGCTTTTAAACGACACTTAAGGCAAATGTCACATCAATGGGCAGCTAAATATTGTTTATATATATATATATTTATATATATATATATATGTGTGTGTGTGTGTGTGTGTGTGTGTGTGTGTGTGTTTGTGTGTGTGTGTTCGTGTGTGTGTGTGTACTTAAAAAGTATTCAGCATCGGTAAGTGTTTACGAATACAAATGTCTGATCTTAAAAGAAAAAAGCCCACGTTGCTCCTGTCTTGGAACTCGACAGTGACACATTTGTCAGATAAATAACATTCGCACAGGGTTTTTTTTTGGGGGGGGGGGGTCATAGCGAGAAGCTGCATCATTGCTTTAGTTGTTTTAACGCTTAATGCTGCCTCTTTTTGGGTATGATGTTACGGGACAATTTAGTATTCATTCTTCACATGTAAGAAACGTATGCATCGAGATTTATCTGTGTGCTTTGTATACACAAATAAGCATTATATTATACCGAGTCTCATTTCCATGCTAATTGGACTAATCGTGTTATCCGCTCATATAACCCCTAGTGCTACTATTCTTGGCTATAAGGTACTCCTGCCTTCGTGTAGAATAACTAAAAATATACATATAAATTCTGTTTATATAGTTAGAGTAATCAAAGTAATATTCACACCATGACCAGACGCGTGTTTAAAAAAAATAAAAACCGGACACTTTGCACATACCAATTGCCTTACAAGTACAGGGAATATGCAGTTGTTATGTAAAAATAACATATCGATAAAGGTCATCCATATGTTATGAGCTGTGATCTTATAGCTTAAGATAGGTAAATTTTATGGAATGTGGTCACGTCAATTTTTCTTTCTGTCAAAAACTCAAAAGCCCACAAGAGAACAAAGTTCACAGTTTGCACGAAAACTGGGCATAAGTGGGGTAAAAGAGAGGAATGCAACTTATGATTAGTACATGTAATATAATAAATATTCAGATATTCTCTCAGAAAATCTTTGCAAATCTGGCATGGACAAAGTGGTGACACGGGCTGAACAAATACGAGATGGGAATAACATGGACATGCAGGATGAGCCCTATTTATGTACATTCATTGCATTGAGTTCTTGCCCATATCTCTGCACCAGTCGAGTGGGGTGAGGGGGGATGTGGTTATTTCTCTCTTCTGTCTTTACAATTCTATCCACAATTCTGTCATGACACACAATGGCAATAACGAACGTTCAAGCCAACCGATCAGTATATTCAAGGTCATACAAGTTTTCTTTCGTTGTGTTCAAAGAGTAAAAACCGATATTATCCCCCACCCCCCACCCCATGGACCTTTCCCATATTATCCCAACAACAGAGTATCGAGTGTGTGCTTGTTTGCTACTTCTGCCTTTCTCGACGTTTTTTTGTTTAAATTTATATCACGCATAAATCTTCTTAGTTTTCATGATTTGGTTAATGGCATACAAAAGACTTTATATGCAGTAAGGACCAACAGATGGTTTTTCAATATTTTGTGCGATGGACTTTTAATGTTACGTGAAAAAAAGTGTGTATCGTGAATGTACCTTTCTTTTCAGCAAATTTTTATTTTCATCCCTTTGACACTTGGTGACCTACATCTATATGGATAAGCCACATCAATTTATCCCAACAAGTTGCTGATTATATTAGCTATCAGTTGGTACTGTTTATATTGTCATCGTATCCAAATCCTACAGAACGGAAACTGTATTTGCTTCTTTTTCCACCATCCCTTAACTGAAAAATGATCTGATACCGCCACTTTTTATTAAAAAGCTAGATATTGCGAAATGCTCAAAAATGGCTTGTGATCCCCGGCAGAATCTGCTTTAGCAGTTATTAAGTGACCCAAGAAGTTCCAAAATGTTTGATATACCCCTGTGGCATGCTCACCCTAGTTTGTGTATCTGACACCGAGAGTAATAGTTTGGTCAGCCATATTGTTAAAGAACAGACTGAAATCTGTAGATATCATCATCATCATCAGCAACAACATCATCATCATCATCATTATAATTATTATTATTATTATTATTATTATTATTATTATTATTATTATTAAGTACTGTTGGTTTTGATGATGTGTTTTTTGCGTTATAAACTGGAAATGATCGAAAGGACGAGATAGTCTGGTTCGGAATGGTGTGAGATTCTGCGGTTTTCGATACGTTTGCCTAAGTTCTGCCCATACCGGATCACGCACCAGAACTGATTACATTCTCCATACTGTTCTTGAGACAATATAGTCATCATTTTCTCACTGTCATTTTCACCCGTTTGACATGTATTTGAGTTATTTGCCACTCGCAAAAAGAGTAAAAATTGATATCCCGTATTTGCTGGTTAAATAGAACAAATTCATATTGTATATTGAAACGTTGAGTGGTGAGCGACAGGCATTAGTGCTGCGGCTACAACCGGCGAGAAACGACCCGGTGTCCATGTGCGCACCATGGCTACTCAAGTTGTATCCCTGTCTCATGTTGACGAGGTTGTTGATATGAATTCATAGGGTGATATCACATAACGGTATATACAATAGGGGTCAAATTGGCCTCATAAGGGT
This sequence comes from Hermodice carunculata, assembly GCA_964020975.1. NCBI lineage: Eukaryota > Metazoa > Annelida > Polychaeta > Eunicida > Amphinomidae > Hermodice > Hermodice carunculata. The sequence continues at coordinate 51,515,774 of OZ026615.1, read as the reverse complement.
AACAATGTCGACCATCTTTACCAACACGATTAGGAACGTGTTGCCACTGGTGTCTTGCAGATTTTGAAGCCCATGTTCGTCACGTACGAGCCGCATCCTCGGGGCCACACCGAGAAACCACCAGGCTATGGTTACAGTGGCTAGGCGCTGAAGGTCACGCCTCCATCCCGCGGGATGGACCGCCGATACCCTACCAGGCATGTCCTCTCTGAATGTGGCTGCTTCTATTAATGAATATAATACAATTTAGAAGGCTATTGCTAAATATATTTACGCCTTGTCCAAACAACAGTTATTTGATATGTCGTGTTGTTTCAAAGCAAATACGAAAAACATAAATAAAATAAAATATGAGACCGAAGAGTTAAATTTTCATTTATTTAAACTGCAACTGGATTGCATCTATTGATGAACTAATCAATTTTAGTTTTAAATGTTTATGGAGTTTCTCGTATGGTGCAACGATAATGGATCCAATTAAATTACCTCAACCTGACAATCTGATTCTGACACACACTTTACAGGGCAGTATTTAATCAAGACCCAACTGTCTTCTCTCCGGATCCATGTTCTAGTCATTCACACGGCGTCCAGTCTGATTAGACATTGTCGTAATTCATACATGAAAACAGAAGCAAAAATCCCCAACACACACACACACACACACACACCAGCACGTTGAGTTACTATGTCGATTCGTAAACTCGGTTACCTACTACAGCTACCCGGACACGCCGTCACTGTTGATTGACTTGCAGTTCACAAATATATTTAATTTCGTATACATCAAAGTTCTGTGTTAAAGGTCAAGTATACGCGTTAAATCGTCTGCTCATACAACGGCGGAAGTAGAACATATAAGTCTACATGTTCTTTTGTAATAAACGCATTGTTTTGTTATGTTTCCACATTTCCGCTGAAAAAATGAACATGACATTAAAAGTAACCAAACCGCCTGCCTACTGTGTGTGTGTGTGTGTGTGTGTGTGTGTGTGTGTGTGTGACTATAGTTGACAATATATACATTCATACCATACATTTGCTACCAAACAGCATTAAGTCATTATCACCGCTCAATCATATTGAAAACAACAATATGTATTTTTTTTCTTTTTTCTTTATTAAAACTCGCGAATAAGATGCACAGGTTCAATTCACAAAAAAATTCATCAGTTTCTTTAGAGTATGAATACATGTACATTTTCCACATATACCACAATTTGACACAAGTGCTGAGTTGAGCATATGCTATCTTGGCAAAGTTACTTCTTTATTAACTTCAAAGTTACTTCTTTATTAACATGAAGTTAATAAAGTTACTATTAACTTACCTCTGTTGATTTTGTATGTATGAGTAAAAAGTTAGGAGCAAGAAATCTGCTTTGTTTTTAAAAAATAAAAGCGATATCTTCAATTGGTACGACTAAGTTGTATGAGCATGTGTTACATTGAAAGCCCAAATTTGTTTAACTCTCCATCGAAAATTCTTTATGCATGGTCACAGTCAGCCTCTGGGACACAGACACACATTTGCCGTTGGTGTCATTGCAAAAAGGCTGAACGGTCTGGCTCGCCATCTGTCGGGAAATGGGTGAACTTCCTGATGAAATTCAAAAGTTTCGACTTTGATGCTACAGATGGCGCTGTTATCCAAGCACGCATGGCCACAGAAATTATCAGGGCCTTTTTATAACAACTTCAGTTACCATTAAAAGAAGAAAAAGAAGAAGAAGAAGAAGAAGAAGAAGAAGAAGAAGAAGAAGAAGAAGAAGAAGAAGAAGAAGAAGAAGAAGAAGAAGAAGAAGAAGAAGAAGAAGAAGAAGAAGAAGAAGAAGAAGAAGAAGAAGAAGAAGAAGAAGAAGAAGAAGAAGAAGAAGAAGAAGAAGAAGAAGAAGAAGAAGAAGAAAGAAGAAGGATTGAGCAACATTTACCAAAAAATAAAAATAAAAAAACTGATGCGATGTCGGCCAGGATAGATAGAGGAGATTAAAACATGAGAAATAACTTAATGATAAACAGAATAAAACATCGGTGCTGCATGCTTACGTTGCAGGATATATACATACATACATATATATTTACATACATACATACATACATACATACATACATACATACATACATACATACATACATACATTATGTGTGTTGGTGGGATGTACAGATGTATATATAATGCTGATATGATGATCAAAATATCTAACAACGGAGAAATTATCAACCACATGTATCAAGATAAAGTCCACTGTAATCCATCGTTCACACAGTAAACATAACGTTATTTTGGTCTGTATACAAATGAATATAATAAAATACAAAATAATATGGGCATGATAAGGTGCATCTGGCATATAATTTGCATATGAGTTGTTTATTATGTCTATATTTTTACATTCGATAAAATTTTACCATTAGCAGCAAGGAAATGAAAAAGGTCCTCATTGCTTGATAAAGACATGCACTTGACTCTGAAGGCTTTTTCGTCACGTCACTGCCCTCTTGCCCGTGCTCGAGTCAATCATCTGCCTGCAAATGAGGGCTGGTTGTCCATTACGCTAAGTCTACCTTTTTTTTTTTTTTTTTTTTTTTTTTTTTTTTTTTTTTTTTAGGGGTGGTGGGTAGTATGACATTTTCTCATTATGTGAACAAAATATAAACACTAGTTTTGGACATCCTGATTTAGGAGCACATGGTCTTCATAAAGAGACTGGATTTAATTATAATGTACAATTTAAGGCCACCATGAACCAAACCATATGAAAATTGACCAAGTTATGGCAAAATGAAACTTTCAATGGTCCAAATGACATTAACCTTTGCCCCTACAGGTTACATGTTATCACAAAAAATACGCAGTGTGTAATACTTACAAGTTGAGTCCAACGTGATTAAGATTGGATGAAAATTGACTTGACGTTATGGCTGGAAGAAACTTTCAAAGGTCCAAATGACCTTCACCTTTGACCTTTAGAGGTCACATGTACATAACCAAAATATGCAGTGTTACAATAGCTACAATTTGAGCCCAACATGATCAAAATTAGATAAGAATTAACGAAAGTATGGCTGGATGAAAAATTCAAAGGTGTAAATGACCTTCACATTTGACCTTTAGAGGTCACATGTAAATTACAAAAATATGTAGTGTTGCAATAGCTACAATTTCAGCCCAACTTGATTAAAGTTGGATAAAAATTGACCAAGTTATGGGTCGAAAAACTTTCAAAGGTCCAAATAACTTTGACCTTCGACCTTTAGAGGTCACATGTTAATTACCAAAATGTGCAGTGTTACAATAGCCACCATTTGTGCCCAACATGACAAAAATTGGATAAAAATTAACGAAAGTATGGCTGGATGAAAAATTCAAAGGTGTAAATGACCTTGAAATTTGACCTTTAGAGGTCACATGTAAATTACAAAAATGTGCAGTGCTACAATAGCTAAAATTTGAGTCCAACATGATCAAAAGTGGATAAAAATTGACCAAATTATGGCTAGATGAAAATTTCAAAGGTCACAATGACCTTGAGCTTTGACCTTTAGAGGTCACATATAAATTACAAAAATGTGCAGTGTTGCAATACCTACAATTTGGGTCCAACATGGTTAAAATTCGATGACAATTGACAGAGTTATGGCTGGATGACAATTTCAAAGGTCCAAATGACCTTGACCTTCGACCTTTAGAGGTCACATGTAAATTACAAAAATGTGCAGTGTTACAAACATTTTAACTGAATTTGGATTGGTTTCCTGTACCTATAATGGTTTTGGAGATATTAAAGATTTAAATTTGTAAATGGCCCTAATTTGCATAATTTTCAAAACCGTTGAAACCCTTTACAAAAACTCAAGACTTCATGTATGGAAGTATCATCATGCCAAGTGTGGAGTTTCTACGTATAATAGTTCTCAAATGACATGTTGGACAAATTTGCCTGTAAAGAAAGAAAGAGAGAAAGAAAGAAAAAGAAAGGAAGATTTGCTTCACAGCAAATCTTTCTATATTTTCCATCAAAATAACAGTTTGAAATGCTACACTTTGCCATTGTTCAATATAATTTATATTTTGTGTTTTAGGCTAATTTGCATGAATTAAAATGCCACAACTTTGGTTCTTGGTTCATTATATGTGGCCATGTCACAAACTTATCAAGTGAAGTTTGAATGACACTGCTATATATCATAGTTTTGACGCTATTCAAGATTTTAAATTTGCGTTTTGCCTAATTCGCAAAAATTAAAAGCCTACAACTTTGGTTTATGGTTCATTGGATGGGACTATGTCACATACCTACAAATTGAAATTGGAATGGCACCTCTATCTATAATAAAGGAGCTGATGACTGGACAAGTATCCATGGATGGTAGGAGGCAAGTTCGACTCGTTTCGATGCGCTGTGCATCTCATCAGGAACTGTTGAAAAGAACGCCAGTGGCCTGTTTATAAACTTTGTGTAGCTGCCGTGGTTTGTAAGTAAAGCACGTGCGTGTGTTCACGTAGAACAGTAGCCCCACGTCAATATCTTTGTTGATATGGCGTGATTTCAAAAAGATCTCTTTTTTAATTGGCCTGCCTTTCCTAATACAGAAAGTTGTTTATGGCCTATCAGCTGGGGGCAGCTGGTGCTATTTCTCAGCGTTCTAGAATTAGAGCAACGGGACTGCTGTTCCAATTGCCATAAATATTGGCCTACGAAATGAGTATCATTTCTATTGTGGTATATTTGCAGGGTTTTTTTTTCATGTTTTAACACTTTCTATGTTACAATTGAGTGGAAAATTGCATAGAGAGGTGAACTAAGACAGTGAAAATTTAGCATGAGACAAAACAAGAAAGGTCATCAACCCATGATATTGAGGTAGAAAGGCTCAATGGAGTGCAATTGGTGCATCCAGTGTTTCTCTCAAGTTAGTCGCAACTTTCTGGTGCATGCTAATCTCAGTAGAGTTGGGATGTATTCTAGTATGTGAACTTTAATGTCAAGTTCGTGATCCTCTTGGATAAAATGTCTACCCAGTGGTTGGGTGGTCACTTTGTTGTTAATGAAACGATAGTGTTCTCTTAGTCTGTCTTTGAATGGATGTTGTATTCGTCCAACATACTGTTTCAGGCAGACTTTGGATGAAAGAAGGTAAATTAAGTTGGAACTTTCGCAACAACCTCCTTTGAAACAGCATCATATGTCCTTTTGGTTGCCGTGCTAGTTCCTCATCCTGATGTGTTCAGGCAAGTGCAATATTTACAATTGCATTCATTCCTGTGTTTCCTTCCTAAAATGGCAGGGTTAGTGACAGCAGTGTCATGATGACTGATTCTGGAGCGAACCAGTGTATCACGTAGGTGTCTGGGGCGCTTGAAAACAATGACTACTATTTTGTTGGTCGATACTTCAGCACTTCGTGACGCTTCTAAGTTTTCCAATTTTGCTGTATGATATCTCTGATTGGAGAAAGAGCTGGATTATAAGTTGTGATAGAAAAATGTTTTCATCCTTTTTTTCCTTCGTTTGGCTAAGTACCAAAAAGGGTAGCTCTATCAATTGAATCCACTTTAGCTTTGGGCTCCACTTAGACTTCAGACGAGTAATCTCTGTTCTCATAGTAATACGCGATTTTTTTCTCTATCTATAATAGTTTAGTTATTCAAGATTTAAATTTTGTGTATTTATCTTATTTGCATCAATTATAATTGTACAATGTTGAGTCATGGCTCATTGCCTGTGGCTATGTTACAAACTCATGAATCTAAGTAGGAATGGCACCTCTATCTATAATAGTGTTGAAGCTATTCAAGATTTACATTTTGCATGTTCACCTAATTTGCATAAATTAAAATCCTACAACTTTGGTTCATGGTTCATTGAATGCGGCTTTGCCACAAACCTACAATTTGAAGTTGGAATGGCATGTCTATGCATAATAGTTTTGGAGATATTCAACTTTGAAATTTTTCAAAGACCCTTATTAGCATAATTTGAAATTATACAAATTATACTGTCCATCATATTAGCAAGTGCCACAAATCTATATATGGACATTGAAATTTTGATTGTCTGCAATAGTTTGGAAAACATGGAGCTTTTAAAATTTTAATTGCCCCTAATTTGCATACTTTTAAACATCATGACTATTCCAAATGAGATGCACAATTTCGCCTATTAGCTCAGTCACCATAGCAAGTTTGGTGGTTTTCGGAAACATACTGCTTGAGAAAATCTCCAGACCAACTCAGTCATGAAGAAAGAAAGAAACAAAGAAAGAAAGAAAGAAAGAAAGAAAATTCCAAAGTTTACTTATACAGTGAAATCTCTCTACAGTGGTCACCCCTGAGACCAGAGAAAAGTGCCCACTCCTGAGAGGGTCAGCCCTTCTGGGCAGTTCGGGTGAGTATGTGTGCATGTACATGTACATGTACATTATTCATACATGCACATAAACATGTACAGGATATACATATTATAATTCAAGGGGATGAGTATACATGCAAAATAAATCCATCTTTCTTCCTTTATTACATAAACAAATGTTAACAGAAGCTATCAAGAAAGTACTTGTACATGTAATATGAACTGAGACAAGCACTATATTGTCTGAGTATTGGTGATGAAGAACAGGCTTCATCTCACTGGTTACAAGAAAACAAAGACATGAAAGTGTCCACTGGGATAACACAAATCCACACACTGTTTCAAAATCCACAAAATTGTGAAAACAGTCATTGAGGACTGGAAGACCATTTTGATGGGTCTGGCCAACTCAGCTCTGTATGTAGTCTATTTTAAACAGAGGGTACACTCAGGCTTGTTCTGCCTAGAAGACCATAGCTTGTGTTCCCTTGGGACTGATAAGCTCAGCAGACTGACATAGCCTCAGGCAAAAAGAGACCACCTAGGACACCAGTATCAGTCATAGTGCACTGACAGCTCCGTGCAACACTAGTGGGAACTATAACATGCTTTGTACAAATGGCAGCATGGAGCACATGTGCTATTGCATGAACAGAAAGAGATTCTCTGTATTTTATTGAGAGCATCATTACACAATTGTTGGGAGTCCCTGCCCCCCCCCCCCTATTTGCTACAAGACTCAAACCTTCCAAAACATACATCTTGCATGCATGGATAGATGGCTGCATTTGAGACAGGTTCAATCTAATTAATTATGAATGCAAAATGGTTGCCTGGCACCATGGAGGAGAAGCAATTGGTCATACAACAAGCAGTTGAAGGCCTGCATGTGGATTGTGGAGAGGCTTGGTAATTTAGCATGCATTAAAATTCCAAAAAAAAGTTTTGTTTGTATGCTTTGGATTTGCCAGCTGTCTCAAACCTATATGTGTAAGTCAGAACTTTGTGTCTATCTATAATATTATTGTGAAAATATGGAGCTTTTAAAACTTTAATTGCCCCTGCTTTGCATAATTTTAAACATCATGACTGTTCCAAACCAGGTGCACAATTTCATTGGTAGGTCAGTCACCATGGCAAGTTTGGTGGTTTTGGGAAAAATGTCTGAGAAAAACTCCGGACAAATTTGGGTGCTATGGAAAGAAGGAAATAAAGAATGCGAGTTAACACAATATGTGTGGGTTGGCACACAGACAAAAAGAAAGAATTCGTAGAAATACAATATATCTGTGTTGGCACACAGACATAATGATAAATAAAACAGGCGCTCATGCTGAATAATGATGAAGCCACAACAATAATCAATAGTTTGACAAAATCGCCTGCAGTTTGTCTCTTCCATCAGTTTCACCAGATATCATTCAATAGTAATAGGCCCCGATTGTTAGATAAACTGCTTTTGTTAAGTCTCATGACCTGACATTGTGCGATAAATATGTATTACAGTTCGGTTATATACAATTATTTTAATCATAAAGATCAATCGACAAAGAATAAACACACATATACCCGCCAAATTATTAATGAACAGTTCAGGAAAAGAAACCAAATTGGCGTTAGATGGCAGTTCTGTCTACCGTGTATCTTGATTACTACCATATAAAAAAAAGACTGCATGATCACAAGTGTTTGACAGGCTTGATATACAATGTAGACAGAAAGATTTATGAGACTTAACAAAAACCGTTTATCTAACAATCAGGGCCTATTACTATTGAGCGACATCTGGTGAAAATGATGGAAAATAAAATAAATCAGATTTTGCTTCATTATCATTCAACATGAGCGCCTGCTTTATATATCATTTACTTCTGTGTTTGTCCGTCTTATCTATAAGTTTGATTTAAATGAAAGAAATGTTTGCTATGGGTTGTTCTGTTCTGTTCTGTTCTGTTCTGTTCTGTTCCGGCGTGTATCCTTCCGCTAACTTTGCATGCGCTAACTGAATTGGATTTTGCCTAACTGTAGATTCTTTCAAAATAGGTTGCTTTATTTGACACGATCACCTGTTTCATTTAGCAGCGACACCTGTTCTTTTTTTTTTCTTGTTTGTTTGTTTTATTCAAAAATGGCTTCTTTCATTTATCATTTCGATCTGTGTTTTTTGGGGGGGAGGTGTTTGTCTTACTTATAATTTCGCTTTAAATGAAAATAATTTGTTTCCTTTTAGTCAATATATTTTTCTAAAAATTGCCCGTTTTAATTGTCATTTCTATCCGTTTAGTTATATTTTTTGGTGTTTTATTCATAATTATTCTGTTTTAAATGAGATATATCTGTTTTTTTTAATTTTTTTTTATTTATTTATTTATTTTTGATTGATTGATTTTATTCGGCAAAACGACATAATAATACATAAATCAAAGTACATACAGCAAATAAAAAAACAGATAAATATAAAAAACACAACATGAAGTTGCAGTAGACTAAGAACCAAGCAAAAACAAATGAAATATATTCAAGAACAGAAACGCTTGTTTGAACATAGCTCTGTTGACTTCCCCAGGATAGCCCAATAAAGTCTGAATGACATATTTCCATTGGGGTCCTGTGGGTGAGATGAAGAGGTGATAATGAAGTTGGATGAAGCATACAAAAATAGAAATTATAAATTATACAATAAGTAATAGTTGTAAAATATAATATATAAAAGTAAATATCTATATAGAATGAGTAAGCATTGCGTAGAAAATGAATAAACATTTATCGCCATTAAAAATATGTCTATCTTCGCATATATGCATATGTATCAGAAGGAACAGTGTGCCAGTGTGTCATAACTGGGAACTGGTCATATGCAGATGAAGGCAGTCCTCATCTGCACCACAGTAGAGGCTAATAATACAGGTATGGACTATCCTCTTCCCCTGTAAACTGCTCTGTAGATGTTTTTTACTGCTGTTTTGAAGGTGGGTATGTTATTATTACACTTGATATGCTCCGGGAGGGAGTCCCATGCTTCGATTGCTGTAAAATAAAATGGATGTCTTGCTGGGCCAGCAGTTTTTAACGTTGACGCACTGCTCAGTTCTTTGTGTCCCACATGCCATCTATTATGTTTTCCTGAAATATGTCTGACCATCTTGTTTTGCCCAGTTTGGAGTTTTGTTTTATACTTTTGGCTGAGTCCAAAAATCCAAGCTGAGCACAAGTAATCGAAGTGGCATTGAATAAGGGCTGGACATAGGGGTTTTTTGTTTTTGTTTTGCCTTTTCATTCAGGTACCTTGCCTGTCTATACAGGAATTTAAACCCAGAAGTTTTCTGGATTACACATTGTGCTATGGCTTCGCCTGACAAACTTTCATCTACAGTGATTCCCTAATACTTAGCAGTTTTTGTCTGTTGGATTTTTTCACCGTTGCAGATTACATAGAATTCGTAAGCCCTTTTTCATTTTCTCTTTGAACCAAATAATATTGATTCAGTTTTGCCTACATGTAGGGAGAGTTTATTGTCAAAACGCTATTGATGACAGGATTGCAGTTCTGAGCTAATACTCTTGCTTTGATAATATGATCTTTACCCGATATCAACAAAGCACTGTTTTCTGCATATAATGCCAACTTGCATTTTACACTTATGGGTAGATCATTTATGGAGCAAAGGAATAGCAGCGAGCCCAGGATGCTTCCTTGGGGCACGCCACATGTTACCAGTAAGGGGTCTGAAAACTCACTATTGACACTCAGTATTTGTTCCCTACCTGAAAGGTAGGATTTAAACCAGGCAGTTGACCCTACACCCATGGTGCTCGTTTTTTTTTTTTTTTTTTTTGCTCAAAATGCCATAGTCAAGAGTGTCAAAAGCCTTTTGTAAATCGAGTAGCACCATTCCAATGAAATTTCCGTGAGATATTTCTGTAATGATAAAATATGTGATGTGAATAAGGCAAGTGTCAGTTGAGTAATTGCCTCTGAAATCAGACTGAAATTTGTAAAGGGTGTCTTCAGTTAAATAGACCTTCACTGGGACACATACGGATTTTTGAGGTTTTGGAGAGGATGCTAAGAGTTCTATAGTTACATGCATCATGTCTATCATTTTTTGGACAAAGGTATACTCGAGCAAGCGCAAGATCTTCAAAGATGGTATCAGTTTTGATAGACAAGTTTATTATGTGGGTTATTGATATTTTCGGGATTTCTGACCCGTCTGTTTTATTTATAATTATTCTGTTTTAAATGAGAAATATATTTTTGCGGTTCTTGCCCGCCATAGCTTTCTACATTTTGTTAAAATGTTGAACCCACCTAACTTTTTGTTGAAGCAGACTCAAATATGTAGCAAAATAAATTATACATTTCATATTGTAGCCGTAAACAGAACATAAAGACAGGAACCGTTATTGTATGTATACATATATTGATCAGACATTTGCAAACGAATTCACAGTTCAATGTTCAGGCAGCACAGCTTCCATGTAGGTTTGTCTTATCTTTTAACTCTGTATGGGTCCCACTTGATCTGCCATCAATCACTCTGGGTTGCAAAATCAAAGCGCAGTATCAGAAAAAGGGAAATATATCTAAAACTTTAGTCTGATTAGTTTATTTTTGAAATTATATTTTTTAAAAGATATTTCTACATATATCTTGCCAAAACAAATTTAGAATTTGACCTATTCACAGAACACATCTTCACCAAAATTGAAAAGGATGAGACAGGAAATCTTGGACAAGCATTGGGCAAAAGCATTTGATTTCATTGGTACTCGTAACGTTACTACTGTATTAAAATCATTTTTTTGTCTCTCATGTTGATCAGTATTGTTATGAAAACCAATTTGATGTACGAAAACAAGGTCACCAAGAGAATGATTTTGATCGAGACTTAATCGTTACAAAACTTCCATCAGGTGTGAATAGAATATGACCAGATATTCTGAAGCTGTCAACAATTTAAAACAAAACATAAAAACAAAGCAAAAGAAAACAAAGCAACAACAACAAACAAACAAACACCCCCAATTATTATTTTGAAATAATGTTGAAAAATTCAACCATAGCAGTTCCCAAATCTGTTCCTGAGCAATTTGAATCTATTAGCAAGGGGATTCAGAAGAGGAGCCTTTGTGAGATTTCAAAACGAAAAAGAAAACAATGAAAAATCGAACACGAATCCAGTTCATCCAAAATCATCTAGACAAAGTAATTGCTTGGTTCAAGAAATGCATGCTTAAATTCAACGAAACTAAGTGTGAAGTACTAAAAATCAAAGAATAACTTCATTATGTATGCCGTGAATACTGAAGCAAGTAAAAGAATAAGCAAAAAACAAAACAAAAGCAAAATACAAAACAAACAAAAAAATCCATAAACACACACACACACACACACACACACACACACACACACACACACACACACAAACAAACAAACAAACAAACACACAGGAACAAAAGCGAAAACATCGGAGTCATTATGCATGATAATCTACTTTCTATTTACGTAAATTTAGTACCAAAAAAAATCCAAACCAGTGCATTGCTGTAATATGTGTTTTACCAAGCTAAAAAACGGCGACACTTTCGGGGCTGTTGCATGGAAACCATGGGATAAAAACATTTAAATGCATTAGAACAGATGCCTTTAACTTTACAAAAGCCAAGATTTAGTCGCTATCTTTCTGCAATATATCATTTAGACATGTTCGAAACATACAAGTGCACACATGGTCATGGTCTGAACAATAAAAAATCATAAATACTTTTACAAAACCAAAAAGAGCCTTGTGAGGACATGTAAATAAACTATTTAAGAGGCATTGGAGACCAAACACCCGTGAGAATTTCCTTTCAAACAGTCATGAAGAGATGTAATAATCTGAAGGCAAATGCAGCGGGTGCGCCAACACTTTCATCATTAAATAGAAGAATGATATTCCTGCCCAAAGGACAAGAGGGATAGACAACCAAGTATCTGATTTGACTTGTCACCTGTTGCTGGCAAAAAATGTTAACAAAATAATATTACCCGGGGACTTGCAGGCTGATCCCCATGCACCCCCAGGATAAATTCCGTCCCATTAAATCACACATTTTGTCTCTCCATGAATCAACATACATTTCTAAGCAGTTAGGCTGATCCCCATGCACCCCCAGGATAAATTCGACGGTCCCATTAAATCACACATTTTGTCTCTCCATGAATCAACATACATTTCCAAGCAGTCAGGCTGATCCTCATGTACCCCCAGGATAAATTCGACGGTCCCAATAAATCAAACATTTTGTCTTTTCATGAATCAACACGCATTCCTGAGCAGTCAGGCTGATCCTCATATACCTCCAGGATAAACTGGACGGTCCCAATGAATCAAGCATTCTGTCTCTCCATGAATCAACACACATCCTGTGCAGTCTAGAATACGTCAGGACAAAATCATGTTGTTTCTAATTTCATGACGGACTCCTGAGCGTTTCCTGCTCTTGCCAATTGTAATCATGTCCTTACAGGTGCAATCGCTAGTGCCAACATAGGAAGTATATGCACTATACAGATTAACATACATGGAACTATGGTGTCACGGATTTTAACAGTTTAAAAGAAACTATACCTGAGCAATGCAAATTGTAAATCCTGTTTTGTTTGTATTTATTAAATTGACGCATATGGAACTGTGGTATGGATGATTTTAACAGTTATGAACAAACTATACCTCAGTTATGCAAATCGTAAATCGTGTTTTGTTTATGTGGATACTCGCTTTAAAAACGGTCGCAAATGTTTGTTGGTGCTTCTCAACACTGTCTCAGCAAAAAATATAGACGTTCGCAGGTCTGGCGTTCCACGGTGAAATTCAAAGCTGTGTCTCTCGTGACACAAAATGCACTGGGCCATGGACCAGGCAACACACAAGACAACTTGCTTACTCTACGGCTAAAGCTTCTGCACGTTGTCATTGCACTGTTGCGTGTTTCTCATTCTACAGATGACCATAGAGAACAAGTCATAAATGTACAGTTAAATCTTCTATTTTAACCATATGGCTTCAATGTCGACTGAAGACAAGCACAATTCATATTATGTACCTAAGCCAGATAACCTTAACTTGTACTTTCTCAAATAAATATGTACCCCTGACTTCATTTTCCTTTTCTTGCAGAACTATCCACCCAACTGATACTATTTGCTCTATTTCAAACGAAGATGGGGACATGTAAGTGTGTGCCAAGACCATCGGACTTGATATTATTGCAAAACTTCTAAATATGTACCCCTGACTCTTTATTTTCCTTTTCTTGCAGAACTATCCACCCAACTGATACTATTTGCTCTATTTCAAACGAAGATGGGGCATGTAAGTGCGTGCCAAGACCATCGGACTTGATATTATTGCAAAACTTCTGAAGGAAGGTAGAAGGTACAGGTTTTGCGGCGCCATCTGGCGTACCATCCAGCAGGCTCTCCCGTCATATATATATATATATATATATATATATATATATATATATATATATATATATATATATATATATATATATATATATATATATATATATATATATATATATATATATATATATATATATATATATTAGGAACACTTCCCCTTTACAGCGGGGGCACCAACGGAACGGGGGAAATTCCATGATGCGTCCAAAATATGTACAAATAATCAGGCATCTTTACACTGCAAAAAATATTATGTAAACACCTACTTATTTAGTTGTAGCTGAGCTGCACTTAAATAAGTAAAGGTTTGCTTTAAAACTTTGTTAATGTTTATTAAAAAAGGAATAAGTTTACTTAATTCAGTAAAGGTTGACTGACAAAATATGTGAATTTGCTTTAACCTTTACTAAAATTACTGGCGACATCTAACCAAATAAGTGAACATTTCCTTTAAAATTGTATTAATGTCTACTAAAAAAGGGAACAAGTTCACTTTATTCAGTAAAAATTTACTGAAAAAAACGTAAATTTGGCTTTAACTTTACAAAAATTACAGGCAACACTAACCAAACAAGTAAACATTTACTTTCAACTTTGTTCATGTTTACTAAACAAAGAATACGTTTCCTTTATTCAGGAACATTTTACGGGAAAACATGTGAATTTGGCTTAAATATCTAACCAAGTAAGTAAACATTTACTTTCAAACTTTATTAAACTTTACTTTGAAAGAGCACATTTACCTAATTTAGTCATGAGTTAATTGAAAATAGATATTTTGGGTTAATCTTTACTAAAAATCAAAAGCTATGTTAGAATATAAATAAAGGTTAACTTTGAATTATTGTGTATTTTCACCTTGACATGGCTAAAGTTTACCTAATTAAATAAAAGTATGAACATTAATATGGCCTTTCACCCCAGCAAGCTGGACAGATGACAGATGGATGATGCACCATACTATAAGGTCAGCTGACTGTCAATTCATCGGAGCTAAAAACTTCCTTACAAACTCAAAAAAAAATTCTTGCATTTCTGATAATTTTGAGGAAACTATGCAGGTAGTATATAAATATTTTTGATAATTTTGAGGAAAAGATACAGGTAGTGTGAATATATAATACATGTATACATATATATATATATATATATATATATATATATATATATATATATATATATATATATATATATATATATATATATATATATATATATATATGTATGTATGTATCCCAAATATAGGCCTGCATTGTCCCTTATACTGATTTTTTTGTCGTGTAGCAGCCAGCACTTTTATGGGGAAATATCACATCAAAATGAGAGAGAATACTGAATCTGACCAATCAGAATGCAGAGAAATAGTTACCCTAGCAACATTCAGTATATCCCAAGGGAGGATAATGGTCACCCATTGAAACAGATTGGCAAGTCAGTATATCTTTTATTTTTGTTTCTGTATGTAATAGCCAATCAAAAGGTTCCCCTTCTTTTACCCTGGCAGCCAGTCTTGTGCTTTTGTATTTGAGATACATAGATCCTCCTGAGGGCTGTATCCTCACAACTCTCAGAAGGATACAGGCCCTTGGGAGAAAAATACAGGGAAGGATAAATCTGAGTATATATATGAACTACCTGCATCTTTTACTCAAAATTCTCAGAAATGCAAGAAAAAAAAAACAAACACAAGTCAAGTGTTCAAAATTTTCAAATACAAACTTTTTCCCCCAGTTTGCAATAATATACAAATCTATCCCAAATGTTGCTGTCTTTATATGGGTGAAAATAACATTATAAACAAACATTTCATGCATTTCTCCTTCATAAAATTATGCAAATTCATCCCAATTGCTGTGGAGAGATGGTAATTCTTGCCTGCCATACATTCTGTTCAACCTGCACAGAAGTCTGTACAGCAACACATATTCACAAACTGTGGTGATCATCTCATTCTTCCCACACTGACTGACAGAGACCTACCTTACATTGTTCACTGTAGGTATGCATACACTTGCTCATTCACTAGCCCCGTGTACCCTATACATGACTAATACTAGGCACTAACATACTGACCGATGAGCACTGATTAGGTTGTTCACAAAGTTCATGCACTCGAACTGGAGTAATTTTTCAAATATAGTACATTTTTTGTGTGTGGAGTGATTCTGAACTCTAGTATTGTGTAAGCAGCATCAAATGCATATACAGAACTAGAATAAACCATCAGTGTTCTATGCAGCAAAATGCCTATGAATCCTCAAAAATCTAATTCTTGCAGACATATATTGATTTAACCAGCAATGTCAAATTATTGTATGCTAAACACTGATAGAATCTGCTTTAAATCTAGTTTTGTGAACTGGGTTTTGATTGGTTTACTGAATCATCATAGTCATATTCTATCGGATAAATATCTACTGATACATTAATAACAAAATTGCTCCAGTTCATGGGCAATTTCATCTGGTTGCCCTTCTGAAGGTAAATATCTTGACAGATGATTGTTTCAGGGAAATGTACATATAGTACAGGATCAGTATTATTATTCCACTGATATATTCTCCTGTGTAAGATTTGAAAATTAACATGTTGAGTTTTAACTGATCAAAATCATTTTACCACAAACATACATCAAATATTGAACTGTAGTACCTCTAGGATAAAGGCTATCAAGTCCCAGAAGTTAGAATCAACAACACTGAACTGTAATACCTATAAGATTAAACGATTAAGTACTAGAAATTTAAATCCCCTGTATATACCTAATTTCCCTGAAACAATGGGAAAATTGGCGAAATTCGTTTGCATTTTTTGCCAGAACTTAATAATGTACAGTTGAATGAAACCTTAGAATGTGTAATTTCAGGCGATTGAATATGCTTTGTAATTTGATTCATAACTTGGGACCTGAATGGAGGCAACAGGGTGAATAATGCATACCACTGTAAACTGTCCTCAAATCATTGTGAGGCATTAGTATTTCAACATCCTCAATTTGAATTCATATAGCTTGGTCGCAAAATTTGTAACTTTCATGAAAGCTGTTAAGGATTTCAATGAACCAACCACCTCCATCTAAATAATCAAACATGCAACAAACAACCTGACTCACCCAGTGAGCAAGGATTTAAAGTTTCACTCAGTGCATGCAGCTAGTACACTATGATGAATTGTAGATTTTGAAGCACTTACTCAAAATTAAGACTCCTTTGCATACGCATATTTTCTACAGAGTGCTTCTCATCCTACTCAATGTATACATCTGTATATGGATAATATGTCTGACAGTAGTAATGACTTAAACCCAGCTGGTTTATGAACCACACTGGTTTTTAACATGAGCTCAACATCAGCTGCTTTGTCTGACCCATACATTTGTACATGTTTGCCCACTTTTACACAGTATGTGTTTTTTACAATAGCTCAGATCTGCTGTCGTATATGTATTGACTCATATCAAACCAGCTTATGATCCAGCTTGGTTTTTATCATGTGCTCAACATCAGCTGTTTTGTCCAGTTATGTTTGCCCACATTAACACAGCACAATAGTTCAGATCTGTTTAAATCAAGAACTGCCGTCATATGTATTGACTCAAATCCAGCTAGCTTATGATCCATCTTGTTTCTTAATATAAGCTCGACATCAGCTGAACATTTTGTCCAGTTTATTTATGTTTGCCCACATTTAACACATTAGTTTACAAAAGCTCAGATCTATTTAAGCTGCTGACATATGATATGTACAAAGTAAAATCTGGCTAGTTTATGATCCACCTTGGTTTTTAACATAAGCTCAACCTAGCTGGGTTTTTTTTTACCCAGGTCACATGTCTGCCGACATTAACACAGTACTTGACAATAGCTTAAACCATGCAGACCTGTTCAAATCAATAACTGCTGAACTGCTCGAGGTACCCTACACAACTTCTTTAAAAAAATTGTGTTACCAGTCTTTTTGTATCCATTTGCCTGCATTGACCAACTCTCTTGTAAGCAAGATGCTTATACCTGTTGTGTATTACACAGTGTCAAGTGTTTATACCTGAACTGTGCACCACTTGCTGGCAGACAAGATGTGACCAAGAGGACACTCTGACAGCCTCCTTGAAATGACATTTGATCCATGCATGGCCTTTTCACCTAACCTGCATTACTCATCCTTGCTTTTAATCACTGCCCCCCACCCCAGGATGAAACCAACAGATAGTAAAGGGCTCATGGGCCTAGTGCTGCCATTGGTGTGAGGGTGAAGGGCATGCATATTATCCCAGTGGCCTTAAAAAGTAGGCCAAGATTATATATGTTACCAGTTATGATCAATGCACCTTAGGTATATACCAATATTAAACTATACACCAGAATCGAAGTAATTCTTGATCTCAAAATGAAATGGTATCTTTTGGATGTTTACACCAGAGGGCTGAGTAATCAGCCAGTGCTCAGCTGAGCTAAGGCATCAATTGGGCTAATTATACTAAGAATACCAAAATGGAGCAAAGATCTGTAGTATTTAGCATAATGTTGTTCTGAGGCAAACTTAATTATGAGAAGGACGCTGTGTTAACCTGACTCTGTGTGTGTGTGTGTGTGTGTGTGTGTGTGTGTGTGTGTGTGTGTGTGTGTGTGTGTGTGTGTGTGTGTGTGTATGGTAGATTTGCTCTAGTGAAAAAAGACTAAAAAAATAATACAAAATGAAAACATAACTAGAACAGGCTGATTTTCGGACAGAAAATCAAATGTCTCCCCATGCGCCCTTACTATTGTCACCCTTATTTTTTATAAATAGGCATACTGATCCCAATGATCTACAGATACTGTGAAGGCACACTCTTTATTGACATTTCAAAATCTAAGCAAAGATTACCCATGTAGAAGCACAAGCACACTCTTATAGAGGCTCATTGTCCCAGCAAATTTTCACTTTAATATATTTCTACCAGTATTATTAGCAGGGCTATATCAGGGACTGACAATTCCGCTTGGTTTACATGTCTGACGAGGAGGACAAATACTTTTGTGTTATTTAGCATAAAATTATTTACAATTAGAATGGAAGCAAAGAAACAAACAAGGAACATGTGATCTTGAAAATATGTCAAGGTCACCCATCTACAATCCCAATCTAGTTCGTATTATGGCACATAATCATGCAAAATTTCAACCTCCTAAGTCAAATCCTTGCAGAGTTGTTGCATCCACGTCAATTTTAGATAACATGCTCATGTGACCTTGAAAATATGTCAAGGTCAACCATCTGCAATCCCAAGAAAGATCATATCTAGGAACATCTTCACAAAAAAAATCAACTTGCCAAGTCAAATCATTCTTGAGTTATCGTGTCCGCAACACACGCAACAATGTGTTGAAGAAGAACAATAACAAGAACAAGAAGAACGGAAGAAACGGACGCAAAAACAATATGTCCCCCCAGTTGCACAGGGAGACATAATTGGAGCATGACCATTTGAAAAAAATTGGTAGAGAGTCACTAGTCAAACATTGCCACCTGGTTACAAAAGAATCTAGCTGATGGTTTCAGAGAGGAAGTCGAAAATGTGAATTAGCATTAGAATGCCCATTGACTTACATAGTAATCAATAAAAATGTATGCATTTCCGATAGATACCCGAATGAATAATTCGTCAAAAATCAGGAGTCCATAGCAATGCCATCTTGTAAACATCTTTGTCTGAACCCTTCACATGAAACATGCCCTCTAAGTTTCAGCTCAACCCAACTAATGTTTTTGGAGAAGTCGAAACTAGCATAAACACACACAAAATTACAAAAAATGGAAAAAATTGCAGCATCACCTGGTGAAAAAAATAACAACTACAGGTCCCTGGCAGTGTCCCTCTGTGAATTCAAAGCAATTGGGTGAGCGGTTCTGGAGAAGGTTCTTTAAGATTTGCCCCAAAAATGAACAAAATTAAAGAATTCATAAAAAATCTAAAAATCACTGGAGCGTGACCATTGAACATACTTGGTAGGGACCCACTAGAGGAAGATTGCCACCAAGTTTGAAATGGATCTGGCGAACGGTTTTGGAGAAGTCAAAAAGTGAATTGTGGACGGTGGACGATGGACAACAGACAATTCTAAAAGCCCAGCTGCCAAGTATATGTTATATAAACATACATGTCGTTCAATTCCAGAAAAAAAAACGTTCCTGTCCAGAGAGACATCAAGACACTCAAATAAGGTGTGGTCACCGTCAGCCCTTCAGCACTTGACATTTCAATGAATATTAGGATATATTGTCTACGAATTTTTTCTCTTACTGTCTGTTTAAATGTATTCGCCCACAGCTTTTTCTTGCTTTAAAAATCCTGTGCCAGACAATAAATGACCATTCCATCCCTGCCTGGACGGTACAATACCGGTTTTAAAACTTTGTTATAGGCTGAGGATGTGCCTTCTTCTTCTTTTTTTTTTTTTTTTTTTTTTTTTTTTTTTTTTTTTGCTTTTTTATTTTTATTTATTTATTTATTTATTTATTTATTTTTGCTATTTTGTCAGTTTTTGTTTTGTTTTGATTTTTTGCTTTTTCGAATTGTTTTTGTTTTTTTGTTTTTTGTTTTTGGAGGGGGGGGGGCAAAATTCGTTCTTCGACAATTAGAAGTATAAGTGGTCCCAGTTTACTCTGCATTTGAATTTCATGCGTGTAAATGTGTATAATATGCATATATTAAATTTTACAGCAAAATTATTTCCATTGGGTTAAAATTGTATTTCAGGGTGGAAAGCCAAACGTGATGCTACAAAAACTAAAACCTCACGGCATACCAGCCATTAGCTAAATATACCTAAAGTCCGCCATTTCAGCAGAAGTGTACCAGCAAATTCAATACATATATATCTATGGTAAATCTAGGTCGAAAGATACGATGTAGATATGTAGCCAACTCTGAGTTGGCTTACCTCAAGTGAGTGATGGTATAAAGATCATAATGCTAGTCACACCAAAGTATTATAGATCGTAAGGTCATCGTGTTTCCATTTGTCGCAATAAGTGAACAGCATTCAATTTACTGGTTGCAAGGGATACACCTTGTACTTTTGTGCGAAATCTTAGATTTTTCACCTTTCTCTGCGTGAAGGATTTTAGATAGGCAGGTGTGAACATATTTGATATGTAACTTGATTTTTTGCATGATTAATCACTCAGCCACTGTGCAACGTTTGAAAAAAAGTGGTTCTATGTCTTAAAGTGATACTCTCACGTAGAAAAAGGTTGCGCGAGTGTTTAAAGGCACTGATTAAACCAGATTTAATTACACCTTTTTCATTCCTCTGACTTCATATATCTCATGGTTTGAAATATATGGTTATGGGATCGAATTTCGAACGGGGTCTAATTTCGAACATTCCCCTATTATCGTGATAATCGCCAGGATTTTGCCGTAATTGCTCTGGTGTGATGTTGCTCTCGTGAAGTTTTATGTCGCAATAATTCAATACAAATCAGGCTAAAAAAGGTACATATACAAAGAAAAACCGGCGTAACCTTGTCAGGCCTAAACGAGCACAATCGCAACGAAAAAGTTGCACATCAGAATGCCGTAGGCTTTGGCCTACACTTGATTCCGTCATGCGGAACAGATGCGCTGAGCGCTTGTGCCCGTATATGGAGATTTCGCCGAAGAAATATTGCATAAAAAAGGAAAGGGTCGTGCATGCACCGTAGTAACATCTTTTCTTCATGCCGAAAAGCTGTCTGTTCGAAATTCGAAACCGACTCACAAGCGCAGCTGTGGCAACAGGAATGAAACCACCATTATATTTACTGTATATTCTCATATTAGCATAAAGGCGTATAACTTTTGTTGCGTCACTTTTTAAAATAAAGTATGCAGTTGGTCTTGTGCAGACACCTCTCATTGAAAACATTCAAGATAAAAACAAGGCGAGTCTATAGATAGAATCAAAAGTTATACCAGTGTTTACCTGTCATAGCCAGGAAACACGTGCTCCGAGCACGGCTTGCCAGCATTACGTCACTGTGTATGAATATGTGATTTGCCCTCTGTTTAAAACTCATCATGGAAAAAATATCTGTCAAATCATACAACACAGACAGGCTGATAAGTTCATGTAATAGTCTAGCTGAAACAGTGGGTTAATTACAGGTAAATGGCCCCCCAAAGGTGTCAGCACAAGACAACCAAGAACTATTTAGTGCGGTAACCTGCACCTGATTGGCCGCAATGGTGTATTCATACCAAGACATCCTTGGGTGAATGACATATTGGTGTTTCCTTTTGGCGGCCAAGCGTCTTACCAGGTTGATTGTACCCCATAATGCTGCAATGTTGCAAGTTTGGCGACACTGGTGACAAGACCTCTACGCTGAAAGGAACCTGTGCATATGCACACTGCACCAGGTAATGGTCGTCCCCCCATCTGAGGGTCTTGGTCTTCCAAATCCAGCTTTCCTCTTGCATCCACTTCTCTTTTTAACACAGTCCCACTACCTCTGTACTGCTGACCTGGAGGACCCAATTCTCCTGCCAACCTCACACTAGGAAACAGCCTCCAACATGCCAATGATGCTGCCTCTCGAGTTCAGACACCTGTGGGTAACCCATACTCCATGGTGTTATGGATTCACGTTGATCCCTGTTTTGCCAGTTGCCCCTTTTAAAGCCCATTGGCACACTGATATGAGACACCCTTTTTGTACCTTGTGGCTGTTCTCTTTTCGAGGACATTTTGGTTTTGTATAACCACTCAGGCATACTCTTAGGTATCCTGTCTATGTAACATAACAGTCCAGGTGACACTCATATTTTCCACACAAACTAATATTTAGAGTGGACCATGTCAAACCAATGGAAGGGGTGGCGGGGCGGTGGGGGGGGGGAGGAATATATTCCAGATAATTGTGTCATGCGGGGCTTCAGAATCACTGCAACTGCTTTATTAAAAATTAATCTATTTTGTGTTAGTTAGAAACTTCTTAAGGTATTGATTTATATGCAGTGAATCCAGTTTGTTTTAGACTTTCTTGCATGGTACATAAATGCAAGGATCGGATCAAGGTATAGAAGGGGAAAGAAGAGCATATATAAATTCAAATTGTCTGTAAATTTGTACGTCTACCACGGGTTTTAAACGTTACTTCCGACCACTTCACTTAACTAAATAGAAGCTTCTGTCACCTGACCTGTCCTCAATAGAGATGGTTTAAAATATAATTTCAAAGTCGGAACAAAGGCCCTCCACACTTAGAAACCAATAGTGTTGACCATTATGTGCCAATGAATGAAGTATATATAAGTTATGGTAGTTGATAAACTTGTACAGGCCTACTACAGATCCAAACCATGATCTCTAGTTACTTTACCTAGCCAGACACAAAGTTCAACAGCACCCTGACCCTGACCACTTTGCCCTGAGAGTCTTGTTTTTATGCCTCAGTCACTGACTTCAGAGGTTCTTCACCCATGATGCAATGTCAACATAGCACCATCACCTAGTTTGGCCCACCCACTGAAGCAGTTTATCAAGGTATGGCCATGAGCCATGCACAAGAAGAAACAAGAAAAGGTGAGAGTCAAGAGTCTGTGAATTTGGGTGTGCAGTATGAAAAACTCGACCAGAACCCCCAACACTCATCCTGTGCATATTTGCCATGCAGAGGAAGTTCCATGATTCACACCTGAAGGACCCCATCCACAGCAGATGGAGGTGCAGTGAATGGCCAAAGAAGCACCAGGAACAGATATATATATATATATATATATATATATATATATATATATATATATATATATATATATATATATATATATATATATATATATATATATATATATATTTACATATAAACATGCATTGAAATGCAGATGGATCATCCAGCAATAAAACAGAGCTCGGGCACTTCTTGCATGCTGTGTGTATTTGCCATGCATTTTTCTTGTGGAGTCAGATAAGGAGGTACAGTGAATGGCCAAGGAACAAGCACCTGGGACAAAGATTACTATATATATATATATATATATATATATATATATATATATATATATATATATATATATATATATATATATATATATATGTATGTATATGTATACATATATGTATATGTATACCTATATATATATATATATATATATATATATATATATATAAACATGCATTGGAATGAAGATGGATTATCCAGCATTAAACCGGGCTGGGGCACTTCTTGCAAGGGAAGAGCATCAGCTGTTGCATTCATGAAAATGATGTACAGCAGGGAAAGCTTTTTACGATCAGGGGCATCAAGCATTCTGAAGTGACTCCAAAGAAAAGGAGGTATCCTGATGCTAGTTCAAAACAATCTTAATGCCACTGAAACCAAGAAAATAATGGACAAGGCTGAGTACATCCGACCCAGATAACAACAGGTAGGGACCTTGATCTTTGAACCTCTACTGCCTAAATGATAGAATATCTCTCTAGATACTATTCCAGTCCAGAACACCACATTCCTTATCACTGTAGACTTCAATGGCTGGTCCCAAAGTTCAGCATATAACACAGTTGACAAGAGAAAAAGATGCAGAGGCATAGTAAAAGGATACAGTGGAACCCTTCTATTCTCATGGGTAGGGTATCACTACAACACCAGATTTCTCATTCTGCACAAAAAAAACTTCACAAATGTCTCATCAGAACTGTTGCTCCACAACTGTAAGGGACCATTGACCTGTCTTGCAATCCATTTTCAGTGACCCTTCAAACAGCTCTCCACTATTCCAATGGTGGAACTATCATAATATAGGGCAATGGTCTGATGAATGATGTGATGGTAGAGAAGAGAAACATCATGGTGAGAGACTTTAATGCATGCAGTCTCCAGGCAGCCAAAGAAACCATTTGCCGATGGGCCAAGAGAGTCTTCATTCCATACTGGAGCCAAGAGCTCTGGAATGCACACAACAGACCAAGCAAGGCCATACAAAAGCCTGAAACCTACCCTATCCCAGACAACAATAAGCATGCAGCAGAGCAAGGGCAAGGTCGATTTTTTGAGAATCAAGTTGTAGTGTTCAAACAGAGACTGGAGTAAGAAGACAGCCAGACTCAACATAGACAGGGACATCAAGCATTGGACACTTTCCAAGGAAATGAAAGATGAGGGAGCCAGGTACCAGAAAATTATCTGTGATAGCTTATTCAGTAGAGCAGAGGACTATAGTGGATATTGTGACTGACATCCTTAGGTCAGTGGTTCAAATCCGCCTCATGGGAATACAACTTTTTTTACAACAGGGGTTCATACAGGGACATAGCCCTGTTCCCCAATTGAGTAATAAAATATGTTTAAATAACACACACACACACACACACACACACACACACACACACACACACACTGGAAGAGTGCACAGAGACACTGACAGGAAAGGCCGCCAACAATTTTGCCTCTGACCTATGCAGAGCAAACAGTTCAGAAAAACATTACCCACATTCATGAATGTCAAACCAACAATGGCAGCAAAGAGATTCAAGAGTTACCACAAAATTCATCTTCCAATACCAATGTGAACAAACAAACTTCACTCCTGACTTGAGACAGGCAGTAATCACAAAAGGCAATTGGTGGTTTTAAACTGGTCCTCTCAACCTTTGAAATATTCTTCATGAACTACAGACTTAAGTTTTTCCAAAACAAATAGGCCTAACCACTTAAAACCTGGATTTTATCACATGTGCCAAAGATAAAAAGAGACAAGGTAAGCCTGTCACTTTTTGTTTCTCCTGACTCGTCAGTCAGCTAAATTTACAGCAAAAGAAGAAAGTAGGCCTACATCATTTTGTGATATTTGTTAATCTGGGACATAATGAACACACTCTACCATCATTATAACTATAAGTCAGAGAACACAGCCCACAGGACAGCATAGCCAAGGAAGTATTTATCAAATAGTTCAGGAAAACATTATCCATATTCATAAATTACAATAACAGCAAAAAGATTCAGGAGTTACCAAAACATCATGTTCCAATACCAATATGAAGAAAAAAAGTCACTCCTGACTGACGAAAGGCAGTGACTCATAAAGGGCAACATTGGTGTGCCCAGAACACAACAGAAAGAAGCCTGACTGGAGATAAGAGACAAAACAAGACATCAAAATACCTATGACGTCACAGGGAAAGACATCACAATGACGGAAGTAAAGAAAGCCATCAGAAGATTTAAGAAAAAGAAAACTCCAAGTCGAGAGAATACCACTGATGAGATTGCTGCAACAGCTTGGCACTTCAGCTGACAAGAAACTACTGGACATATCTAGCTATAGCTGGACACATGGAAAAGTACCCTAGTGCTGGAAGAAATGAAAATGTCCTTGTCCTTAAAAAGGGATGCCCAAGGGGGCATCACAAATTGAAATAAGTAGTGTAGCAAAAAGAATTTTATGAAACACAGACTCCCCGTCATTGAACTCCGTTCATGCTCTTCACAAAATATTCCATCACAGAGCTCCACAAGGGTGTCCATGCTGCCGAATATGATCATGATCCTGTGCACCAAATAGTATGCAATCACCACTACATACAAAAAGTAACTAGACCTGAACATGCTGACCGACTGGACAGACCAACAGTGGTATGAGGCCATCATGTATCAATATTATAGTAAGAAATCAGTCCAAGTCAAAACCATCCAAATCTTGACAAACCTAACAACATGAACACCACCAGGTATAACAGCAACACCAAGCAGTACACTATTAATTGAATATCTAAAGATGATAAGATGTCATACTGGCAACATAAAAAGTGAGGGATTGATATAGGCTCTGCCCTTTTCCAATCACCTTTTCTGTCAATAAAATATGTTTAAACCAACATAAAAATAAAGGTGGATATCAGTCTACAGGGAGAAGCCAACTGTTACCTATTTTTCAGTTTTGAACAAAGTAAAGACCAGCAAACTGGACTGAGGAGAGAGTACACTCAATTACTAAGACCAACAGATGCAGCAAAGAGTAATCTGCAATAAGAGACTGATCTTCATACCACACATTCAGAATGCAGAAGCAAAGGCCACAAGGCAGCTTAACATTATGGGAAAGGTGGTAACTCAATGGGATTAAAGGAGATCCTTAAAAACGCATACCAAACTGCAGTGTAGAACATCTTATGTTCAGATTCAACACCTGGATGATAACTGCCCAATCGCATCATCATACCCTTTGTCGAGGTCAAACCAGGCACTACATACTACCGCATTGCTTCACAGCTGGCATGACCAGTCTGTGTATTTTTTGTGGGGCCCAACTAACAAGTGCCCACATCAGAAACTTTGGTGAGTCCTGGAGGCTGTTACAGATCCACACCATTACAGATGCAATGAAATCAACACCAATTAAGAAGGGGCAGGAAATAACAGGCATACCACACTGAGGGACAGAAGAGAATGCCGAGCCCTGATCCTTTGTATGAAGATCCAGTCACCAAATGCCTACCTAACAAAGAGGAGAACAGAAGAAATAAACTCAGGTAGCTGATAAAAGTGAGACCATTATGTGTCAATATCATTGTTGAAAACCATCCAACTTGACAAGTCTCTCAACATGACATCACCAGATATAACCCTTGAGTATCCATCAAGAAATACATTGTTCATTGAATACATAAATAAGATATAATTTCAAAGTAACAACATAGAAACAATGACTGTCATGGAAATAGAAGTGGACAATAGTTTTCCACAATGTTACTGAAGCTGTACCAAAAATCTGAGTTCACAACAATTATCTGAGATCAAAACTCCCCAGTCATTAAATAACCCACGTCGAAATCCAGAAGTTTATGATCAAACTCTTCAGTCTTCAACCAACCCAGGTCGAAATCCAGAAGTTTAAGGTAGACATACAAACAACTTGATGACATTTTATACACCAGTCAACCAATAGGAAATATAATGTAATGCAAAATATCTCCTTCCTGACTTGAAACAGGTACCAGCAAAAGATAACAGTAGTTTAAATCAATTTGATGCTGGCAACTCTCAACTTTCAGAAATATCTTACCTTACATGCACATTGTATGAAATGTTGGTTACAATTGTGAAGTTTTTCTATTTACTACATCACTTATATAACATCTCAAATTCACTGGATATCTGTATAATAAATTTTCATTTTTACCCAGAAACTTCAGAAACGATTGTTTTAATTTCATTTCTGAATGTCCCTGGTTTACAAATATTTGAAATATCATTAAATAATGGGAGTCAAAGTTGTTAAAATCAGTGCATACTCCAGCAAAGGCAACTAATCTTTACACATAGACACCATAAGCTGGCCCAAGTGAAATATTACTATCCATATGAGGGTGATTTAATATGTTAAATTCAAAATCATCATATTTGTCACATGATTTAAACTTCAATTCACTATTGCCATTATGCGTCTAGAAATGAACATTTCTTTTTACTCTATGTAGTTTCTTTCAATTCGTACTCATCAGTTTATATTTGTGAAATAAATTTTGAAAGTGTTTATTTTTGAAGCTTGATAATGTATCAATATACGTAAATGTCAACTTAAAACATTTATCATGAAATGTCTTCCCTTTTCACAGACTCACAGGAAACTTTTACTCATAGTAAAATAAATATAAATTCTTCAAAATAGGTACACAATTGGTACCAATTGAAATACCAATTGTCTGCCTCCAAATAGAATCTCCAAATTGACATATATGTTATCAGAACAAGTTTGAAGAAACATTGGACAAGCCTCCCTATATGAGCTGATGATGTGACCTCGAACAGCCCACCTTGGAAAGACAGGACTTTATTAGTTGCTGTCTGCACCAAATTACTATACCTGTCCATCAGGGGTTTGCACAGTGATGTGCCTAATGCTTCCCCTGTTTGTTGAAAGATATTATATGTAAGCACGTATATGAGCCCACACTCAGGGATTGGTCACAGAAGAAGTGCGGGGGGGGGGGGTGCTGGGGGAATACATTGAACATTTCACTGACCACTGGCAGGCATTGGCAGTACGTAACAGGCCTTTACTAGAAGCCTTACCACATGCTGTGAGCATGCTTAGCAGCAACATTGTAGATGCCCAGGTATTCATTGTAACCAATTTCATATCTATCCTGGAGACAGCCGAAATAAGCTTGCTACCACAGCTCCAGGAAGCATTATTCACTATCATGTGCACCAGCCTCATTCTACAGTGGATTTTGTCCACCTGTGTTATCCATGGCAATGAAAAAGCAGACAAGCTGGCAAATATGGCTGTAGTGAATGGCCAGGAAGACAGTACAGTCGAGATGACAGCACCAAGGCAGTTAGCAAAAAAGGACTTGTGACAAAGCTTTTATGGATTACCATTTGTATGCATGACTAGGAAAGCTGGATATACCAAGATGGATGTGCCTATCACAAAATGGAGGGCTAGGATAAGCTGTTTTTGACAACCTATGCCTGACAGTGCTTCAAGTATGGTGAGCATCAGTGTGCTTGCACCTCCATCCAGAAAGGCACTCCGGGTGGCTCTAGCAGCAGCTGTGCTACTTACTATTGCTACCATTAAACAGAGCTCTGGCCACTCAAGTCAGATAAAACGAGGAGGAGCAATATCCACTGGACACAGTATCTCAGTTCATTGGGGGATGTGATAGACCCTAAAAGAGGGACTGAACTAGGTGGCAGATTGCATAAAATGGAAGATTAAGTTCAGAAAGTAGAAGAAACGAATGGGTTCAAAGCAAAGTCATCAATTTAATTTACAAAGGGCTTCACCTTTTCCCCAATTGTTACTATCAACTGATTTGATAGCAAAACATGTAATTTTGAAAAATAAAATATGTTCAAACCAAAGTCGTCAAATGGAGAACCAAATAATTTAACAAGCATTACCCATATTAATGGGTTTTTATCAAATAATGAGGGCAAAGTTAATTACAGCAAAAGTAAGAGATACCAGAATTACCAAAACATCAACATACATCTTCCAATACCAATGTAAAGAAACAAATTGCACTCCTGACATGAGACAGGCAGTCACCCATACAAGGCAACTGGTGGTTTTAAACGTCTCCTCTCGACCTTAGAAATATTCTTCATTAACTGCAGACTTTAGTTTTTTTTTACACACAATTAAATTCAGAAAAAAAACATGCTCTGCTAGTGACAACCTGGTGGTTGAAATTAATCAATTAATGACAGTTCTCCCTCAAATTGTAAAACGACTGTGTAAGCGCTATTCTTAATGATCAGATGACGACTGTACTGCAGCCAAAGAGCATCGAATTCCCTCAACACTTTCAAATTTCTGTGTCTGTAACAGATCTTGAAGTGTTTTTGAATGTCAGGCTTTAAATCTCTGTGAATTTAAGGAAGATTATACAAGTCTAATTTGTTTGGGAAATGTAAATCAAAATCAAGCTTTAGGTGTCTATCAAGTCACTGAGATGAGACAGTTCTGGAGAGAAAAGTATTATATCTGAAAATGGGTATAGGTATTCTAGTAACTTTTACACAGTAATGTTGAAGCAGACCTTGAATTTAAAGAGCAGTTGGAATATTTTCTAAGGCAACATATTAATTGTGATGAGTGTCTAGAGAATGAACAAACTTTTTTGAATGTGGATACAAGAAGCGAAGAGAGGAGAGTCATACAGAATTTTCCAAATGTTACAACATGGTTGTTTAATTAATTTACCTGTTTAGATGGAATGTACATTGTATCACCTTGAATCTTCACATATTGTTTAATAAAATCATAAGTTATGACATATCCCCTGGCATATGTGTGCAAATCTAAATTTAATCTTTTGTATGAAAATGAGCGAAATAAGATGAAAATAATGATAGAGGAATATCAATAACCTATACCCTTTGCAAGTTTTTACCTAAAGTATTGATAAACTTCGTAACTGGGCAAAATACAAGAGTAAAATCAACGAGGGTCCAG
Organism: Hermodice carunculata; assembly: GCA_964020975.1. Taxonomy (NCBI): domain Eukaryota; kingdom Metazoa; phylum Annelida; class Polychaeta; order Eunicida; family Amphinomidae; genus Hermodice; species Hermodice carunculata. The sequence continues at coordinate 51,485,026 of OZ026615.1, read as the reverse complement.
GAGCATACAGAGAAGGAACATTTTCGGTAGAAAACATTTCATTTATATGCAACTTGCACAAAATAAGACGATTTGATAGTGCCTCCATTGAGTATAAAAGATACAAAGACCTTTGATAATATTTACCTGATAACTATTGATCAATACTGTTACATATATTGAAGTTCAGTGATTTAAGAATACTTAAAGCATCTGAGCTGTATGAGCTTACTATATGTATTCATCATCATTTCCAAATCAGAAAAGATGGAAAAAACTGTCAACTGGATATCTCTTTCATTGGTTATGAAACACTTTTAATCATTGGCAAGTTGTACCATGAGTCTGTGGCTCACATAGTGCAATAAAGGCATCAATCCACCAAAATGAGCACAAGACAGTGAATGAACATTTCCCCAATACCTGTTAAACTACAAAAGAATCTTGTACAGTCGAGTTGAAAATCTGCAGAAAAGAATATGCTGTGTCCAGCGACCAATCTACATGTGTATTGGATGATACCAAAACTAAATGATGTATATGTACAGGTTATTGAAATTGATCCTTGCACCTTAAAAAATTGTCTAAAATAGCTGGTGGTCAAGTGTCGTTTGCTTAAGTGTTTTCAATTAATCTTAACGGTAATGAAAAGCAATTTGACCGATAATTGCAGAGGACACACATTAAGATAACATGACCCAGGTCAACAGCCTTCCTTGGCATGGGTTGGGCACTGGGTGTCCAGCCTACACCCATGAAAGCTGTTGACTAAGTCTTAATTCAAGGGGGAAAGGGGCTAATTGTGTTTTATATTTACCATTTGGAGCTGCCTGCCCCATAAGACTGCTTGTGGTGGAGGGTATGTAGGGCTTGCCAGAAATCCCTCATTGCTGATTCACTTGTATGTATTCGATAAGATTGGTAGAATTTAAAACATAACTTTTAACATGCATGTACATTCTAACTAATTTCCCCTCTAAAAACCTGTGATTTCAAACTCTTTATAATGTTTTGTCAATGTAATAAAGAGACATGAGTTGCCTACATAATCAGCTAGCTGTATGCAGACAAAATTAACTAAATTTGCATAGTCATTTGCTCCCGCGATAAAAGGGTGAGAAATGTTTGGACCTAGAATAGTTTAACTGTTGACGAGCAACAATTTTGATTCATAAAACCAGCTGCTTTCTATTTATAACACTGTTCCCTCAGTTCAAGAGGAGGTTTGGAAGGATGTGTTAATAATCAAAGTTACAAAACATCAGTGCCGTCAGTGAAAACATGATATCTTTTGATCAATACTATCACACTTTTACTACCTGCTGAGGGCTCCAGTTTTATTATGGACGAATGTTTAAAGACAACTACTTGAAATGATAAGAATTCTGTGATCATGTAAAAGACGAAAATAGATTTAATGAAAACAACAAAAATCTTCTTGCCCAAACACCAGAATCAAATTAGTGTAACTTATTACCGTCAGTATATAGACCCATAGAGCTACTACGTGATAGCCCTATGCTACACCAAAATTAACCTTTGTCATTTCAATATGTTTCGAGATATATATATATATATATATATATATATAGAGAGAGAGAGAGAGAGAGAGAGAGAGAGAGAGAGAGAGACAGAGATGGTGAAAGATTTGAGAGAAAAACAATACGAATAAAATGTTGACCTGACATGTGATGTGGAAGCCGTTTACTCAGTGATCTGGCAGATCAAGTAGTGATATATGACTATAGTACTGTAAAGAGCGATTTTTGAGTACAAGTAATTTGACAATATTGTTGTAAAGAAACAACAAATTATAGCGAAACATTATGACAGTGCTACCAAGGAAAGGAAGTTAATAGATACGTAGTAAGTCCCATTTACATTTCTACCATAGTTGAATACAATATTAATGTAATGCCAGGTTACATTGGCAAAACCACCACCGAACACCAGTTAACCGAATTTTAAACATCCTTTGAAGTCATCTATTAAAATTTACTTCTGCAATAGAATGCTGACACATTTCTATGAACATTAGACCTTTAATGTTCCTGTCATTCGTTGTGAGATTATTCAAACAACAATGCCGTCGAAGTAAAATATTATTCAATATCATTATGCTACCTTGTCTTTGCTGATTTATGACAGTCTCTTCAGCAGTGGTGGCTTAAAATATTCTTACTTCAGTTAAGCAAATGTCGCCAAAGACATTGCCTGCACACCCGTAAATAACACACTGCTTGATGATCTAAACATCAAAAATTGAACAAAACGTTGTCAAAACCAATGCAAGATTTTATTGAGAGAATCATATTGATGTGTTGTTTACATTGATGGTTTGCGAAATGCTTAACTCTTTTTCAGGTGTTTGCTGCTGCTTGAATTGCACAGGTTCACGATGGGATGTGAGACCATGGGTTCCTTTGCTATACAGTATTGTGCGTCCATGAATGAATGAAGGTAATAAATGATGTTGGCATAGCGCTACTCAAACAACGGTAAGCACGTGTCCAACGTCTTCTCAGGTGCATATCTTGCACAAGACTTCATGACGTTCATTTGAAATAATGTGGAAGCCAATACATTCATGAAAATACAAGTGTTCACTACAGGATGCCGGCCAATTAGTTTTGTAATGCAATCTTATGTGGGCATGAATGAAAAAGGAAATGAAATGTTTTGCAAAGTCCCGCTCACATGAGAGTAACAATGGATCCAGTTTCATCTACAAGCCGCATTATCTAATACAGGATATCGACAATAAAACTATTAAACAAAGTATGGGGTTAAAATGGTGCGGGATAATAGAAAGGAACATTTTCATATGGCAGTATTCATATACACTTTTTAAATTCTACCTCCAAGATACAATATTACTGAACATTTAGGGGCACGGGCACTATAGAACAAGCAACCAGTGACAATCCTAAGCTCAGCTGACACTGCATTCACACACAGCTAATTGCTAGCATATATAATACTTTTGAATCCATTTGTGTGCATAGTGAAACAATTATGTAGCTTGTCCACTTTGAGTTCAAATGGGATTGCCATAGAAATTAATCTGACATGCAGGATGTGTAGTGTCATGGCCGATGTTACATTCACTAGGATTGTCTTGTGACCTAGTAGATAAGGTCAAGCAATCAAAACTCACCGTATAGAGAAGACCATCAAGTACAACATGCAAACCGAAATTCTATAGTTGCCCCAGCCATGACCTTAAGAATCAGGTCAAGATCACCAGAACTGAATCATAATCCAGCTCATTGGTGTCATCGTCTTTGCAGTGTCAAACTCTCGCTCATAGTAGGTCTCCACATACCAAGTGAACAATAAAGTGATCCCGCGACCTGAAAAATCTATATCTGGTCATATGCAGTCACTACCTGCACCTGCTCTTATAGGACAATGTTCATATCCATTATCAAATTCTTAGCTGAAACAGCTAATCATCGAGAGAGACAAATTTCAATATCGTAATCCTGTGACCTTGCAAATTGGGTCCCAGTCCACCACACATAACTGAAAAGCTAGCCTTTACAAAGGATATCACTCAGGTCAAAAAAAAAAAACGTTTTTGACTTGAAATGATTTTCGACTATAAAATTGACACCTAATGGTCCCACTCCTATTAGCTCAAATGGTTCCTGAGTTATCACCAGAAACTGATTTTATTAATATTACCTTGTCTCCATGGGAATTAGGCGATGTTCATTCATGGGATCAAATTAGAACTAGAGATTCCAAAAGATTGTGTCTATGTTACTTCAAAGTAATTGATCAAGCAGCTTTGGAAAAGAACCTTTTAAGATTTTCAAAATATGAACCCCAAAATTATTTTAAGAATTTTTTAAGCTTGCCTGATTGAAAAATCTGGTTGGGAAACACATTAATGCGTGTACCCCTGCCTCGCCATGCACTCCTATTGATCCTTATGAAAGTACAAAAGTTCATTTCAAACAAAATATCCATACCAAGTTTAAAAAGGATGTAGTGGGAGTGTTTGAGAAGCTGAAAATTGTGGATGGACGATGGATGCAGACTGATGCGACAACATGAGGTATGTGAGGATCAGATGAGCTAAAAAAATTGTAAAAGATATTTCATAATGATTATGTTTTAATTACCCTTACGTTTTCTGTTCTTTTATGCCCCCCCCCCCCTTCTACATGTACGTTCCTTTGGCTAAACGCATCTTAAAGTCATAAACAGCAGATAAGTACCAAAAAGGGCTGAATGATATATTCGATATGTGCAATATTGCTACATTATTTTTTTCCCACTTTTTATGAACCCCATCCAATACATTTACATTTGATTCCCAAAACTTAAGTTCACATACAACAGTTAATACCAACAGTAGGTTAGCAACATACTCCATACATTCACTACCACTAACTTCATGCTCTTGTGTGTCTGTCAAGATAAAGTTGTTTTAGTAAAGACATGACAAACACCTCACCTTAGCTACTAAAAAGGTGAGATCTACAGCACATTATTTACATGTGGAAGTGACAGCAAGAAATTTTACAGAAGGAAACAAGTATTCAAATCAAAACAGGACATAAGCACAAGAAATGAAAATCTGCATTTTAAGAAAACAATGTAGCTTCTGACCAAGCTCCATGACTCTGCCATACCTGCCAACAAATATCACGTCATTTCAGAAACAATGACTCTGAACAGATAAAAATATTACGCTTGCTCATATTTGTCCAACATCTGTTTGCTTATAAGTATTCCACAGTAAAAGATTAGCTCACTGGGTGGTGAGATTTGAAGACCTGTCTGTATTTGGCAGTAAGAGGAAACTGTGTTCTTGTATGTACTGAAATCATGAGTCAGCACTTAAAATGCAAAATTCATCAATTGTGGCAAAAGATAAATAGAGAAATGGTAGACTTGCCACTCGTTGGTTCTCCTGGCTTGTCAGTCAGCTGAGTTGACAAATAAAGAGGAAGGTATGCCTGCATCGTTTTCTTGATATTAATCAATCTGGAACTGTAAAAACGTTCTACTTCAATTATAACTATGAATCCGAGAATACAGCTCACAGCAGAACATATAATAGTTAATGACGTATATATCTAATATAGTTCAGAAAAACATTATCAATAGGAGTGTAAAAACCGAATTTTGAGTCACTTTGCACTTGATGCCCTTGATGCCCCAAAATTCTGGATTCTGATTGGTTGAGAATGGTCACGTGACCTGTCTCTATGCACAAATATTATGTTCTCCTTATTGGATGACAGCAGTCACACGACCAAAGGGTGGAAAACAAAAGCAATTTGAAAAATAAAACAGGGTTCTTACCTTCGTGTGTGTGTGTGTGTGTGTGTGTGTGTGTGTGTGTGTGTGTGTGTGTGTGTAACCAGAGGAAACAATTGTTTCAGGACCACACGGGCGTGGATACCAGAAGGCAATATTTCAAATCAGCATTACTAGCACCATCCCTAATTTCGGTGCATGTGTTCCTAAAACGACCGTTTTTCTTGTTTATTGCAATAACTGTGTACAATATATCTAAATGGGTACCATGCCCTGCCTTAATCCATTTATCTGGTATAAAATGTAATTAGATACAATGTGTAAACATTTTACATTGGCAACTGAGCTAATCTTTTCATCTGCTACAGACCCTTAACTTGACAATATCATAGTGATAAGATGCGTGCTCTTAGATCATATCAGCAGCTACTTGTGTGTCTGTCATTATATTTTGGCATACAACACATATTGAAGATGATATTACACATTATAATACAATGTTCAGATTATAATGTACGCAATTACATCAAACATATTGCATATTTTTTAAGACTATAAGAATATAAAATATGCTACAGTTGTTCTCCTTTCTGTTTCATTTTACAAGTTTTATTACTTAATAGTATAAAATATCACAGTAGTTGCTCTTTCAAGATCATTTCCCAGATCACAGAAGCAACAATACCAGTTCTCATAATTATAAAAAAGAAGGAAGAATCAAGTTTGAGTGCATGTTATTGCCGATTTTTCTCAGCTTGGCCATGGCCCACGTGCTACCATTCTTTTCCCTTATAGAGAATTTTACAATAAAGATCTGTCCTTCTGAAATTATGAAGGAATGGTACAGTGTGTTGCATTGCTTACATGCTGTTCTATGATTGTTCAACGCTGTAACTTTTTGTTACTGCATTGAGGAGTGGTATTTTTACTCGTGGCACATTTTGATGCTTTTGTTCTTGGTCCACAAACTGCACGGATGGGGTTGTACATTGCATGTTGTGCAGCTTTTCTTTTCTTTCCTTCTCATTTTTGTTTTGTTTTGTTTTTTTTTTTGAGGTCTTCCCCTGCAGACTGACTTCTTGCTTCTCTTGCTGTGGATGGGTCTTTTTGGTCAGACTAACTGGTTTGCCGACATCATGCTTCTTTGGTTCCAGGGTGGTCTTTTCTTTCAAACAGTCTTGCTTTTTCTGCTCTGGGCAGTGGTTAAATGTGTACATCCTGCAGACACCCTGCATGAGCTTAAGAAGCACAGGGTCGTGGTTGTTTGCTTTTTCAATTCAAAACCAGCCTGGATCATGTCCCGTCACAGACGACCTTCATGACTGGTTATGTAGTCATGCATGTCTATTGCATACATCAGAAAGGTGGCTAAGACTTCAGGCAAGGATTGATGCTCTTTCAGCAGCTTGCTGATGGTGGAGGTGTATGCCTTAAGGATGTTCAAATCTTGCAAGATTTTAGAAGTTTAAACTTGCAGCATTCACAGAACCCTTGAGTAAAGTGCAGAAGTTGGTACCAAGAGCATCGTAAGTTTCATTTGATGGTGTGGGCTTGGAGACAGCAAGGAAGAGGTCTGCCATGAAATGTGGCTATTGTTCAACACTTAATTCTGGATCTTCTGGGTAGAGCAATTTATGAGCCATGCTAATCACTATGTATTGCTGAGCCAAGTAAAATATGCAGTGTTGCCCACGTGTTATGTTATGCCAGCTTTGTACTCTGTCTTCGTTCCAAACATACTAATGTGGTCAAGCTAACACAAACTTTTCTATGCTATCAACAAAGGTGTCATTTTAAAAGGGTCATAGTATTCTGTATATCAACGTTCAAATCTTTATGGCACATACACTGCCACCCAATGTTCTCTTTTCTCTGTTGATGGTGCTGTATTTATCACATACAACTTTCCATATTGCAGTGTTTTTGGAAGCTTGTCAGAGGCATACATGCCATTAAATTGAGATCTTGTTGCTGGCCCCTAGGAGTCTGCCTGAGATATCTGTGATACTGTTGGTGTCCATGTTAGAAGTCTGTGATTACATCCCTTGCTTTGTTGATCTCTACTATGTTGTCATATTTGGCATAGATGATCATGCACACTGCTGATCAGAGGGCATTAGCAAATGTAACATCCAGATCCACACTTCCATTTTTTCACCCCTACTTTAAGTGACAAGTTTGTTCAATTGTAATGCTGAAATGCAAAGGAATCCTGATGAATGATCCATCATAGGCATTGTTGTCCACAAAATCAATGATGATTCTTCACAGAATTTCGTCTTTGAGGAGATCCTGCAAGTGTTCAGAAGTAATGTTACTAGGCAACACATGCATCTGGATAACACACCTCCTGATAAGGATATTTGGCTGTGCTGATTTCTAATGCTCTTGCATGTCCCATACACACTCCGGCTTCCACTCTTACCTTGCATACATAAAGAATGGCTTTGTGTATGTGCGTCTTGAACATGTCAGAGGCTGAAGACATCAAGTGTAATGCAGACATTGTGAGCCTGTGAAGTTCAATTCTAGCATCAACGCCAATCAACAGCAGTCTATCTTGATAAAATATTGGAACATTCACAGGTCCCATTAGTTCTACTAACTTGGAGCCCCTGCATGGTTTGTTGGCCTCTTTTTGTTGAAGCCAGTGTTCTTTGCAGGAGTGGTTGAAGTGATCAGTTTTTATTCATTCATGTGTCCAGCAGTGTCAGCAGACCACATCATGGTCTGTAGCTGACTGTTATTAAAGCATCACCTTTGTAGCAGAGTAAATTTTCCATATATGCCTGGTAGGCATAGTCTGAAGAGAAGTTGGTGACGCTGATGTTGTTCAACTCCATTTGCATGCTCTTGAATAAACTGAGCATCCAGTTGTCCACAGGTCCAATATTGATAGGGTCATTGAGGTCTGTCCTATCTCCTTTGATAATTACACTTGCAGGAGCAAACTGGTACTGTTCAAGTTTATGTATATTTCTCCAGATCCATTAATTTCAAACTGTTTGAAAGATTCATCATCTAAATAGGTGACGGGATGATAGGGATCCCACAATACAGCTTCTATTCCAGTCTGTGTGGGTGACAATGTGAAGAGGTCCAGCTCAGACTTACAGTGGAGGGCACTCTTTTCATGCACCAGTGAAGTTAGCCAGACACGTCTTTATCCCTAGATTTCCACTTGTCTTCTCTTTTTATATGGTACCTGCTGTTTCCTTTGATTGTCTGCTGTTTTCCCTTTTCGGCTCTTCTTGGTGACTGAACAGCCTTGTCCACAAGATTAGTACCTAGTAGTCTGCCTCTCGTGGCAGTTTTGACATCTTTACCACTCAGAGATCCCTGGCCAATCCCACTCCAAAATTCAAAGCCTTTTGTCGAACAGTTTTGGCAACATTTTTCAATGGGGGGGGGGGGCTGCAGATCGGATGAGACCAACAAGGATGCTACCAAGGTCATGTCCCCTTTGCAGTCCAGAACCTTTGTAAACTGGAATTTATATTAGTTGACCAGCCTGATTGATGTAGTACTGCTTGTACACACTGTAAGTTGGGGCAACATAGTTGGCATGCTTTGGTTTCCTGGCCAAAATTTTTACCTTCTCAGCCAAAAATGAAGAGTAATAATTGATTGACCTCTGTTAAATAGGATTGGATGACCAGTCTGCTTTGCCATCTTTACTGTTATGACATTGAGCCAATTACTTTTCACAGGTTGATACAATGGCACAGTATAGGTTAAAATGATCTTTCTCCCGTATTCTTCTTTGATCTTAAGGATCCACAGAATTGGGGCCAAAGTATCTTCAATCACTCTTTGCTCAACCATATCCATGTAAACAAATATAGAGTGCAATCCCCTTTCCAACTCTACAGCATGAGAAGCTTCAATATGCTCTGATAAATCAGTTCCAGCTTTAAATTCACACTGGTCAAAACCAAGTATTTGACAGAGATGTTTGTTTGTGATTTCTAGCTCTATTTGGCTGCATAAACTTAATGCCAAACTGTGTGTATCTTTATCATACGTGAAATGGAAACCATTTGACCCTCCTACTTTACTGTAACGGCTTTTATCAATGCAACTGCCATCATGACCCCAAAGAAAGCTAGTGACATGGCAACATCTTTAAGCTCCATGTGACCATCATGATCCAAATCATCTAGAAGTCCCATGCTAATCTATGTTGTGTTTATGTTGGGAGGCTTCTTTTGAGTTATGATAAAAAAGCATAACAGCCTTGATCTGCCAATGGCACTATGCCTACCAAACTTTTATCAGTTCTTCTTTGTAGAAGATGCCATCAATTTGTTCCCCCTATAGGTATTTTATATATTGTGAACACCTACTCCACATACTTCTTGATCATATATACCTGCTCTGTCCATTGAGCGTATTAGCCTTTTTTAAATGGTGCTTTGGCGTGAACTATGTGAACAAAAAAAACAGTTTTCAGGTTGGGTTCAGGCTTCTTCTGTTTTTCTGGTAATTGCAAGTCTTCAAAATGAATATCCCACAGATCATCATCACAGACATGGTCCCTTGCATATTGCTGCTTTAAACGTTTTAAGGACATGTGTAGAGAGATGTTATAAACAGTCATTAAATCAGGCACCATATCAATGTACCTGTTGGTGCAATGGTGGGAAAAGTATCTCCACATCCTCTCTTTGACTGTAACATTAAACCTCTGGACCATTGCTGCTTTGATATCTTCTTTGTTTTCATCCAGTTTGTCTTCCATGTTTTCTAATTTCTTTCTCACTCGCTTCCGAATGTTATGATGTACCTTTCTGGGTTTTATTTTGCTTTTTGCGCACACCTTACTCTAGGGAGCAAAGACTCGACAGCAGGTGGTGATGGTTGCCTCCTGGCTTGCCTTGGTATGTTAGAAAGAAAAGATTGTGGGTCTATAGTGTTGAGTATGTTGGCTCGCCACAGGAAATCATGAAATTCAGGCAAGTCAGGAAGACTTTGTGCATATAGTATCATGTGTACAGAGTTGGCACCGAGATTCTCTATGTGATTTCCCTTTATCAAACCACCTTTCACCTTTAGTTCTCCCCTGCCATTGATGGTCAGATCAGAGTTCTTTTTCACATACCCCACAAACCATTCTGAAAATGTTCATCAAACTCTTTAGAACATTGGCAATCATACCTTGGTATAGTTTCTCAATTTGCTGCCTCTCCATTTCCCCAATGAGAGAAGTAGCCTTTTGTGACTGATGTGATATGGAAGCGGTCACTTGGTGTAGAAATACTCCCATGCCCCGTCAGTATCTTATATGTCTTCATTCCTGAAAACCTGCCTCGTAGGCTGCAATATCATTATTTTGTACTGCAGTGGTCAGTGGATGATCGATTTCTGAAGTTTTGACATGTAAGGTTTTGTGAGTGTATTGATGGGTCTCACAGCGCTGGGTTGAATTTTGACTGCCGGCGCAACATTGACATCTTTTTGATGGTGCTCATTTTAAGTGTGTTTCAAGAAAGTGTTTACAAGTGTTGTTGCCAGTGGCAAAAATAGAAAACATCAATCTTCCCCTCTGCTTCAGAATTGTTTTCTTCTGTACTCTTGGTATGGCTCTTGGGGCTTACTTCCGTAGTTTGTGCTTATGTTGGCATCTATAAAGTCCGGAGGTGCTTTTCATATTACATCTCGTGCTTGATGGGCATGCATTCAGAGAAGACAGTATGCTACCATTTCATTGCATTTATCTGGAAAATTTCTTCATTGCAATCTTCTCTTTGGAAAACTTCCTTTGTGCCATCATGGTGTTCTTGATTATAAACACAGTAGGTTCTACAGCGAAAATGTCTGTGCGGTATCTTATAGTGCTGGGGGTGCCAGGTGCACCGTCGATGAAGAGATAGCCATGCTGGTCATTGGTTGCTTCTGCAAATGCATCCACCATTGCTTGACTTCTCTTGGGTTCTAGCTGTCTTGCTAATGCAGCTATTTGCTGTCTGTCCTGTGCTTTTTCAAAAACCACTAAATAGTGAGCATTGAGAGTGACATTACAATAAAATTTCTTTTCGGCAAACAAATTCTGCAGAAATAGTATGATGCGTGTATTTTTATGCTGACTTTTTTTTTTTTGGTGAACATGTTTACCACATGCTTGTCTATTTCCTCCATCAGGTCATCAACCACCACCGAGAGAGGTACATTCCAACATGTATCTCCCAATCCATCCTGACCAGACACAAAATCCACCTCTGGCTGCATATTTTCATATCCATCTTGCCTAATTATTCTAAAGTGCCACAAGACTCAGATAAGTTTGGAGGAACTATCATGTTTTACATATTGTTTACCAAGTGTTCTGCCCGTTCCGTTATCTCATGTGAAAAATACGATAAATTTATGTCGACCTGTATGGGATTCGAACCCACTACCTTCGGCACAATCGCCTAGCCAAATGTAAAGTCAAACACCCTGACCTGTAGGCCATCGGGGCAACCCCAAAAAAGGTTGACCGAGGACCCAGGGTGATGTTATAGCAGGTGTGGCTTGTACATTGACACGGTAGGGCACTTCCACAGACCGACAATTAATGAAATACAGCACTAATATAACTTGAAGTCGGAGCAATGGCCCACAGCACTTCGAAACCAATAGAGTATTAGCAAGTGAAAAATACGATAAATTTATGTGGACCTGTATGGGATTCGAACCCACTACCTTCGGCACAATCGCCTAGCCTAATGTAAAGTCAAACACGCTGACCTCTAGGCCATCGGGGAAACCCCAAAAAACGTTAACCGAGGACCCAGGGTGATGTTATAGCAGGTGTGGCTTGTACATTGACACGGTAGGGCACTTCCACAGACCGACAATTAATGAAATACACCTCTAATATAACTTCGAAGTCGGAGCAATGGCGCACAGCACTTCGAAACCAATAGAGTATTAGCAAGTGAAAAATACGATAAATTTATGTCGACCTGTATGGGATTCGAACCCACTACCTTCGGCACAATCACCTAGCCAAATGTAAAGTCAAATACGCTGACCTCTAGGCCATCGGGGCAACCCCAAAAAAGGTTGACCGAGGACCCAGGGTGATGTTATAGCAGGTTACGGCTTGTACATTGACATGGTAGGGCACTTCCACAGACCGACATTTAATGAAATACACCTCTAATATTACTTCGAAGTCGGAGCAATGGCCCACAGCATAGATACAGATATACACCCACAATATAATAAGCAGGATGCTTGAACCTTGGATCCCTATTAGGACCTATTTTCGGCCCTATGTAACCTTAAATGACCAGGTTTCAGTTGGGTATCAATTTATGTCTGTTAGTCAGAGTGGATATGCCATCATCCAAAATGTAGTTCTTGTCATCATAAGTAGGTAAGGCTCTCTTATTCACTACTTCAGTCACCAGCCGGTAATGGTAAGAGCATATTTCTCTCTCCCTTTTCCTGATATTTGAACCAGTTTTCAGTGTATGGAGGTAATCATCAAATGTCAGTTTTTTTATGACTGAACCATCCACACCTTTTGCTAGCTTTGTATTCTTTCTGTTAGGCATTTTGATGTTGTACATTTTGGCACATAACTAGCAGAATGCAACTCTATTCTGTGCACACACTAATCTTTAAATTTACCTACAACTTCCTAGTTCCTGTTGGCGTAAAGATCGTGATGTGGGGGATGGTTTGACGTGTCCAAGGCTTGAGCAAACTTGCTCAGTTCTGTACTGCCAGAGGGTATTGTCTTCCCCTGTGTCATACATCCCTCTTGTCGACATTATTGCGATACCCGAGAAACATTCACCATAGTTGTACCAATTTTTTCTCAGTGATATGCCTTATAATGGAATTGGTTCCAATTGAAAACCAGCTTCCCTTTAATATTTTTTCAGCACCATATCCAACCTGTGGTATTACTAAAATGCACAACTGTGAACAACGTATGGTTTCCTTGGCAGCAGCATCCTCTGATTCATGTTCTCTTTTACCCTGAAACAGACAGTTCAACATGTCTCTTCTCTTGTTACCTTTGCAGTAAGCTTGTATAATTCAATGTGCTGAATCTCCATACCATCCATTTAAGTGGTTATGATCATGCACCTTGTCTGACTGTGTGAAAATTGGCTTTTGCAAAAGTAGCAAGTTTGTTCTTCCATAAATTTGTTTCCGTCTTTCTTTATCATTATGATAGGCACATTATCATCCAGTAGATTGACAGCTCTGCAAATCGCCAGTTTCAGTTGCTCAAATAAAAGTTTCGGGAATATCCCCCCCCCCCCCATAAAGCTGGGTTTGTCCAGGGAAAACCAAGGTACGTCTCTAAACATGGTGTTCATGCAAAATTCTGAAGGAATGTGACAACTATGTTTCATAGTTTGAGTGCCCATTGCTTTCACTAAGTGGAACAATGATCGACTCAAAATCAACATAAATTACAAAAGAGGCTGGCAATTTGTTTCCTATGTGCTTGAATCAGCAAACACTGTCTGGGTTTGGCATCTTGATTCTCTGTAAACCAAATGTATTGTATTCTGATTCATGTTCTACTGTATTTTGTTCTTTTAAAAAAGGTGTCTTGCAATACAAACAAGAGTACATTTTATACTTAGTTCCGTGAGATCTCATCAAAGATATTTTTGATCCAAACATAATGCCTGTCCTTCAGTAGCAGCAATTCCATATGTCGGCTCTTTCCTTTGGCAGTGACATACATAGGAAATAATATTTTTCCCTCAAGACTTTCAACACTGATACACAGGCAAGGATTCAACTTTTCAAACTTAGCAATGCCTGTTATTTTGATCAGGAATAACATGCCTGTAAAGTCCGTTTGGTTTTGATATCCAATTTATCCCCCCCCCCTCTCTCTCTCTCTCTCTCTCCATTAGATCTGCATTAGTGGATGCTGGATGCAAAGCCAACAAAACGGCCCACATGAAACATTTTGCATTCTGATTGTTCACATTTATGACACTATGGGCATAACCAATCACATTGAGTAAGAACATATGATGAGCACTTGCTGGTATGTGACGTTCCAACTTTTACAATCAACTCAAGTACTTCCTCTAGGTGCCAGCCCGAGCCCTCATGAACAAATTTCTTCGCATTGCCAAGCAAGTGGCTGTATGCCTCTTTCAGCTTAGCTTCAGTGTCGACAGAGGCAAGCAGGGTCATTGTTGCACTATAAAAAGCTGGAATTGTTTACATATTCCTCCCATCTATTGAATTCTGTTTAATCTATCTTGCCCTAAATATTAGGCAAAATTTAAGAGCTGTTCTTCTCTGTAATTGGTCTTTGAGATAGAAGACCACTTCATTCAAATGTGTGTCTTAACATTCTCTATCACTATGCCTATCACTGTCATTGTCAGGATAAAGGTTGCGATCTTCCACTTATTATCCTAATGCTCTTCAGTAAGTCTATTTGTTTTTACATGTGTAATTTATGTATTTTATAAACAGGTCTTGTATGTGTGGTCTACAGCCCCGAAATACTTTGTTGGCAATGGGTGATGACATCACCTACATTCTCTACCTTCTTTACACACTTATGACAATACCATTGGACCTCAGCAATTGAACAATTACGGAAATTGCATCTATTGGGGGAACCTTGAAGAATTTGCCTGCATGAATCACACAACCAGTCATCCAAGCTAGTCAATGGAAATTGGTAATATCTAAAACAGAGTATTTCGAGGTCTCCTGGGTTCACGACTAAATGGCAATAAGTAATCAGTAATGCCTTTAATCTGTCAGATCCGTCTTTGCAAAAATGAAACTGAAGTTGTCAAATGGCTGCTGATGGTTTTTGTTTACACAAATGCAATATTGTTGTTATGATTTTTCCACTTTGCACCCTTAAACAGTGTACCATGTGATGTATGTATTTGTGAGATTCTTCCAACTGTGGCAGCCATTCAAAATGCTCTTGCATTATGCCGCGTGCTAATTGGATTTTTCATTGAGATGCTAAATGATGTGTTTATCATTGAAATATATGTGAAAAACAGTCACTCTAGCATCATCATACTTCCCATCTTTGAACATTCCACTCTGTATAGATTTCCAAGCTTCAATATATTTAGCTTTTGGGATCATGAAGGACCATCCTGGATATCTTTGGCAGAATTCAGTTGGTGTTGAAGATTCTTTCAGGAAAAGCCATATGCATGAGAATATTAAATTAATCAACTCTATCATGCTCAAATGGTGATTTGTTCATGGAACAAAATTAATAAGTGTCTGCTGCTGCATGAGAAACTCTTGATAATATTTGTGAAATCCTTGCACTTTTTTGAAAGATGGGACATTCCAGTGATGTTGAAATTGTTCTAGTTGTATGCTTGACAAAGGGTTCTCAAGCTCCAATGTTCCAACTGTTGCTTCAAACCATTGAAGAGTATTCATTGCCAGGGCTTCTAGTGTTTAAAAAGAGAAGAAAAGCAGAAAAAAAAACACAAAAGAACTCAACGTATTATGCTCTCTGGTATGACTTGCAGAGGAGAGAAAAACCTTACCACACTATCACAGCCTTTGAGAGATACGACACCTAAGATGCTCAAACACTTGTTCTGCAATCACCACAGGCAGAAGATGTTACTGCTAGTGAGAGGTGCCTCCCTCTTCAGCTCAGTTGGACAGCTTCAGCGAGAGGTGTGATGTGTGAGATTGCAGGGTTCAATTACCTAATAAAATGTACTTCACCCTTATCTGGGTATGCAGAAGAGAATGCAGAGGGAGACAAGAAGGACCTGGCTGTGCCAACATGTGGTGTTACTCAAATGTTGGTGAGATATGTCAAAAGGAATCTGTTTTTCTGTAGTTTTGACCCTATTTTTTGCAAAAGGTGGGAATTTGTGCATCTGTAGATCATGACAAAACTGCTGAACATCCACATGTAAACAATTTTATTCATTGTAGATCAAGCAGGAAGAAATGAATCATCTAGGAAAATGTGAGCATGAGAAAGGAATGACCTGCATTAATCATGTTGACAAGAAGGGATGGGAAGGTATTTTGACATGCGCCTTTGCAATATTCTGGAAGCAGTTTGTGTCTGTAAAACATCCTGAAACTCGTTTTCCGGAATCTTCCAATAACAAAGTATTTAAAACATACTATCAAGATGTTTCAGTCAATCCAATCAAGTGTCAGCATTTTAAGTGGAAGAATGCAGTTTCACACTTCACTCCCATGCTCATGTAATTGTGATGGCAATTTAGTCTGACAAAGAAGCATAAATAATGCACAAATCTAGATCTAAAGTACATCTTTAAAAAAATCACCTATTGATTACCGTGTCCTGATTTGCTCAATGCCAATAAATATATTGGTAATTATTGGATCAGGCTCTGTAACTTGCTCAAAAACAATGTTTACCAATGATTTGGTGACATTGAGGTTGTTTTAAGCACCTTTGCCCCTTAACGGTGAAAAACATTTTAACAGACATGCAGTCTAAACATGTTGTCAATCAAGTGTCCAAAAATCAAGTGGAGTATTATATCACACACTTCACTCCCAAGATCTTCGACCCCAAGGTAATTTAAGGTGCCTGACAGAAAAAAGGAGATGTAGGGGAAATAATATTAATTAATATTAAGCTAAGTTACTCAGTGGTATAAAATTCCCAGGTAGCAGAGAGTTTGCACCACAAAGTGTGACAGTGATTAGTTGATGTGTACTCCTACAGTATGGATAAATTTGCATTAATAGTCAAAGGGGTCAGTTGAAACATAGTGCTAGGGGAGTTTTGAAACATGTTTCAACTCTGCCTTATTTTCAGCTTACCCAAGGGTAATATGGAACATGTTTCCACTTGCCCATGGGGCTAGATGAAGCAGGTTCAAGCTGCCCCTGGGGTTAGAAGAAACAGTTTCAACCTACCCCTAGAGTCGAATGGAACATTTATCAGTGGGTTATAGTCAACTTTAATTATGTCCACATATGCATACTTATTTACAGACACATGCATCCAGTAATACACAAACATACAATAAAAATTACCAAACACATAAACATTCATATTTCAAGAATGAAGAAAATTAACATCAGTAGAGACTGGGGAGAGTTGGAACATGTAAGAATCCAGTCCTTTATCATCAAATATATAGATCTGTAAAATATTCTATTGTTACATTTAATAGGTAGAACAGTCTGGCTAGAATGAACAGTAATTGACTTGTTAGGTAGCCTTGTAATATATCATTTGATTGAGAATGTTTCAACTTACCCCATTGCATGTTTAATCTTACCCTTGTATGGGGCAGTATGAAACATTTGACTTGTCAATAGTTTTCAATGTATATCTTGCTCCAGAACATCTGACAAGACAATGCCATTTTTTGCACGACCCTTTTGTTGTTTAAATGTTATCTTAAAATAAACCAATGATTAAATACTTCTAAAAGTACATGGCCTTGACTCCGAAGTGTTCCAACTCTCCCCAGTCCCCCAAAGTATTAACCCTCCTTTGTTCTGGTAAATTCTGGAAGGAAATTGCAAACATTTTAGAACACAAATCCCATCTAAATTCCTTGCGGAACTTTAAAACATTGTTTTCCCATGTGAAAGTGAGTATCTGGTTCTATGTTCTGAATCTAGAATGTTCTCAATTATAACTGTACAAAGCAAGTTAATTTGGTCTCAACCTGCAATTCTCATCAAGCACAATGGCTACTGAAAACCTGCAATTTACAAACCTTGAGCTCAACAGTCTTAACCATATTCTGGCTGAACCACTTCCTGGAGAATCAGAGATACAGACCATCAACATGCCAGATACTGCCAGGATTCTGACCTGAGGTCCATGTTTCTGTGGTCCTAAAAAACCTTGCCTCCCCAACTGTCACACCCAAAAAGATAAAATGCACACACATGAAGGTAAGAAACTTTTTCAAACTGCTTTGGTTTCCTACCCTATGGTCACGTGACTGCTCTCGTCCAATAAGGAGCGGAAATATTTGTGCACATAGACTGGTCACGTGACCATTTGCAACCATTCAGAATCCAGGATTCCGGGGTCATCAAGTGCAAAGTGTGTCAAAACTCTAATTTTCACACTACTTCATCATTCACAAATTTCAACCCAAAAATGACAGCAAAGTTACATACCCCTAAAGGCATAGATTCGAAAAATATCAAAACATCAACATGAATTTTCCAATACCATTGTGTGGGAATAAATTTCATTCCTGACTTGAGACAGGCAGTCAGCAATAAATTGCAACAGGCATCTTTAAAACGAACCTTTCAACCTTTGAAATATTCTTCATTAACAACATATGGGGGGGGGTTAAAAGCATAGGTCTAATCACTTAAAACGCAAAATTTGTCACTTGCGCCAAAAAAAAGAAAAGACATGGTAGACTTATCACCTTTTAATTCTCCTGACTTGTCAGTCAACTGAGCTGACAGCAAAAGTATGCCTTCATCGTTTTCGTGATATTTATGTAAAAAAGTTAAAGATGCTGCAAAAACAAGGGAAATACTATTAACATCTTCTCCGTGTCAAAATGACCGCCATAAATTTCAATGTAGTTGCGTAGAAGTCAGTGTGGGGTGACATACTGTAGCGACAGAAGCATGACGACATGGTAGAAAGAACGAAACGTGTACATTTTCTTATGTATTTACTAAAACTGCTACAACAAGAATGTCTGTGACACCGAGAGGCTTCATACAGGCAACTTTTCTATGTCATGATCATCAAATTCAACAGGAAGGAGAATGGAGTACCATATTCTGTTCATCATTAACAGACCAACAAAATGAGCATCTCTCACAATACATTGCTTTCGGTAGCCCAACCTATAGCAACAAACGAATTTGGTACAGTTGGTAGGTGCGTTTCCCATTTTCAGCCAGGTGATTGGTACCGAACGTTGCTGATTCAAGACCCGGCCATTCCGTGGTCACAAAACATATATACTGATGGGTAAAAAAAGAGGCCATCCCCTTGGTCAACATTATGCACGTGTTTTGAGGATGTGTGGGTAGTTTGTTTACTTTATTATACCATTGCTTTTCACATCCACTTTGAGAGGAAATGGTGGTCCTTAAAATGACCTTTTTGGTTATTGTTGTTGTCGTTTTGTTGTCGGGAGGCTATATGCATCAATAGTTTGTATGACCACCATGCATCTGTAAGCAAGCTTGGATCCACCTTGGCAAGCTCTTTGTCAGCTTGGTGATCTCAGCCTGGGAATTTGATCCAACTGGTTTGCGAGCCGGTGTGCCAGTCGGTACAGGGTGGCTGCCGTTCTTCACACTGATCCCTGATTCAACGGTCAGGTACATCCCACAAATGCTTGATTGGGGACAGGTAAGGAGAACGTGCTGGCCATGGCAACAATGGGATATTGTGTTGCTGTAGATAGTGCATGCTGACTCGGGCAATGCATGAATGTGCATTATCCTGTTGAAACAGTAGCCCTAGATATTGTTGGATCCGTTCGTCAACTGTGGGCAGGATCTCATCCATGTAGCACTGGCCTGTTAGAGTCCCATTTACCCTGGTGAGAGCTGTTCTCCCTGTTGTTGTAATTGCCCCCAACATCATGACATTGACCCCTCCATACCAGTCATGTTCAACCATACGTCCATCAATTTTATTTTGAAAGCATTTTAAGCAAACCTGCAAACTCCAGAGTTGAGATCTGGATGCAAAATACTGGAATACAGAAGCAAATATTCAGCCATGCTGATACGTCATACATTATAAAAGTGTATGTGGTCGAAATATTTCCTTGTTACCAACAACTGATATAGTGAAAATGGACTGGTAATGTAATAGATTTTAAGCATGAATATAAGTTTAAAAGGGCTACACAAGTCAGGATCATGCTGATTGAAGGATCTAGAGTAAATAGATGGTAGACTCTTCATATATATATATATATATATATATATATATATATATATATATATATATTATTCACCGTGAGAATACAAGTGTATGAAATGGTCCAAAAATGCAACACTTTACAGGAGTAAACCAATAGCTCTAAAGATGAATACTTTCAGTGCTTTTAACGAAAACAACTCCACCCAAAGTTTGCAGGGTTCCTAATTGCTGCCCCCTGTGTATGTTATACCAGCCATTTTAGGGCTAGTCGACTACTATTTTACTTCGATGCAAAAGCCAGTCGTCATTATCTGTGCAACATGCACAAGCACTAGTTGTACAACCAGCAAATGTATATTTTCATTTCAATTCAAATGTCCTTTAAAATCACAGATGACAGTGGTTTCACCTCGGAGAAAATGACGGTTTATGCTCAGGAGGATTAATTCGATAGAGAATCTAGTGTGACCACCGCCACCCCCACTCCCGATTACCTTTTAACACAGGAGACTTGACTCTCCCACTTTGTCTAGCAAAGGGAAGAGTTCTGGAGGCTAATTCATTGACTTTGTGGATGATGCACTAAGTTATTAAAATTGTATTACAGCATGTGTTTTTGATTGTTCAGCTGACGCTCTGAATGTATGGGTATTTCAAAACTAAAAAAATATAAGATAATGCATTTCAAAACGTTGAAAGACCACTGCAGCGCCAGAAACCTCTTTGCCAGATGAGCTCAGGATGTGCAGTAGTTCTTCCACGGACAAGAAACAGATATACCTATGTCTTAAGAAACCATTGGTTCACACAGGAATACACGGAAGTGTTATTATACGATTGCAAGTGTACTTGAAGGCTGAAGGTTACGAAGTGTCAAAGTTTACTTACATTACATTATTTATCACCGGCCTTAAGCCAAATTTCGATATCTTGCCATGTCGAATTTACCAGTGAAATGTAGCATATAATGTTTCCTTAAAAAGTTCTTTATATACCATGAAATTTATTAGTTTGGATGTGCAACCTATGCCATATTATGACTTGAATATTGTATATACCAATAGACTGCTATCATTAAAAAATAAAAACAACACTGAAAAAACAGTTACCTCTAGCACAATGCCAAAATTACACTGGTTAGCCAAAGAATGCCACATAAAGCAGGTTCAAATAGTTGTATCAAAAACTATGATTTGAGTGTTACTCCACAAACATATCTCAGAAACACTTCTAGGAGGTCCTACATTATTAAGTCAAAAGCACATAAATTATTAACTACATGTAAAAATGTGCACAATAAATGAATGGGATACTCTAACTCTCTGTGGTCTTTAGGTATCACCCCTTTTTCAGCTGGATAGGAACACAAATCCTGAATTGACATCGAAAGATTAATTCAGAAAAGAATATGAAATACAGTGCTATGCATGGGAAAGAGTTAGCAACTATGGAACAGGATACAAATACAATGATTTGAATAGTAAACAGCTGGTAACGATGAGGCAGATAACAGTATGAATAGGAATTAGGTGGCAACTGCTGCACAGAAACCTGACACACGGGGTGACAAATATTAAGTTGTACATGTGCTCCTGTTCACGTCATGTCATGAAGTTTCCTCATAGCATTTGGAAACCTCGTTTCTTTTCACATCAAATCAAGCCTGAAATATTGATCTGTAAATTTTTGGCATACAGAAATGATTCAAACAACAAGGATCTGTTGTTTTTTTAATAAAGTCAAATTGGATGCATAATAGCAGTACCTGTTTCGTCACAATCGATATCAAATATATACATTCAACTCTCAAATACATTTGAATACTCGTACATTTGTTTTTGTAACAACACACCGTTTTTCTTCTTTCTGAAATGATGTAGACTGGCATTTGAAGGTCTTGTCGCAATAGTTCCAATTTTAGCTCACACTAGGCACCAATACAACCAGATAAGGACAGTAGTGGAGAATGGTTTGGAGCAAGACTGCAACAATGAGGGTGAACGACAATGGCCTGCATTTTCATACATTGAAATAAGGCTTTTCTGTATAAGTATCTTTAGCCACAAAGCTGTTGGATTAAATTGTGAGCCCACACAAAGAGAACTTTCTGTGAGTAGATGTTTACAACCAAATGTCTACTAAAGTAGGTCTTGGATTGCAGCAGACACAAGTTACCTAACTACAACAATGCAGATCAAATACGTCCATTCACAATCTCCTTTGGAACGAAAACTTATGAGTCTGCTGCACGTCTTTTTTATATAATAGATAATTGTATATTTGCCAGAGATGACAGCAGCACACATTAGGTAAACATTAACCACTCTGTTAAAACTGAATGTTTCCTTCTCTTTTCCTTGAATATGTTGGGGTAAAAGCTTCAAATTTTGGACCTTTACAAGAGGACATATGATTCTACTAGAAAAGCAGAAAATATCACAATTGACAACAATATCTAGACTTTCTCAAGTCTCTCTCTTATTTTGTTTCCTCTGGTGTATATACATATATATATATATATATATATATATATATATATATATATATATATATATATATATATATATATATATATATATATATATATATTTATATAGATAAAATTCAAAAAATCAAACTTAAAGAAACACTGTGAGATCATTGTGTTGGGCTACAACGAGCATGCCCACAGACAACGGCTGTTCAAATTATTGATGAAAAGGACTTTCCAGATTGGTAGTCTTCATAGTGGAATCTGCAGAGGTCTCCACCTGTCTGCCACTTTTCGCAAGGGTTATTAATCATTCGTGACGTTTGGCAATATGGTGCCGCCTGGACAACATTGCGTGACAGTGTCTTTGACCTGAAAGTCTATATTCAAGCGACTTGACATTGGAAAGTACCGCTTCTGCAGTAGGCTGCACTATGAGAATTCTGAACTTTGGAAAGCTGTGATGCAAAGATTGAGAGACCATGCCAGTCAATGATTTGCTGGACTATTTTCGTTCAACCAGTCTAGAGGTCTGGTGATCTTCTACACGATTCACAATAAAATGAAGTTACTTACCATTACCACCATTGCAAATAATTCCATATATTAGCAGCAAACTTATCCTGTATAAAAATGTATTGGATGCAGAGAGAACACACCATGCACACTACCACATCATACTGAACCAAGGGCCTGTGGCCATCAGTAGGTCAAGATGCATGACTGTGGATACCAGCCGCCAATTTGCATAACACTGACCCATGATAGGAATACAGTGGGATCTATGAACTGCTAGACACGCTGCCCTGCTATCAATCAACCACTAGAACATATCACATGGGAATGCACGAGTTTCACATATTCAACCTACAGTAGATTCATGAGGATGTATAGTACCCAGATCGACATTTTCAAAGCCGAAGGAAAACTTTTTCTGCCCATGTGTATTTCATGGCTTTTTACCCACACAAGATTGTTGAATCTTGGGAAATTAATACTTTGCTTTCATGCTTCTTTGTGATTTTCTGGATCCATACAGATGTGCTCTTGCTAATCAGCCTGAAGTCAATACATACATACATACATACATACATACATACATACATACATACATACATACATACATACATACATACATACTTACAAATAAATAATCTATGGGAACTAGCAATTGATGGTAGCCTGCACAAATAGGTCTTCATAGAGAAAGCATTGTTTAAAAGCACTCAAAGGACCAAGAACCCTTTTTCAGACCGCAAAAGCAGTTCAAGGTTCTCTGTCACGCTTCCCATCACTGGTTGCAATGTGGCCACAGAATGATTTAAGATCACAAGAGGCAGGCCAGGGCAAAGACGTAGAACTCGATCTCTCTTGTCTCTAAGGATAGCATCAATTACCAGCATAGGTTCAAAGTCCACAGCTTTAGCAAAACTGACCCTGGATTCCAGGAACATTCAAAGAGTTATTGAAGAAAACCTGTAAAACTTGGTGGAAGTACCAACCGGATAAGACCTGACGAGCTCCCGGTTTCCTGACATAAAAACTACAGATTAAAGCTCAGAGGTTAACACACATATCTAGACCTATCACTAAACAAAGTTTCGGTGATGATTTTTTATGGTGGTGTTCCGGTTTCCATCCTTGGAAAATGTAATAAGAAATATCCATGATGAAAACCATTACCATTACATTTTTTTCCAACTCTTGAGGAAAGTTAGAAGCTTTTGAACACGATTTTGGAAGCCCTTTTAATGCAAAGCACCACAAATTGTGAAGAACCAGAGGCTGAGACAACTTGCATGGTGGTCTTTGGGTCTTCTGGATTTATAGTAAATTGACCTGTTCTTGGCTGGACAAATACCATCATCCACATTGGAAGGTACAGTGTCAGTTCTACACTAAGCTGAAGGAACTGAGAGACTATTTTGTCACCCATACCTCATGCATGGTGCTTATCTGAGGCCATAATTACCAGTTTCTTTCACAACCAATAGTAGATAAATTTCCTCATTGCTGAAACTCTTTTCCTCTTGCTCAAGCACTTGAATAGCAGACGTTATGACAAAAGTGCAATAGCAAACTCCCTTTCATTACCATTTTTTGCAATTCCTGTCAAATATAGGTGTGTGAGAACCAAAATCTATCATTGGGTTATCGTTGTAGACAACATATAGGGCACGATCTTGAATTGTTGGATTTTTTTATTCTTTTCATAAATTTATTCATTTCTTTATTTACTTGCTGTACAAGCCTCACAACCCCTACACCCCACCCCCGAAAAAATGCGCCATCTTGTGCCACAAACGATGTCAGCAATGACCACCCAATGCTATATTCTTTGTTTGGCAACCAAAGACCACCAAAACTAGATTGCACTGATGCCTTCTCATACCGACAAGCTGATAAATTAATCGGGGTCTGGGGTTGCATAATCCAGCAGCACAGCAAGGGTACAACTGTCAGCGCTTGCGGGTCTGGAACTGGGGAACCAACAAGCAATTTCAATTGGTAACATATGTAGAGAACTGGTGTAAATAAACAGTTCCCTACCTTGACCTAAGAGTTGTAGCTATACATGTATTCTGGGGTCAAAGGATCATTCATTGCCTTTCATAAATACTTTTAACAACAGTAAATCAACTAGAATATTCAAATGACCTGATATGTTTCTTCAGAGCATGCTGATGTTGTATTCAATGCAACACATCTATAAATGCCTGGCAAGCAATACGACACACTCGGATTGTGCACTGCAGAGATAGGCCATAATTTGTGGCCATCCCTGGCCCCCAGTAGCTCAATATGAAGCTTAGGGCTTAAAATCCACATTTAAGGCGTGTCCAGGGACAGCATGTTATTACGTTCCTATTTTTTTTTTACTTGTCTGGAAGTTATTTCTTTGATTTCTGTTTGGTGTAAAATACACTACAGTCAGTTTTCTTTGACAGAGAAAAAAAACCTCTGACATGTTTCTTATCAGCTGGGTCAGGAAGTTGCTTGGCAAGGAAACTTGCAAGTAAGGTAGCTTTAATGCAAGTGCCACAGGTACATCTAAGACACCAAAATTAGTATTGTTGATCAGTCAATACAACAGGACTGACTGGTCAGTAAACATATGTGCACTTCCCATATTATATAAGCCATTCAATGTGGATAGTGGTGGAAACACTATACACCCAAGTTACTGAATCAACAGATAGGCAACATTTCTGTCAGAAAAAAATTATTGCAACCTGAAAATTCCATTTAAGAATGAGCCAAATAAAAAAGATTGCCGCACATGGTAAATTTTGGACAATTGACCTGCTGAAGCAACATTATTTCTGTTCAGAAACTCTCTAATTTGCATTGGATGTTTTTGTGACTTTACATTTACAGTGCAGTTTAATGTGTTGGCATGTCCACATTACATGTATTAAGAATCCGTACCAGTCCTGTTCCTGACTTGAATTGACAATCCTGGATTGAATTTCTAGAAATCAGGAAGAGGACGAAATATACATGATTTGCATCAGAACCTACCCCATCCATGAGTGTCCTTGCAATGCAGTACCTGATATACAACCGTTCGATAACATTTAATATAATGTCTACATTATCACATCACTTCTTCGCATTCATTCATTTATTAAATCGGAAGAGGTAGTTCCAGGAACAAATCAAAAGAGGTTACACCTTTCGGAAATAACATGTTCGTGTCCATTGTAGTTCAGAAGGACACACTTGTTTTTGAAAAAATATTTTCATCTATCATGACTTGCATTCAATATCAAATAAGCTTTTAGTGTTGCACCACCATTTTACTTTGCCCACTTGTTTCAATGTTTCTGTGGACTTCTATTCTGGCACTAAGTTTCATTTTTGAAACTTTTTGAGACAGCTTATTGATGTATGATGCTTTTATTGTACTACTTCAGTTGCCCCTGCATTTGCCTTATCTGCTGTTCTTTTGCTTGTATTAGGTTCAAGTTACTGGTTGCTGCCATTCTGTGTAATAATGTCTGAATTGTCGCAAGGCCCATATATGGTTCTTATCCATCTTGTGTTTAGTATGTATGGATTTCGTGCAAAGAATACCAATAGAGCTGCGCAGAGTGAAATGTCAGAAGATCGTGCGTATTGTATTAACGTCCCTGACCCTGGCCACCCTGATACAATATACCACATTGGTGGTCTTCATTGGCCTTACCCAGTTTTGCTACTATACTTTACCTTAAATCACATAACAAAAGTATGTATGCATTTAAGAGATGAAGATGGTGACAAGTATTATGATGTAAAGAATATATTGCGATATTTCACCAGCTATAGACCACTTGGTGAAAGTAAACAATGTAAACTGAGAAAAATCTGTGATGCACTTCTTATGCTGCATGGCTATGAGCGCTCTTGTGAATTTGTCAGCAGGCAAAGCATCTGCAAAATACACAACAGTTCCCCGGAGAGACGTGGACAACAAGTTTTTAACAACGACGATGAGACAACTGTATTATAGTTCAAATGTGCCAAATCAAGTAACATATTCGAAAAATAAAGACATGCCATTGTCCATCATCCGAAAGATCCATGACCAAAAATTATCTGATTCAAATGAATGAAAAAAGCTTACACCTGACTTGTAACAGGTTACCAGCGAAGAAATCAACAACTATCTGCTACACCAATTTAATTGCTTTGTGGAAAGCTCATTTTTACCAACTTTGAATGCTGAGGTTCCCGACTGTGCAATGAACTCTACAAATTCTTCCAAAATTGTGGATAAACGTAGCATAGAATGCATGTATTAAACTTTGTTGACCAATCACAACTTCTCATTGAAGCAACACCTTACACCTCCACAATATGAAGTAGGACACCTAATATCCTTAAGCATTACCAAGGTAATGGAATGAGCAACAGTTATTAGACCATGCAACACACTTAATAGGCCTTATGGAAATGAACTGTTGTTTTGCAATGTCTGCTCCGATATCAAAAATAGATTCATCGATTATTTTCGTAGATGTTGTTTTCAATGAATAAAAATTATATCTATGAGACCACAAGAACTGAAAACTAAGGAATCTGATTTCTATGACTCTTTTCGTTTGATCCAAACATATTCCACCTTGAAAGTTGGAAACAAGCAGCGAAATCTTGCAGTCCTACTGTAAGTAAGTAAGTAAGTAAGTAAGTAAGTACGTAATAATTTTAGTGACAAAGCGAGTCATTGCTGACTCATAAGTCACGTAATACATATCCTCTACAGTTTGATACACAAGTACATAAGAATGAGTGCAATGCAAGAACAAAATCACAAGTGTCACAAGTAGTTTACTGAACTCAAGAGAAACTAAAAACTCAAATGAGCAGAACATGATGCACAGCAAACCACCCTGTAATTACAGGGTACTAAAATTTTCTACAGGGTACTAAAATAGCTGTGCACTCTATACTGGAGATGAGCACCCAAAATTAACATTGAGCACCAAAGTTATACATCTAGATGAAAAAAAAAACATTTTGTTATTAACGGAATAGGTTTGGCGCGGTTGTGATAATGTATTAAAATTGAATTGCCCAAAAGTTTATAGTTGCTTTTGTCGCAGCTGCCTCAGATGTTCTACAGGATTCCTACTTTTTTCATGGAGCAGTGACAGGTGTGGCCATAATATTATTGGGAAGCTGGGTCACAATGCTTTATGTTTTGCAAACAGAGTGTGCAGCAAATTTGCAATTTCGGTGGAAGCATACAGCCTAACATAAGATTTAAAACGGCGAAGACATTCAAACAGGCTTAACCCAGAAACAATCGTACAGGCAACAACTGGATTATAAACTCTTCCTTGACTCCAATTATTGAGTTACAGGAGCACAATTTATTTTGACAAGTAGGTAAATCTAGTGAAGCAGAAAATGAACGTACGTCCTTGTTGGCACATGGTTAATATACCCTGTTGTGCTCATGAAAGCATGTTATATTGAATATGGTGCATGATATTTGGTTTCGTCTAAATGACCTGAAATACTATCTGACTATGATGGATATTATTTTGGGTATTCACATGCAACAACTTAATGGAAATTTTCTGCGCTCCTTTACAACAGGGGAAAAGTCCTGCAGAAAAACGAGAAACTCTATAGAAACTCTAGAGAGACTTTGTATAACAACAATAACAATGCATCAATGAAATGGGAAGGGAAACACAAAGACCAGAAAACATGACTTTTTCAAAAAAGAAAAACAAAGACAGGACAACAGAAGAATAAAAATCGAAACTGAAAAACCATCGATGTCTTACAAAGGTTATTATTACAAGGCAGATGGGTCAAACTTGCTGCATCCCAATATACGTAACATTCATTCAAGCCATGGTCAGTCAGAAAAGCATAACACAAAACTCGTATATCAGACATGGTCCTGTAATCTACTAAAGCGGCAACAAATCAACTATGCTTTAGTTCGTAACATGTCGTTGTCCTTCTAGAAGCTACCATATACTGTCACATCATTGCCAGCGAATTGTGTATCGTTTTGCAAACATCTTGTAAAAATATGCATGATTGCCAGTCTTCTCAGATAGCCTCTCAGCAATAGAATCAAAAATCGGCTAACAATCATGTCTACTTTATTTACCAAATATCAGCTGCATAATTTTGACACACCAGTTGAAGTACATGTTGCATCCATGACTATTTCTATTATTTGTAATGATTCTCTTGTGATTTTGTTTTCTCAAAAACCGTTGGCCAAATTTGCGTCGAACTTGGTGGAGATGTACCTCGGTTGAGTCTCTGCCAAAAGTGTTCAAACAACCATGCTGAAATGATTTTTGGGTCATTTGCGATTTTTTCTCAGGTTTTTGCTCGGAAATGATTTATTCCCCCAAACTGCATGTTTGGTGCTCTTTAGACTTGGTGGGAATGATGTGTGACCCTGTCTCCTAGAAAACTCTTCACCAGGTAGTCCTACTGTTATGTGCTAATTTGTAACGATTTTGGAACTAACGCAATGATAAATAAGAATATGCTTATGTAGTTTTTGAACAGACTACAGACTAGATCCACTTCAAACTTCATGGGCATGTACCTGTATATACCTTGGGTTACATCTGAAGCCACGGCTTGTAATAGAATTAAATTTTTGATTTTCAAAATTGAAGATGATTAAGTCAGGGTGCATCTTCTAGTAGAGAGTTTTACCTGCACCATGACCTGATGAGCTATTATGTTAGCTTCATAAGTAAACACGCCGAGAACACATAGCATCATAAGGTCATGTAATAATAGAAGGGTTGCAATTTTAACATACACATTTTTTTTGATGAAAATACCACAGACATAAAAAAAGATAATAACATGCTTCTGTAGTGTTGATAAAATGACGTAAAACACGTGACAATGGAGGAAAAGAAAAACGCGGAATGGTCATAAAGAGTGCAAAATTTGCGCGAGTGGTACACATGAAACTGGGGCGTGAACTTTTCATTTTGATTACTACAATTTAGCAGCCTGTAGTCGGGGTGCGTCTTCTATTAGTTTTTTTTTTTTTTTTTTTTTTTTTGCTGGACAAAATGACGGAAATTACAACCTTGTAGATGCCCAAAAGTCGGGGTTCGTCTTATAATAGAGTTGCGTCTTCTTAGAGAATTTACAGTATGTGTAGGCCTAGTTTTTTACTATGACATTTTTCAGTTTCCATGTGTAGCTTTAATAAATGTATTTATTTATCAACACCAATGCTGAAAATGTCTGAAAAATACAGATTGTGTTCCAGCTTATGTGCACTGTCAACAAACCAAAATAGTCCTAAAACAATTTAATTACCATTTGCGGTACAATGTTAGTTCCAATTAAGAGTGCAAATATGCAGTGATGCCTTGGGTATCGTACATGGTAAGAAAAGTTGTCTCCATTTTCTAAGCTTTTCCCCGTGTGATTATAAACATACCGTATCTTTTAAACGTCTTTAATGTAAACAGTGCAGTATACTGTAGGTCGAGGTTCTCAAGAGAGTGTACCTACCAATGATTGGTAAGAATTTGTCAAAGATATCTTACCTTTGATGTCATCATTTCAACCTGAAAAACTTTTATCTCGAGAACAAACACAAATATTGAAGATCTGAGACTGCCTCTTGTTTGTTCATAGTGTCCTCTTGAGTTTGCCACACAAGTTTTATATCAAAATGTCTTGTATTACACCCGTAAAAAATCTAATTATGTTCATTTCATTTTATTGTTTTCAATACAGACCTATCTTGTAAAGCAGCAATTAACGTTATAGTCCCCGAAGATCGCTTGATGTGTGTGCAAGCTGCAGTCCCTCCAAGAACACCAACACAAATAATAAACTGAACGCATATGGACTTTCAGACTCGGCAACATCATATTTGGAAACTGCCTAACGGCATATATATATATATATGTATATATATATATATATATATATATATATATATATATATATATATATATATATATATATATATATATAGATATAGATATAGATATATAAACGACGGAAAATAAAGTTTTATCTTATCTTATCTTATCTTAAATACACGGCAGACAAAGACAGTCGATTTCCCTTGGTTGTAAGCAATTTTGATCAATTCTGGACACGACATTCTTATGGTGATGTAGGATATGGCCTTTATTGAAAGCACCGCCTCTTGGAAACACAGTTAGGCATAATGTTATGCCTAACTGTGTATAGGCATAATGTTATTTTTTCATTATAGGCCTAGTTTCGAAAGTTCTGAATTTTGTAAAATTGGCAAATTCAAATTTAGAGTGTGTGTGTGTGTGTGTGTGTGTGTGTGTGTGTGTGTGTGTGTGTGTGTATTTGTGTTTTCAGAAATAAAAAAAAAATGCTTTAGGAAGTAGTGTAGGCCTACTTGGTAAAAGTATCGAACCCAAGCATAAATTCTTGATAATTTAGAAAGATCTAACGTTAAGTGACTTCTGTAGAAGTACGGTAGCAAGTTTCTATATCATTTTGTTCTGTTTTAGGCAAAAATGACTATCCTTCCAGACATTTGAAATACATCAACACACTGCTCGAAATAGTATTCAGCCCTCTCAATAGTTGCAAATCCGTGATCGATTAGGCGTATAAAGTATAAGGAAGAAAGTTTGTAGACCTATATAAAGTTTTGTCGTGTTGTCAGGATAAGATATTTTTATATTTCGTACCCCTCTCAGGAATTTGCAGAAAATTGAATATTGCCTGCTTTTTATGTGAGGGAGCGATTGTGACCTTTCCAAACCTTACATTGGATATGTTAAATTTGATTGAGCATAAACGTACCCTATTTGGCCTAAAAGTTACTTTGTACCTTACATTCAATATATATTGGCCCAGGTATCTGTGTCTGTATAAAAGGTGTAAATGAAGTTATTCCAATAAACACTGCATGTTGATCAATGTATTGTTTAGTTTCTAACATTTAGTATATCTGTTTGCAAACAAACTACCGGTATTTTTACACTCAATTTTGGAAACTTGCACAAGTTCAATTGTGGCCACGATTTACAATTTAGTTCAAAATTCTGCCACCAGAAGTCACCTTCAGTTGTTACGATATTTCCATAATTAATGCGCATGTCCGGAAGTTAGCTGAAAAAGGTACCATTTTCATGAAAACATTGAAGTTAAATTTGATGGCCAAGAATGTGTTTTCTTCGAGGATTTCAGTGAATCCCGAGCCAAATAGCTGTAGTTAGGGGAAAGTATGTCAACTTCAAGTTCGGTAGACATATCCAGAAGGAATCCACAGGATGATTTTGAATTGATTCAGCGCGTAGGGAGTGGGACTTATGGCGACGTTTACAAGGTATGACTGTGATCCAACCCGAACCCCATTTTTCAGGTGGGGGAACTCGCCATTTCCGACCAGCTGACAAAGACATCACGCCGCTAAACACCCCCTGTGATAGAAATGAAGAAGTTGAAGGTTACTGCACTTTCCAAAGTTGACATTCACGGGGTACAAACAAGTACAGGCATTTAACAATTTATAGATTGTACCATGACAAAAGTTTTATAATTAATCCGTTGAAAAAGAAGGTATGTCCTCAACAAGCGGATCTGTCAAGCTAAGCTCAGTGCTGGGGGGCTAAACACAATTGTCTTAAGCTTTCTCCTGTCAGCACACTTACTTGTCCAATTGGTTAAGCTGATACACAGGCCTTGGCAGGTTGCACCGGTCGAATTATATTTTGAAATCTAGGAAATGTTAATCTGATAATTTCCACAGAGGCCAACCTTTTCAGCACTCCCCATCGCACACCACCCCACCCAACCTGGGCTTTGGGCAAAAGTAGAAATTTGGTATTGCAACTGGTCCATGCTAAAATTCTAGGGCACAGTCTAATCAAGAGGGAGGGCTGGTTAAATAGACGCGGAGTGACACGCTTCTTGACTTGAAGTGTGGCATAGCAATTGCACACGATGTACAAGTTCTTGATAGGCTGAGCCATGCGGTTTGTAAAAATGCAGCACAATACATCACTGACCATAGATAGGAATATTATTTGCTATAAATCAGAGACTTCAAGTTCTAAGCTGTACTTCCATGGTAAAACCTGAACAAAGTTGTCTTTTCTTGACGAATGCAGGTGGTCTGTGCAAGACTTGTTACTTCAGTTCTGGTGATGAGCTTGTAAAAACAATGTTATATAGCAATTGAAAACTCCACACAGATGAAGTTTGGAGTGGGTCAGGGTGGCAAACATTTATTGGTGCAAGTAAACATGAAATCAGCTTATGAAAAATCTAAAAAGCTAGGGTCTCTGCAATCACTAAAATGTAAAATGTGTCGTGTGCATTGTCTGAAAAGTGTGTTTTTGTTTAGCGTAAGGAACCCAAATATGCATTTACCAGCCCTCATAACTGAGATGGCGAGGAACACAGCCAGACATTGTCACTCAAAATTTCTCAGTTCAGAGATCGGTCACTTGTCGCGTGTACAGATAGATTAGCAAGTGTTTTTGCCCACCCTCTTTCGCCAATAGGTACATCAACTATACAAAGCAGATATATAATGTCGTGGGTAGTGTATGAATTATACTTAACAACTACATGTGTATATTTTTTTTTTTTCAGCCACAGTGTTATGGGTAGATGAACTAGTTCAGTCATATGCTAAATTTTTATTGTTCAAGTTCATCTGCCTACTAACACCATCTTCACTTATGAAACCCTGTTTTTATAAGTTAATGGCTCCCAAAGTTACCCCTCAATTGCAGACAACTGCAGTTACATGACACTGTGGGCTACAATTTATGACCGGTAGTCATTGGGTATCTGACTTGACACACTTATGTCATAACATTCAGCCCTTGTAGAACAATGCTATACTACAGGGAACCAAAGAATGTCAACTTGACTAGGCATGGCCACACTTACACCTACAGCATGGCATACATGCAACATTCGCAACGAATGTTATACCCTGATATATAAGCATGTACGGGGAGCCGTTAACTGCAGTGTCTGATAAGTCTGAGAGATGATGAAACTGGTCAGACTTGATTTGGTTTTGGACAGCAATTAGGCTTCTCTCGCTAGTTTCGGCCTAGCCCAGTCTTATTTACATGTATATTATGCCTGGATCTCCTTTGTAATTCATATACTTACAACAATGATACAAAGTATGTTATTTTTACAACTGAAAATTTCACTGGTACTCAACCTAGTACTGTCATTGTACTGTGTGCTAAAATGTTTTAAAACTGCAGCACAGATACATTTGTAAAGGCTCACATTTGTGGAATTACCATTTCTCAATGTGTATATCATTTATTGAATGTGAGACTTGGCTTATAACATCTAGGTGTTCTGTTATCTTGTTCATAAGATACTAATTAATTCATTCCATATTCTTAGACTGTGACCTAAAGGCTTTAAGAAATCGCCATTAAGTCTATGAAACTGATTTTAATCTTACATATCCCCCTGAAAGTTTGTTCATTTTGTTCGGGTAAAACTTTGTCACAGGTTGTCATATCTGATGCTCATGCATCTCATATCAAATGGCTTGCTGGCACATGTCAGCATGCTTTCTAAACGTAATATTAGAGTTTGAATGTAATATTTGCAAGCACAGACTGCAAGTTTTTTTTGCACAGAACCAGACAAAAATACAAGGATGTACAGGTATATTAAACAGGAGTCCCTATATATCCAAAATAATGCCAGTCCTGAAGACTGCATATAGCTGTCATAGGGAGCACCAAAATGTAGTTGCTGGTAAAGTAAAGCCTGTTTTGAGAGACCACCCCTAGAACAGGCCAAAAAAGTGGTCACGTAGTCCTGTAGTCTTAATGGAGGTGCAATAACATGAGCAAGATGGCAAAAGGGACATGGTAAACATGGTCTGAAAAGGCAGGTGGTCTTTCCTCCTAGTGGTCTCTCAAAACAGGTTTCACTATAAGGAAATTTGGCACAGGAAGTACAACACAAAATATCCAAATAGATGTTTTTCATGGCAGGGTGGTCTTCTTCCTCTCTCTCTCCCCCCCCCCCCCCCCCCCCCCCCCAAATGTAGATCAGTTTAATTTATATAGACTTTGTATGGAAAAAAAGTCAAGTATTGACTTATGACGATGCTTTCCATGGTACAAATCTGATCAATGTAGGTTTGGATCTCCTACATTTTTGTGGAGTAGAAGTGGTAAGCACTCTTGCCATTTGTTTCGGGGTTACAAAGTTGAAAGGCAGATGTTTGCCACTCAGCAGAACATGCACCCATAATGGTCCTTCAAGACATGGACCCTGTATCAATCAGTTTTTATGCCATTAAGTTGAGTTAAGTGCACTAAAATGGTAGTGCTTGTTTAAGTTTCACTGCTGTGCTTCAGACATTCTCTGGCCAAATTTATGCATTTCTTGATGTAGGGGTGATTCTTTATGCATGTAACTGGTTATCATGAGAGTTGGATACCAAGAGCAGTCTGGTCAGGGAGAGGGAACAACTAAACATTATAAAGAAGTTAGTAAGAACATCAGAGGGTTCTGGGTATATGATGCTTTATACCAAATGGTTTTATTAGTCTTTTGAGTCAATTTAACCAGATTCAAAGTAACAGTGCTATTTTTGCTATTTTTACCCAGAATGTTACCACTATAAAATGTGTGTGTGTCACTGAAACATGAAAGACAAAACTTCTGATGGTCAGTCTGGGTGTACAGCTAAAATGTTTCATGGATACTCCATTCTCCTGAACACGAAAGTGCACAGTTTTAACTAATTCCACATTTTATTAACATGAAGGATGTAGTTTGATGGAGGTATATATGTCTAGTATGTCAAAATGTTTATGATTGTTCTGTACAATCAGCTGAATACACAGTTAATTCCTAACTTAGGATTTTTGTGCACCATTGGAAAAAAAAAAAAAATGTAAAGATCACTCCCAGGTTGCCTCACTGGGCAGAAGTGACCTCTGGTGGTCCAAAGTTTAATGTCATGTTGTCTTTTACAACTTCATTGTACTTTCAACAAGAAAACATTACAGTATATGTCTGCTGTAAATGTTGTGCAAACTTTTTAAGGGCATGCTTTTATGCTGACTGTATTGTTAAAAAATGTTAATGCTATCCATTCTCTTAATTTGAGGTGCCATGTTTGATGGTATGGTAATATGAGTACAGTGGTCCCTCTTTTGAGAGACCATCCCTTGTCTCATCCAAGAAGTGCCTGTGGTCACATAAAGCAGGTGGTCTCCCAAAGGAGATGACTTTTGCATCACCTGCCCAACAACAAACAATTACTATGAATTCCCATTCATAATTTAGAATCAAATATGTCTGTATACATGTACACTTGCTAGACTCATGTCCATCTTGCAGTCCTGTGTTTACTCATTTATTAGTAGTATTATAAGCATATATTGGATTTGTAAATTGGTTTTGAACATTTATTTTACCTATCTTGTACAAAATGGTCAGGTTTTATCTGAAATGGGGAATTGTTAGATGGATAAGTGGTCTTTTGGGGTCATCATAGGTGCTCACTGGTCTGGTTCTGCAAGTGATCTCCCAGAAGAGGTCAGTTATCATTAGAAGGTGTTTTTACAAAATTAAAATGGTCACAAAAGGCAGGTGGTCCCCCAAAAGACCGACTGCTGTACAAAGTTTCAACATCAGTCAAGTTTTCTGGAAGGTTTGCTCATGGCTGAAGAGTAAGCTTGGCTTTGCTCTGAATTTGTTAGTGAATCACCAAGTTCATGTTAAATCTTTGCTACTGTACACATCAGAACAATAACTGTATTATTTGTAACAGTGCAATTATGTCTTATCTAGTTGAATCACTGGTACATTTGGAAAATGTGGGATATATCATGATGGAATTTCCAGGAGAAAAATGATTATGACATGTAATTGTTAAAAAGAAAAATGTGAATGCTAAGAAAAGTTTTTAAACCCCACAGGTGTTTAAACATGGCAGGACTCTGGGGATAAACTTTGAACAAAGTCAAGTGCGTGATGTGTATGTGTTAAACTTAAATGTGAAAGTATGAATGAACCTGCATTGGTACGTTCTGTCCTCTGTACCTCTTCTGGCAGCTATGACTGGTAAGCATATAAATGTATGCCAGTAACACCATTTTGATAAAAGCTCATTTATGTTCATAATGTATCATATATAGGTTCACATGGGATACCTTATGTATGTTAATTCAATAAATCTGTGTCTCATGTGACAAAATAAGGAATATGGACAATACAGGACAACTTTTTGCCAGTATATGATGTCATAAGACTCTGTCTTAGAATATAAATTGTGATTGGAGGGAAGTGCTCATCACTTCATAGGTCAAGTTTTACACTGATGCATGAAAAATCAAAAGGTTAATTTTCATTCCCAACATTCTTTTAAATATTTTGAACATTTGGTGCTAAGATATACATGTGTGTATCCTTGTGGTTTGTAGGCACGGAACCTGGCATCCAATGAGTTGGCCGCCATCAAGGTCATCAAGTTGGAACCAGGTAAGTTCTTGATCTTCTGGAGTTGTGCATTATACAAAATGATACATGTACATAAGGGTCACAATCACATTACATGTATGTTACTGAGTTGTGGCAGAGTTTTAGCTTTATATTTGCAACACTCATGAATGCAACTTATCTTATCAGTTTATCTGCTACTTGCTAGTGTGCCCAGTTGTAAACAGTTCTTGTCACGAACTGAACCATGTACAGTGAAACCTGTTTTGAGAGACCACCCCTAGAGCAGGCCAAAAAGTGGTCATATAAGGCAGGTGGTCTCTCAATGGAGGTGCATTAACATTGGAGGGATAGCAAAAGGGACTTTGGAAATATGGTCTTAAAAGGCAAGTAGTCTTTCATTACAGTGGTCTCTCAAAACAGGTTTCACTGTACAGTTGTCCCTGTCATCAGACACCACCCATACTACACCAGAAAGTCATGAAGAAAGGTGGTCTCTTATGACAGGTAGATTAGATGAGAAGCGTAGGACTCAGGAGTTGGTGAATTCTCTCATGAGAGGGTATTCATGATGGTTCTTTTTTGGCAGGTACTACTGTACTAGATATTGTACCATGTGTCCAGGAGCAAAAACTTGGCTCTACGTACCTGCTGAACATGCATTTGGCAATCAAACCTGCGCATGCTGTATGCCCATATATATATGTATCTGTGTACTTAGTCTTAGTCCTACTTGGTTCCTGCAGGCACATATACATGAAGCATCAGTGTCCTCGACATTAAGTTCCACCTGACATTCTGAGCATTCCTAGGATTCACAAATGCACCATGCCCACAAAGTAACAGTTTTGAACTTTTTAACCACACCTGGTTGCTGAATTCTTACTGTCAACATTTAGCATGGAATGGGGTACAAATTTGTGGAGTCAATTAATATGCGCTCACACACACACACACACAGAGGTTCTGATCTGAACTTGGGGGGGGGGGGGGGGGAAAGCAAAAAATGGAAAATCAGTGTAACATTAGAAGATTTTGTCACAGCTCTTAAATGCTCTTTTTTATATTGTATTGACACATTTTGGCCAAAGTCAACAAACATTAGCATTTGGCTGACTGTTCCAAGTGATCATATACATATTGCCACTGATGGCGTCCATACAAACTCTGAAATGGCTTGGGCCTTCTGTGCACATTGCATGTATTGAGTAAATTGCAGGTGAGTTGCAAACAGCACTCCTAATTTTATATCCCAATTGAGCTTTTGATACAACTTCATTTTCAAACCTGGTGCACTGGTAAGCAACCAACATCTCTCCATAGATTATTTTAGGTGCTGTGCAGCCTGATTTCCCAAGCTAAGCAGTGGTTCCAGAGCATATTGCATTAAATATCAAGTCAAAGTGAAAATCAAGTTCCACTGAATGTGCTGTATATTGTTTTATTTCCACATGCATATTTTCCCCAAAAATTAGCAAATTTGTGAGCTTTAACATCACATTTTTATACCCAGAAATAAAACCAAAATACAGATCTATGGTCACGTGAATAGACACATTTGCATACTGTAGTTCTAGGAATTTTCGCGCTCGATTTAATTTCGCGCTTTTCGCGCTACCACCTAAAGCGCGAAATTAAAATGCGCGAAAATAAGTTGCATTGTATTTCACTACATTGTTTGGCATTGGATTACGCGAAACTAAAATGCGCGAAAATTCTGTATTTTCAGAAAAAATGAGTTTGCACGAAATTAAACACGCGCAAAAATTTCTAGAACTACAGTATTTGATTTCACCATGTAAAATGTGAAAAATGTTTCACAAAAACAGACTGCATTCTCACAAAACTGTCCTAACATGTATTGGCATGTATGGATGTCTGGGGGGATTTTTGATAATATCTCAAGTAATTTGGCATGTTGTTTCATTGGAGCCAAGGGGCCATATATCTCTGCCATACATGTATTAGCTGCCATGTAATGAAGCGGGTTGGGGTGTGTGTGTATTTTCATTCCGGAATGCTTATGCACACATGCTATTATGAAAAGTGAGTATGGGGAGTGGATCTCATCCCCATCATGAGGGGTAAAGATGAGTGTGTAATGCAGAAAGTATATTACATTTATGTTAAATTGCTCAGTAAACACCCTCCCACCATTCTGCAAATTCTTCGTATTATCATATACCAAGCACATATAATAAGATTTGTGTTTGGTAAATACTATTCATCTCTGGAGGCAAGTAATTGGATGAATATGGATGGGTAGAACAGGAAAGTATGTCTACACGATAGTCTTGGTATATTTCTGCATACTGTTTTGTAAATTCACAGTCAACACTGATATGTCATACAGAAGGGACTTTGATAGGCATAAACACAGATTT
Organism: Hermodice carunculata; assembly: GCA_964020975.1. Taxonomy (NCBI): domain Eukaryota; kingdom Metazoa; phylum Annelida; class Polychaeta; order Eunicida; family Amphinomidae; genus Hermodice; species Hermodice carunculata. The sequence continues at coordinate 51,445,146 of OZ026615.1, read as the reverse complement.
TTACCACAGGCAAGGAACTGTTCAGTATAAGCAAGATGAGTATTCTCATACAAATTGAAAGGCTACCAACTGTCAACATGTCTGTTTACTATCTAGTAACATATGATAATGATATGGCTCTGGGTCTGAAAGTTTATTTCAGCAACAGTTGGAAAAACATGTTAAATGTGATATATGTGTATCAGAGACAGTACATTCTTACCTATCTCACAAAAATGTTTACTTAGGGTAAAGATGGTCACAAAGAGTTAATGTCATCGTATGTTGATAAGCTATACCTATCAAAGCCTATGACAAACTATTTTAACCCTTAAAGTGCTGCTTTAAGACTGAGTCAGTAGCTTTCCTCGTAACACTTTGCGTGCAATGTGCACAGTGTCCCAAGAAAGCTGTTGAATAAGACTACTTTTTGCTTTAGACTAGGCTTGCTGCTATTTGAATGAAAGGTATCTTCATGAGGAATTTGAATCTGTTTAAAACCATTATATGTTTTACAGTAATGAGAATATGACGATAGGCGTGATTAGCACTTTAAAGGTTAAGTTATCTTTAGCTTATTGTGGAGCCATGTTCTGGAACTCCCTACCCCACTGTATAAGGAAATCATCTTTGAAGAGTTTCAAGACACGCTGTATCAAGCACATTATGAACACAAGGAAAAAGTTAATTACAGTGTGCTTATTTTCAGCTTAAAGATGTCTTTGACAAGTCTGAATGTATGTTCTATGTATTATACCACCAGTTACAATTTTTGCATATGTTCTTGACTCTCCCATGAGTGTATGGTTTACTTTTGTCATTGTTTATATGTACATGTACATTGAACAGTTGAGGGCCTTGGGGAAGATTGGGGATGTATCCTGGCATTTCTCTAACCAGGCCATCCTTTTTAAATAAAGCTGATATGCAGGCAACTAACAGATACAATATACATGTACACTGTATTCACAAAGTTTCCATCTGTGTTTAGGTGTATAAAATTAATGAAGTTGTGTACAGTTATCAAGATATCTGATGTAAATATGTACAGTGTTCCTTTCTTAATAAGGTCACTTCTAGTACTGCAGTGGAAAACTAGCCATTTGTAATAGAGGGTTGTTTTTGTTTAAGAGGGACAGAAGAGTAAAAGGTCATTTTCTGCTTGAGGGTAGTGACCTTGTTACAGGGGGTGGTGACCATTGGCTAAAGGGGGGGCACTACTGTATGTGTTTATCTGGCGAGAATCGAAATAGGCATGCATAGCAAACAAACTAAGCCTCACTTCACTCTGAAGTGACTGGTTGGTGAACAACCTGCAACCTCATAGGCCTGAAGTGTGAAGATAATGCCCAATTAATTATTTGTGGGAAAGAGTTAATGTATAGCATGTTTGCATTGTTGCAAGGTGGTCTATATTGCATGGCCTGGGTGATTCACCCTTTACCCACCATTGAAGCATTATCTCCCCCCCCCCCCCTCGAAAATATGTGCAAACTTCAGTTTAATTTCATTATGTTCATGTGTATTCTTTATGTTAAAGCATCAAGCAAATGATAAAAAAATATCTGAAATAATTTTGGAAGTTTAATATTAAATTAGTTTTATTGCTTTACAATAATAAAGCAATCACAAATAGATATTAACAGTGATAACTGGTGGCCCCCTGTGGTATAGTTATCTGTCAACCAAGATGGCAACTCCACCAGTTGCTGTCTTCAAAGTGGGCATAATTTTACAATTCAACAATAGATGTTGTAAAGTGGAGAATATCCAAAACCCCATGGATAATATGATTTGAACTTTTTCACTGACTTGGTGTCTGTAGAACAGTACAGAGCATTCAAGTATCAGCTCAGCAAAATTGATGCTGAGAAGACTGTCTCCTGTGATTTTAAATTTTGAAGATGCAGTCCTACCTGTAAGTGATGAAAAATTGAGGACACCAGCTGAAGCTACTGGCAGTGAAACCACACATTTCCCTACTGAAAGGTACAGACTGTGAAGAGTACACATACATGATAACAAAAGAAACCTAAAAACATTGATTAAGAAGGTCCTATTCCTTGGTATTGTAAACATCAGACACCCACCTTTTCTGACACTTTTGCCCGTAAGTAGTTTAGTCGTAAAGACACCAATTATTCACTATTTCAAGTAATGATGAGTAGATTAAATAATACATGCAAACAACATTGGTTTTTGTTATCTGAGTTCTTTACACAAAAGGGAAGCGATTAGATGCACATGTTTTGTTTACATCTGCAGTCATTGCCGTTGCTCAGCGATTCACTCTGAATATTACCAGTGTCGCTGAATGAAATTGAAGCTCCTCAGCTCATGCCTTCAGTCCAGTGCACATCAATAATTTAAACCATTAAATGTAAATCCATCACATATATAGCTGTTTGCAAACACTGTCAGTACTTGCCCGATGTGCTATCCTATCATATCCATTGATTATTCTTAAAGGAGGGCACTCATTACGTTGTATTTTAAGTGTTTTGGGAACTTCATGTCAGGCACTTACCACATGTAAAATGGTTTAGTTATATTTTATTCCATATTTCTAAAATCTGCATTTTAATGTTGCTGAAATCAGCTTTACCTGTCAAATTACCGGAAGCGGCAAACCTATGGAAGATCAAAGGCGATTTCGCGGATCACGGGAGTCCTACTTCTGCACCTAGTTTTTTTTACTTGATGAGGATAAACTCCTAGTTTCAAATTGAAGTGGTCTGCAATGTAACGAAAACTAATAATATATGTCAATGTATATGCAGCAGTTGTTTAAAACTGTTTTTAATAACTCGTTTTAGCGAGAAAAAAGCAACGTTTACGAGTCAGGATATGTCACGTCTTTCCTCGCGCGATCTTGGACATATTTATAGCCAAATTTGGAAACAGCGGTATTCTGCAGCCTTCTACACCTCCGTGCGGTAGAGAGTTCCAAGTTTTTCATTGACTGCGAACAGACGAAAATGCCAAGGTGTGTTTCGTGCGGTGGCACAGCCACCGAATATCCAGAAAGATATTTTCATTCTTGGCCAAAAGACACATCATTAGCAGATAAATGGAATGCTATTATGGAAATCCCAGAAGAAGTATTGGCAGCACACAAAAGCACGAAGTTGTGTTCAGCGCACTTCAAGCTGCGTGACGAATTCCGATCGTTTGATAACTCCCGGAGCTCATATTATCGCTCACGTTACACGGTCACGATTTACGACCGATTATCATGAACGGAGTAAATACATTGATAAATAATAATTGATTTGATTGAAACACATAACATATGCATATTCTTTACGTCGATAACGACCTCGGAAACAATTTTCATAATTTGAAGTGGCTTTGTGTTGAACAATGATCATGGTGCGCTTGGCTTCGTTATCAACCGATGGCTATGATTGGCCAGTTGTATAGTCGCTTCTAATTGGTCCGACATCTCGACTGGCTTTGCGTAATGGTGAACTGCTGGTAATGTGGGGGTTTTAATATTTGGCAATTAACATCGGAAATTTGTGAAAATTAATAAAATAAACATCAGATATGAAATCCTGATGAAAAATCCTTTCCAATGATGTATAATACAACGTAAGGAGTGCCTTCCTTTAAAATCCAAACATTTTTTGCAAGCCACGGCAGGGCCAAGTGGACTAATGTTCTCCACACATGTCCCTTCAGAATTATCCCAATCTAGGCCACAGCAAGGACAGGGCAACAGATGCCCATCTCAAATCACACACTATTCTGTAACTTTGTGTTCGTTACTAGTTCGCGTGTCACCTTATAATCCGTTTCTGTGTTTACAATCCTCCGCAGTCCATAATTTTAACATCAACAAGATATCAAATCCAATGAGCAACAGTCCCAGTTTTGATGGTTGTCCCGCTACTAAATAATCATGTGACCCATTTACTAGCGAATCAGAAAAAAGAGAATCGTAATCAGTGTTAGAAATAAGAATTTTTTGGCACTTGTTCCAAGGATAAGTTCACTTAGGGAACAACTTGTCCGCAGCTCATAGGACTTGTCATGGCGAGCGCCGAAGGCGCGAAGCCCTGGTAGGGGGGTCCGGGGGCATGCCCCCTGGGAAATTTGGAAATTTGGATGTCATTTGGTGCAATCTGAGAGCATCTGAGGCCCCTTTTCTTAATTTTCTTCAGCGCCATAAATTCACAATATTAGGGACAATATTACTTGTTATTGATGAGTCAACTGAGCTGTTTATAAAAATCATGATGCATTCATCACATTATGGACTGAAGAACAGGTAGGGTTTTTTTTTTTTTTTTTTTTTTTTTTGCACTTGTCACTCTGATAACCTTGGTCAACAAACCATTTGTCCGCAGCACATTTTACTTAGTACGGACAAACGGATTAGCTCTATTTCGAACGCTGATAATGTTGGAATTGGAAATTGTGAAAATAATTCTACATTAGGTTTCCTTGATTGATACATTGTTTCAGATGGAGTCAACTTCTATGAGTTGGGGGCAGGAAATTTTGCTAAATGAAGACGTACATTGTTTGTAAAATGGATTTTATAATGAAAGGTTGAACTGACTAGAATGCATGATTTAGCAATGCCTTGCCTACATACAAGGTAGAAGCTTATTTTTTATCCTTGGTTGTATTTTAAATGCAATAAACTACAACTGCAAGAGCCATTCCTTGACCCAGATGTCCTTTCTTTTTTTGGTAGCCTAATTGTAAGAAAAAAGTTTCAAACTTTGGGGGTGAGCTTTGTAAATTCAACAGCTTTTTAAGGCTTTACCCTATGGTGGGGACCCTTTCTGTTTTCAGGTTGTCCATCCGGATGTGCACATTCTCGTCACTGCGATATCTACAGAATGCCAACATATATTTTGCTCAGATTTAAAAGGTGATATGCTTATCTTACCTGGCAAAAAGAGCTGATTACATTTTAATGTCACCATGACCTAATTTGAGCAAATGGCAGCCTAATTACATGCTCGTTAGGGCTCATTACCACAGTATCCCCAGAATGCTCCAATGTATTTTGCTCAAATTTGAGAGTATGCTTATCTGGCATGCCGAGATGAATTGATTAGATTTTGGTGTCACCATGACCTAAATTGAACAAACGGCAGCCTTATAATGTGTTCATTAGGGCTTGTTAATGGGATATCGCCAGAATGCTTTCATGCATCTTGCTCAAATTTTATAGTATGATTATCTTGTATGCCAAGATGATCTGATTAGATTTTGGTGTCATGATGACCGAATTTGAGCAAATGGCGGCCTTATTACATGTTTATCAGGGCTTGTTACCGGGATATCTCCAGAATAATTCCGTGTATTTTGTTCACATTTTGCTATATAATTAACTTACATGATAATATGAATTGATTAGATTTTCTGTGTCACCATGACCTAATTAGACAAAATTGCAGCTTCATTAGATGTGCATTAGGGCTCATTACCATGATATCTCCAGGATGCCTCCATGTATTATGTCAGATGCAATTCAAGTTTGATAAGAATAATTAAGGGTATGCCCCATGGGGACCTTCATGTTTTTGGGGTTGTCTGTCCATCCAGATGTGCACATTCTCTTTACCATAGTAACTGCAGAATGCCTCCATGTATATTGGTCAAATTTGCCAATATGCTTACCTGGCAAGATGAACTGATTAGATCTTGGTGTCACCAGGACCTTATTTGAGCAAATGACAGGCCCTTTAGTCAGTGCTTTGCGTTAAAGGTACATCTAGTTTTTTTTTTCTAATACAGCACCTTGTCGTGGTGCTGTACAATTGTCCAATAAGCTAGCAGCATTGAACTACTTCAAGGTTACTTGTGGTTGAGTGAAACATGCTACATAAACAGTTAAGTTGACTCTATTGGGCCGGTGAGATTCACTGGCTGTTGTTCCTCCTGAGACTCTAACCTGGCATACAGAGGCAAAGTAACTACGTAAAATGTGGACCATAAATATACTGGCTTTTCCCTTTATGGATAGTACAAAATCTCCCTTGAGAGATTGTTTTGGCAATCAGGCAACAAAGCTTAATAAGTTATCATCTTGTCATGACAGCTCGACCTGTACAAACTCACAAATGTTCTTGTGTCAGATGAAAAGAATCATGGATTAGGTGCTGGTGTCATTCTTTTGCACAGTTGATAAACTCCCTGCCACTTCACCTGTTTTCCTGTTTGAATTGTACAGATGATTATCAAAAATGTTCTGAACCCTGTGAAAGTGAAACCCATACCTAAGTAAACTCTAAAAGTAGGCCTGTACATTTATAATTTACAGTAAAACCTCTCTAACCGAACACTTCCGTATACCGAACACCATTTCTTGGTCTCAAACAATATACTTCCAATGTGAGCAAACCCCCCTATACTGAACACTTCGCTATACCGAACACTTTTTGCAGGTCCCAAGGGTGTTCGGTATAGGGAGGTTTTACTGTATATTGAAACCTAATTTTCAAGATAGCTTGTCAAAATATAAGCCTCACAGTGAGTGATCTGGACACCCAACAAAATTACATTACAAAAGGCCATTTTGAACATTATAAGTAATACCATGCATGAATATAGTTTAATGTACCATATTAAATAGATTTTCACTCTTTTTTTGTCCCAACAATGGATGCTTGTTGGAGCCTGAATATTAATTTGGTAAAATTGGGTGTTATCTCAAGTGTGTTACTGTTGGTTCTGTTGTCATTTGTATCAGCAGAGCAATGATTTAACTTTTTTCATGCAGACATAATTTTTATTACCACAACTGAGGTTTTAAGATGATCTGTCCTCCACCATTTATATTTTTAGGATTCTCTGAAACCATCACCGAATCTTCTTAATTCTTGTTTATGACATAACTTGGGGATTTTTTTTGTTTTGTTTTGTTTTTTTTTTTTTTTTTTGTTTTTGTTTTTTTTTTTTTGTTTTTTTTTTTTTGTTAGAATCTTTCAAACAAACAAAAGGACTCACCACGAGCCCAATCGCTTTGAAATTGCACAGGATTCTATTTAAGAAATTTAAATTTAGAATTTCGATCTAAATTTGTTCAATGGGTGGCACTGTGATATTTTGGGAAATAATGTAATGATTGATAAGGAAGCATAGTTTATATAACTTACAGTATAAATGTATGGGTTTTTTGGGGGGGGTGTTTTGGGTTTTTTACCCTTCGGCCTTTATGAGGCCAACGGGTATTGTCGTACCCTGCACCATCCGTCCATCTGTCCGTCCTTCCCATGGTTTTACCACCATAACTTCAGAAATTTTTGAGACAGGACTTTCAAATTGCACATGATATTACACTCCTGTATGGCCTACTTTGTGTGCAAGCATAGTTGACCTTGACCTAATTCTCAAGGTCACACAGTGGTCACATATGCTAAGCAACATTACTGCTCTAACTATTGAAAACCCGTGTCTAGCAATTGAAATCTTACACACAAGAAGCTTCATAGAGTGATCTAGAAGCCTATTGAAAATCAAGGTCAGAGCTTTATATTTGACGTACTTTCTGAGGTCAAAGGTCAAGTTCACAATGGTGGTATTGGTATAAGTAAGGAAGTTTTTAAGTCACTTACATGAAGTTTTATACACACATGTATCACTACCAAAGAATGTGTCATGAATCAAAAGTATGTCACTAGGTCAAGTATCTTGGTCAAAGTGACCTATTCATTGAAATTTTGTTTACCCCACTATAACTTCAGAAGCTTTTGAGACAGGACTTTCAAATTACATATAATAGTACACCACTATAAGGCTTGCAAGTGTAACTGACCTTGACCTAATTTTTAAGGTCACACACGAGTCACAAGTTGGCTGAGTGACATTGTACATCTAGAAATCTAAATCTTACAACAAAAGAAGCAACATAGGTTGATCTAGAAGGTTATTGAAAGTCAAGGTTATACCTTGATATTTGACCTAATGTTTTTGAGGTCAAAGGTCAAGTGTACAATAGTAGTATTTGTGTAGGTAAGAAAATTTTAAAGTCAGTTTTATGAAACATCACACACATGTATCACAAGCACCGCATGCTTTTACACCTCTTTAAGGCCTGCACTTAGTTCAAATTCCTATTCACTTACAGCAAAAGAGATTGAAGGTGTCCGAAGGGTACTGCGTTCTTTGAACAGTATTTTTTCCTCTTGTTAAGTTCAGATGTACCTGGACATGATCTTGGTAAAACTGTGCCACTTGTATGGATCCATGTATTAGCTGTTAAACTGAGCTGGTCTCAGGCTGTGACTTATTTTGGGTTCAGTGTATCAAGGTCAGCAGAAGATGGGCTGTTCACACAACCATCTTGTTTTAAGATTACACTCCTATCAACCAATCAGAATCTTGAGGACCCTTGGTTGTACAGACAGGCCTTGTGGCATAAGAGAAGCGTGTCATGTCATCTATGTTTGGTCAGAATTGAACAAGGTCCAGTATATGCAGTATCCTGGGGGGGGGGGGGGGGGGGCGGAGGGTTTAAGCAGCTGAGGTGACTGGCAGTCAAGCTACTGGCCAGATTCACTTCAAACTTGGTGGGAATGTACCTTGGTTGGATCTCTACTAAATATGTTCCAATGGTCAGGCACCAGGGATTTTTATTTTTGACTTTCTTTCCAAAACCACAGACCAGATTCACTTCAAACTGGGTGAGAATGTACCTTGGTTGGATCTATACTAAATATGTTCACATTGTCACACACCAGTGATTTTTATTTTCGACTTGCTTTCCAAAACCACTGGCCAGATTCACTTCAATCTTTCAAGAGTTCTAGGGTGTATGAAAATCAAGGTCCCCGTCGATATTGGTGGTGTCACCTAGAATATTATGCTATATAGGGGTCAAAATGTGAAAATCTTGAATCTGAACACTCCAGTACCTAAAATTCTTTATCGGATCTTCACGAAATTTGGTGGGATTATGGATGAGGTCAAAATCTGTGTTGCTAGTGATAATATTGACTCAGCCTACAATTTTACAGAAATTATGGGCCAAAATGTGTTTTAAGATATAAAATTCCATATTTGGAAAAGTAATTGGATTAGAGTTGCCAATCTTACAGGATATATAGACCAGGTCAAATGGTAGAATGTTATACAGTATCAGTAACCTTGACCTATTTTGTGAGGTCACCATGCTTGTTAAGTTGAAAGAGGTGATTTTGTAATGACAGGGTGCAGCTTGGACATAAATGACTAAGAGAATTGAGCCTCCAGATTGAAATTGGACTTGGTTAAATTGTACATGAAACTGTACATAGTGACCTACTTTTTGGGTCACCTCGACTGAATGCTCTGCACCCCATAATTTTTTCATTTGGCCCATATAACATTTAGAAGTTATATAGTGTATAAAAATCTCCGTTGGCATCAATGCTGGTGGTGCCATCTATGGTATTATGTAATACACAGGTCAAAATGTGAAAATCTTGTGGCAGTCCAGCATCCTTAATTTTTGATGGATCTTCATGAAACGTAGTGGGATTGTAGAAGAGTTCAAAATCTCAGTTGATTATGCCACTCAGATTGTGCTAAAACTTGGTGGATGTGTAGCCAATGGAAGGGGTCAACAAAGTTGTTCACTAGTTGTTGATACTGGGAATTCCTGATTTTAAACAAATTTTTCAGTTTGGTTATGTGTTCATGAATTCATGCAGTCCTGTTGATTACTATATATTTACATTCAATCTAACTTTTAACATTGCAAGTAAAGGAGAGAGCCTGGTGTGTTATGAGACCATAACACATCAGCCTTGTGTATCATGGAACCATAACACAGGTGTCCCGCTCACATTCCAATAAGCCACGCCTACCTGGGTTTCCGGAACTTAACACTTGAACATGCTCGGCAAATCAGTTTTTGATCGTTTCTCTTTATTCTATGTATGAAGTTTATAAATTTCATGTAATTGAGTAGAAAAATTAAGAGGGAAATGTAAATATAAGCAATGAGGGTCACTTTTGTGTGTTTTATGGCAGTATGACATGGGTGATTGAAGCTGGCATCGGGCGAGGCGCACTGGCGTGCGCCACACCCACAATATCAGCTTCAATCACACGCGTCATTATGCCATAACACACACAAAATTGACCCTCTTTTCTTAAGTCAGTCAATTTGGATTGCAATGGAAATTCACATTTTTAGCTTGGGTGACTTTTGTCAGTCATCTGAGTGTTTACTGTGGTCTGTCGATCCATTTGATCAAATGGTCTGGCTCAACTTTTTTTTTTTTATAATAATTTTTTTGTTCAGTTTTTTTTTTTAAACCTTTAAACATCTTCTCTGAAACCACTCAGCTAATTGCGTTAGAATTGCAAAGGGACACTTTTTTGGATGCCTAGACCTTTGTTCAAATGCTGATGTTGGAATTTTTTAATGAATTTTTGTGTGTTTTTGTTATCTCTGACTTCTCCAGAACCATCAGTTACATTGAGCTGAAACATCATACAAATGTGCCTTGTAGAAGGTTTAATCAGAAGTTTTTCATTAGGTAATGATGTTGTGGATATCTGATTTTGAAGGATTTTTTCAATTTTGGTACTGATCAGTTTATCCATACATGCCTATTGATTACTACATGTATATGTAAATCAGTAGAGATTGTAATAAGAATTAGCATTTTTGACCTCTCCAAAACCTTAACCCAGATTGACTTCAAACTTGGTACATGCACCAATGTTGCTGTAGTGGGTCTCTACCAAGTTTATCAAAACATCACACTCCATTCATTTTGGATTTTTTAATCATTTTTGGTTCTTTTTAGGCCAAATCCCCAAGGTCACAGAACCAAGATCCACTTATGTGAAATATGATTGATTTTGATAGTCCACAGGGATTAGAACATACTTGAGGAAACTAACTGTGATTATGTTTTAAGAAGTAGGTCGTCATGAATATGCTTGTGAAATTTGATGCTCTCATGAGATATCAATAAATTAACATTGACTTCTCTGTGAGAGTCACGATGCAATTCAAGTAGATAAGGCTTTCTAAATGCAGCAAGCTCAGTCGGGGCATTCATGCAATTGACATGTAGTTGTATGTAAATGTTCACATCAAGATACCATACACTGGATCTCTTTCTGAGAACCATAAACACATGAACACACACATTAATAAACATTCATTCAAAGCACATTGGGTCACCTGAGCACAGGATCAGTTCCTGTTCTGCAAGGGTTTTCTTTTCTTTCTTTTTTCCCTGTGGTGCAGTGTGATGTTTCAGCGTGAAAAGTAGATCATTGTGACTTAAATAGTTTCACAGTAAAATGTACATTTTATCTTTGCCAAAGAAACCAAGGAATCTTTTGGTAAGAATGCAAAATATCTGTGAAATCTCAGATTGAAGTATGAAAATAAGGTCATTGTGTGCTGGATACTCTTCCCACAAACAACATGTCCAAACCTAATTAAGTGAACATTCCACGCATGATTGAAATCCATCAATCAGAGTCAAAGACACATGAGAAAATGTGTTTTGATCCAGTTGAAACAATTAATTGAAAATTAAGGAAATGTAACAGAGTGCTGATAAATAATTACTGAAGGCTCAACCGGGGTATCCATTGTGGAAGCCTGTATCATATACATAACACACCCTTCACCAGACTCAGTGCACTTACGATTTGCAAAGAGATACCAGGAAAGTCATCTCCATGACCTTGACCTGAGGTGATTCTTGCTCATGACATTTGCCAATAAATTTCATAGGTGCACAGAAGACACTTGTAGCAAGTTTCATGAAGTTCCATGGACGGCTGTCAGAACCTTTTGTATTAACATAAATTTATGTTGAAGACAGGACATTCACGTCAGCTGGCTACAGTGCTGTTTTGGTTCCTAACGTTCCACTGGGAAGTTCAGTGTTCCCCCTCTAATAAGACCCCCTTAAGGGAGGCTACCCTCTCTACAAATGCCATTTCTCCATACCACAAAAGTGGTATTTTCATTGTATTGTCCCTTTCAAAAAAGGTTGCCCCTCTAATGTGGCCCGTTTTTGGTTGCACATGGGGTAGCCTAATTGGGAGGGGGGGGGGGGCACTATGCATGTGTACAGACAGGCCCATGTATCAAACATGACAAAATTGTCATTCTTCTCAACTAGCAACTTGCATAAATTGACTGTTTGAAAAGTCCTAGTCAGTTTCTCAGACATGCACTGAGGTTGATACAAGAAAGTGTCATTATATATTTGGAATAATTATCAGTATAATATTAAACATTAGAAAACTCACTTGGTTTTCCATCATTATGCCCATAACATGATGAGAGATTGTCTCCATTGCCTAGCAACAGGCTCAGAGAATTTTGCAGAAAATTAATATAGCTTGCAATGGGAGATGTCTAGTTTTTAGCTCTGGTGATAAGTCAGCTGAGCTTTTAGGAGAGTAGGTCCTCCATTGTTTGTCTGTCCACAATTCACATTTTCGACTTCTTCTCAAAAACCGTCAGCCAGATTTACTTCAAACTTGGTGGCAATGTACCTTGGGTGGGTCTCTACCAAGTTTGTACAATTGGTCCAGATCCAGTGATTTTTGGATTTTTTTGTTTTGTTTTTGCATTTTTGCTTTTTTTTGGGGGGGGGGGGGGGCAAATCTTAAAAAATCTTCTTCTCTGAAATTGCTCACCTGATTGCTTTGATATCACACTGGAAGACACCTTGGGACTCCTAGTTCTTAATTTGTTCACCTGGTGGTGCTGCAATTTTTTTCTAATTTTTTGTTTTATTGCTATTTTTGACTTCTTCACTCAGATTAAGCTGAAACTTGGTGGATGTGTTCCTTGTGGAAGGGTCAAACAAAGTTGTTCACCAGGTGGCACTGCTATGGATTTCTGATATTTTACGATTTTTTCAATTTTGGTACTTACTGGTAAATGCACCTACCTATTGATTACAATGCAAGTCAATTGACACTCTAGTGCTAATTCACATTTTTGACCTCTTCTCCGAAACCGTCAGTCAGAATAACTTCAAACTTGGTGGTAATGTATCTTGGGTGGGTCTCTACAAGATTGATCAAATGGTAACTCTCCATTGATTTTAAAATTTTTTATAAATTTCTTTGTTATTTTTTGGGGCAATCTGAAAACATCGAAAGGGCATATGTAATATGTCAGCTGAGCACAGGACTGTCACAGTCCTCTTGTTGGGGGGGGGGGTGCAGGTGTTTTGGACTTATTTATCAATTTCAGGGATATGGTTTTTGTTTTATGTCTGATTAAGTCTTGCCTGTTAGAATAAAAATGATTTTCCTTGAGTGCGTAGTTTTTGCATTGGCGCAATACAAAAACCTGACCATGGCTGTTATTGGCTTGGAATGAACTGTGTTTGTTATGTTCCTGTTGGGGATAAATTATGACAATTTTTGTGATCGTTTGCAACCTTGTATGTCATGTATGTGTTGATAGTGTGAAATTTACATGGTCCAGCTCTTTGGCACTTCAAGATGCAAATTGAAATCTAGGAAACTAAGTATCCTGATAAAATTAGAAATGATTTGATTAGATTAATATTTCTGGTACAGGTTCTGGATTCTGGGTGTTTAAAAGCAATATTTTCTATGACAGTGTGGCAAGGGCCAAAGTGAACAGTTGAGGGATATTAAGTAATTTATATATGTTCAATGCTGAATGGTGAGGTCACGGTATGTGCAATTTATTCTACCGATGTTATTCCATTTTGTATTGGGCCTTGTGTAATAGCTGTTGGTTTGATGTTCTGAGGTTAATTCATTTTATATTGGCTATTGTGTAATGGCTGTTGGGACATTGAAATTGGACAGACCCAACTGCAAGGAATTATGGCACATATAATGGCACATGTTGGTGGCTCTGGTCACCAATGCGCACATTTCTTTTCCAAGTACAGGGAGAGTTGTACCAGAAGATGTCGAGTACCATGTTGTTCCTCGTATTAGGCACCCAGGGTGGCCATAACATTTGCAAATTGTCAAACTCAAGTTCATTCCCCGTGTTCAAATATTATACCACTATTTTGGCATGATCAGTGGTCAAATTATTCCAGATGTTTACATTATTTTTATAGTGTTTAGGGAGTCTTAAAAACAGCTTTATACTGCTCTTTAGGAAAGGGTGGGGGTGCCAAAAAAGGAATGATGTGGTATGTGGGGTTCTTGATCTCTTGACATAGAAAATCATCCTAAGTTTATATAGCATTCTTACGCTCAGACTGAGATACAGTGTACAAGTTATGAAAAGAATACACAGAATACACAAAGTGTGGATCAGTCAAATTCATCGTTTTCAGGTCTGTTATATTTTCCTTCTGAGAACAGCCCAAACTTGCTATTTACAATGATACCAGCTGTCTGAAAGCCATCCCTACTGCTATCAAAAATGATCAATTGCTAAAGGGGGACTGAAAATACAGGTATTATAACAAGACGTTTGTTTCTAAAGAGCAATCTTAAAAGGACATTCAAGTTCGGCGGGGAGGGGGGGGGCAGGGCTGGTCTTATTTGCCAGTGACATTGTGATACCTGTTCTGGGCTTTGAGAGACCTGTATTAAGAATACTTCCATAAAAATGTAAGAGCAAATGTGTTGAATAAAATTTTAGAGGAGATCTGTCTTCAATATTGCAAAGTTGAACTTTAAGCTAACAAATTCTGATCAAGAGTGCGTGAAGTAGCTTGACCTGTTCTGAATGAGCAGGAAGGTGTCATATTAGAGGGTGATCACAGAGTGGGGAAATTAAATTTCAGATGCCTTTTGGTATGATGAGCACATGTAAATTTTTTGAGCAGTGTTGTCAACTGTTACTTCAGACATACTGGGAGTTATTTGTATCTCGAGGACGAAAAAGGAGGAAGTGTGGGGCGAGAAGGGTCAAGAGTATGACCTCATAATGATATTTTGATAAATAAAGTGGCATTTTATGGGGGGAAACAGGGAGCATGTAGGTCAAGGCATATCTGAAGCACCAGTTATGGTGTCATTCATTCAATTTGACACAGTAAGCACCACTCAGTGAAAGTGATTCACCTCCTGGTCATCAAAACTGGGATTGGGTGGTTACACCACTTGTCATGACTATTGGAGAGTCTTTTTGACATGTGTTCCTTACCAGTGCAGTGCACCAACTATTGGAGAGTCTTTTGACGTGTGTTCTTTAGCAGTGCACCAACTATGTGATGGATCGGCAGATAGTACTGTCTGGCAATGTCACCAGACACCACATGCTGTTCATTTCACCATGACTAGCTGTACATTAACAAGAACAAAGACATTGTGCTGAAAGTCAGGCACCAAACACTGTACTCCCATGTGTGTAACTGTTTTGTTGTACTGGGTGATGTACATAATAAAGTCTCATGGGGGGTTCCCAGATTCTATTCTGGGAACAGTAGTCATTCCTGATTTCATCAATCATAATGCTCTGTATCATCCAGTGTGGGTCTGTGGCAGCATTTTAAATTATCTACTGTAAAGTTACTTACTTTTACACACATTAGTTTTTACTTCGTCCATTTTAGGCATGTGTTAAAGGATAAGAAACATCTCTTGTTTGAACTTCATCATCTCTTGTGTGGTGAGCTGTCCAATTATATCAACATATTTTGAATGATCAGTTTGCATAAATATCATTGGATCTGTGTTATTTTTGTATGCCAACACAGACATTCTGTATCTCCATGAGTTCTTTATTTCTTTCTTTCTTCTTTACTGCCAAATATTGTTCAGCAGTTTTCTGAAACACTATTACACTCAGAAACTTGAAACTTAGCATGATTATAAGTCTATACATGAATTTATGCCTTTTAATTAAGAGGAGAAAATATGTGTAAGATTATGCAAATTAGAGACATTTGAAAATTTAAATCTTGAATATTTCCAAAACTATTATAGGTACTACAGCTAACCAATCCAACTTCAATTCATATGTTTGTAACACGGCACATTTTTGTTGTTTACATGTGACCTCTAAAGGTCAAAGGTAAAGGTCATTTTACCATTTGAAATTTTCTTGTAGCCATAACTTGATCAATTTATATCCAATTCTGATCATGCTGGGCTCAAATTGTAGATATTGTAATGCTGCACATTTTTGTAATGTACATGTGACATACAAAGGTCAAAGATATAGGTCATTTGGACCTTTGAAATTTTCATCCAGCCACAACTCTGGCAATTTTCTTCCAATTGTAACAATGTTAGACCCAAATTGTAGATATTGCAACACTATATTTTGTGGTTATTTACATGTAACCTCTAAAGGTCAAAGGTCAAGATAATTCAGACCATCATCTGGCCATAACTCTGTCAATTTTTCGTGTAATTGTAATCTAATCTTGTTGGACGTAAATGTAGATATTGTAACACTGCATATTTTTAGGTGGGGCTCCATAAGGAGACCCCCTCTCATGTACATAGTAGACCTGAAAAGTTCAATATTTGAAAACCAGGAACTAGTGGTGTTCCGATTAATCGAATTAACCGACAATCGTCCGATTAATTTAAAATACCAAGCGCTCGATTATAAAATTCCCATAATCGATTATACGTGAGCGATAATACAGAGTTTAGTGCTAATCGCGTATTTGTGCGGTAAAACAAGTTTTTAGTAGAATACTTTTGGTACAAATCCTAAATATATTTTTATTATATGGATAAAAATGAAACAACTACCAGTTTTTCGTGACATTTTGAATGATACAACTCCCAAAATTACGCTAAAACTTCGTAACTTTGCCCCTTTGCCGCCACGAAGTTTTGCATCGTCCGCCATTGTTTTTTGTACCGCTGGAATCCGCTGCCTGGAATCCTCAGAATTGCGTCTCTTATTGTAACAAGCTCTCTTATTGGCTAAGAAATAAATATTCCTGGGGTATCCCTCCAAAAATCGCCCAGAATGAGAATCGAACCTCATCAAAATGCTCTGGGTCATTTCCAGGTTTCTCATTGGATGGATTTGGTCATGTGCAAGTCACCGTCCAATCAAACTCGTTGTTTGCCATGTGCTTGAGTCAAGTTCGATTTATTGTGTAGGTGAATATATCGCATTCACGCAAAGATTATAGGACCAAGATGCGAAATTTTGACATCATACTTTCGCAAAACGACTTCGATGGAACAGATTTAGACACAGATAAAGGCAGGAATGAAAATTCCATAAGCAAAGCAAGGAAAATACGCAGATTCCGTCACCGCACGGTGACGACGCTTAGCCTAGTCAACACGATGTGTTGTCGATCGCTGTCTCAGATACGTCACGGCACGATGTTTTTATCCAAAGTTTGTTGTTTTAATTTGATTAAAATGTCTGAAAGGATAAAAATCTGTATAAAAGAACAAATGTAGAATGAAATTTATGATCGAAGGCCGGGAAAAATATACGCACATAACGGAAAACCATGCCGGACTCGTGCCTGTTCACACTCGCTTGTGTTGCACGGCCCGTGGCCGTGTTTGTTGGTAAAAAAAAAGAAAAAAAAAAGGTGACCAGACGCTTGACATCCCATAAAGCTTAAAAAAATTTAGTGGGTAAATTGAAATAAAAATTGCACAGAATTATACCTCATGTAATTTCTGACCGACTTTGTGTTGATCACTAGGAATAGGATTGAATCGCAAAACTCAGAGCCCAGGCACGTTCAATCCAGGAGGTCCTCTCTTGCGCAAGCGATTAGAAAACTGTCCGGTGGCACACGTACTGTGTGCGATACCAGATACTGGCAGAGTGCTAGGAGTTAAGGCAGTTACGTTGTGATATAAGTGCAAAGAGCCAAAGATTAAACAAAACTAATTCCAACAAAAAAAGCCAATATATTTCTTTGAATTTCAAATGTTGGGTGTAGTCCCTGTACTGATCCTGAGGCTGTGGTGGTGGCGCGGGGGAGGATCTTTTGCTGGATGTGTGATAAAAATTATGTGTGATGAGAATTGAGAAGAAATAAATTTGTGTGATGTCACTGATGTGTGATTGCCTGGTTGGGCATTTTAATTTTATGTGACATTATGACATAGCCACGAAATGGATGAATCCCCTGTTGTCACTGCTTTCATGTGAATGTTATGGAAAACATTTAATTGTGTGTGATGTGTGGTTGCAGCATTTAATTTTGTGTGATGGGTACACTCCCTCTCCCCTCTGTAGTGTATGACTAGTAGTACATATTAACTGATTTCTTTTAATAAAGTCAATAAATTGTGACTTAAATATGCTTTGTAGTACTAGTTAGTAGAGTAGTAGCAGTATAGTGTAGAAATAGTGCTTCTTTACTTTTGCAGGTAACAGTACTAACACATGCATGTCACATCATAATGCAATAAAGCACTAGAAAGCACAAGTAAATGCAAGAAGGCAAGCCAATGGGGTGGTATATCTGGTGTGTACCTTCATATTTTGTTTTAAAAAAGAACTTGAAACTGGCTCATTAAGCTCTGTCAATGAGTTGTTGAGAATACTCCCAAAACCGATTATAATCGATCATCGGTCACTTCTAAAAACCAATCATCGAGACTTTGAAATTTGGACCAATTCCCAACCCTACCAGGAACTATTCCTGTCGTGTTAATAGTCCTGATTTGTGACAAGACTTTATTCTTAACATTTGATATCGGCAAAATAAACAAGACTGATACCTGAAGGGTTTAATAAGAGAAAATACTCTGTCACCACTGGTCACAATTGCTGAAAATGCCTAACTGTTAGAATGTGCCAACGACGCACATACGGCGAACGTTATATATTCTGGTGCAAACAAGAAACATATTTTAAAAAGGTGTTGCTTATTTTCTTTTATTTGTGCTCTTAATGGTAACACTGGTATTACTGCTCATTGCTGATGTAAAATGTAGATATTCTTTATTGATCTATGCACATTATCAGGATCTTTTGGTTTAAAGAAGTTCTGTATCTTGCTTGTATTCGTGCGTGAATGTGACGTCAAATCTGTGAACTTTGAACTTTTGTCAGCTCAATGAGGCTCTCCGTAGGTTTTTGCATATCCAGACAGTTACCAGTCTGAACATGTCCAAAGATGCATCAGACGGAAAAAATCCATTGAGCATTCGTTACGATGATCTAAAAAGTCCATGAGAAAATGAAATCAAGTTATCACTTCCCCTTACAAGTCTTGTGCAAGTACGCTGTTTTGGTGCAATATGTAAAGTGGTTTAAAGTGGGTGAATAGAAAGAATTCAATTGGGTTCGGAGATGGAACGAAATATTGCCGGTTGGAGTGCAGATTTTACAATGTGTATATGTGATTGGTACATTTGCCGGGTCCTACTGTGCAATGCATATTTTATATTTTGCCGGGTTCCAGCAGTTGTTTTTGAACGGCGAAGGACAAATATCAAGACGTCTCAAAGATAGTTAGTACCAAGAATCAATAGTCCGACGGCATAAGTGGCATCTGTGTCTTTTGCGGAGTTTTTAAGTCCTACATTTGTACAAAAAGACCATCGTTTTGTTCATCGGCTTGAATGTCATTAGCATAATGTAGGTAAATAAATAATGCTGCGCAAGCGCAATGTTATTAGATCTTATTACCGTTCGGGTTATAGGAAAGAAGCGCAATGCACTGATTTTACTGTTTGTGAATAACACGAATCTTTCACTTTGATGTATATTGTTTGAAGAAAGGACAGAATAGAAAATAGATGGATTTTTTGCATCTGTTGTTGTCTACTTTCGACATAATCAAACTAGCGTGGGAGCGAGCGTATTTTGGAGATCGTTTATGCGCACGCGTAATGTGTTATGACATATGTAAAGCAGCCACAGTGACATATGAAAAGACCTGTTGCCGGAGCCACTGCGAATAGGTGGAACCAGAAGAAGACGTGAGGATTACTCGGTAGTTTCACAAGTAAGTGTGTGTTTTTCATATTTCGTTGTTTTATATTGTGTATTTTACACGAGTGAAGATGTGTTTGTATAAAATTTGACAGGTTCCCTGCCACTTGTGGTGTCATCGCATCAATGTGGTATCCACGTGGTCATTGCCATGTTGACCATCACATGAACATTATGGCAATGTCGCTCATCACGAGCACATGCTTTTGAATATCAATGCATTGCTCACAAATTAAACTTGATGTGTGTTTTGAAGTCTTATACTGAGTTGTTATTGTATGTCACTTGGTCTGCTTTATTGATTGCATTCAATTGATTGTGGGATTCTGAGATGAATCAAGATCTAGGTCATGGATCCGAGCGAGAAGTGGATGTTTGTAAACATTGCCATGCTGATACTGTCGACATTTTCAGTTCACGTTTTGAATGACCTGTCACTCAGTGCTGTACTCACTCAACCTTGCGCTCGATAAGGCCACTTTGTTTGATGCTAAAACTATTTTTTCTTCGATTGATATACTCTATAGGGAAACTGTGCGGCAGAACAGTTTTGAACAATCTGAATAGAGGTTGAAATGTATGTATGTGTATGTATATATATATATATATATATACATATATATATATATATGTATATATATATATATATGTATGTATATATATATATGTGTGTGTGTGTGTGTGTATATATATATATATATATATATATATATATATATATATATATATATATATATATATATATATATATGCATGTTTTAAGTGTGATTAAAACCCCATCTTCTGCTGGGATTTTGGTGTGATTTGTAAGGTCCATCTTCGTGCATACCCTTGGAATGGAAAATGACAACCTGTATGTATCAAATGTACAGGGTGGCCTTTTACAGATCAAGGGTAGAAACTAAACCAGAGGAGAAGCACTTCCAGTGATGAGGGGGCTAACAATTCTGTTTCTATATTGCACCACCTGATTAAAGTGTACTGGAGCTCAAATGAAATAATACAGTGAAAACTCAAAGTGACACTCAGTTATCTGACATATTCATTATAATGACATAAATTTGAAGGGACTGAAGTTGTTGTTCCTTTGGTTTTTGACTCATTAATCTGAAATATTCAGATATCTGACTCATTTTCTTGGAAAAAAATTGTGTCATTCTTACAAGTTTTCATTCTGCCTGCTATGTGTTGACCCTTACAAACATTAAAAATGTAGCAATCAATAAAGCAGACTTAGTGACATACAATAATAACTCAGTATAAGACTTCAAAACACACATCAAGTTTAATTTGTGAGCAATGCGCCGATATTCAAAAGCATGTGCTCATGGTGAGTGACATGGCCATAATGTTCATGTGATGGTCACCATGGCAATGGCCGCGTAGATACCACATTGATGCAATGACACCGCAAGTGGCAGAGAACCTGTCAAATTTTATACAAACACATCTTCGCTCGTGTAATATATACAATGTAAAACAATGAAATATGAAAAACACACCCTTACTTGTGAAACTACTGAGTAATTCTCAGGTATTCTTTTAGTTCCACCTCTTCGCAGTGGCTTCAGCAACAGGTCTTTTCATACGTCACTGTGGCTGCTTTACATATGTCATAACACATTACGCGTGCGCATAAACGATCTCCAGAATACGCTCACTCCCACCCTAGAAATAAATTTTTGTTTGCTCATACACAAACCTACATGTATGGAAATGTTAACAAAATATTCATATTAAGCCCAGTAAATTAAGGTCTTACAGATATTACTATAATAGCCATGAATATTTACTCGCAAATGTACCCAAATTTCATATACATGTATATGTATAGTATACATGTAAACATATGTTCATGCCCTAATGAAAACAAAGGAAAAACAACAAAAAGCCCCACCTCCAGGCTTTAAGCCTTGTTTTAATTTATATATAACTTCTAAAGGTCAAGGTCATTTGCACCTTTGAAATTTTCATCCAAGTTTAATCATGGGTGGACTCAAATTGTAGATATTGCAACACTGCACATGTGACCTCTAAAGGTCAAGATCATTTTGCCATTTGAAATTTTCTTTTGGTCATAACTCAGTCAATTCTTATCCAATTCAGTCATATTTGGGCTCAAATTATAGGTATGGTAACACTGCACATTTGTGGGATTTACATGTGACCTCTAAAGATCAAAAGTCAAGGTCATTTGGGCCTTTGTATTTTCATCTACCATAAGTTGGTCAATTTTTCATCTGATTTGGTTCATGTTGGGCTTAAATTGTAGATATTGCAATACTACATATTTTTGTACATGTAATTTAAATGTGATGTGTACAGGTCAAAGGAAGGTCAAGGTCATTTGGACACAGGCATTTTCATCTAGCCATAAGCTAAATGGAATGTTAAGTACCCAAGGACAAATGTTGTAGCATTTAATAGTTACAACTTTTGAAGGCACACAGACGGATTTCCTTTGAAGCAAATCTTCTTTTCCAGTTATCTTTATCATTAGTTTCATTCCCATGGTACCTGTGGTGGTTCTTCGAAATATCAGAAAAGGATAAGCCAGTGCACAGCCATGTCTTGCTTACAGTGACCTCTTGTGGCCAGCACCCTAACTCGACCTTTCATTACCCTCAGCTCATCACTTGAATATAACATTAATTTGACAGATGAGTGTTCAAAAGGTACTCCTGAGGTTTAACAATGTGAAAGCATGCATTCCTTCCCATGCAGATTAAGACTACACTAATAGTTTCCTCATCAGAAGAGTACTCAAATCTTAATCTCTATCTGGATGACACCCTCTTTTACTTTTTCAACTGCAACGTTAATGCCATTTTGAGTGCTTTAAAGGCATATCATGTATTTCTTGTAGCTGCATGGCTCAAATCTAACAAGCTTAGTCTCCATCTGAAAAAAGACCAATAGATGCTCATTAGCAACAAGCGCAACAATACTGACTTTTGATGATGAACCTGTTACTCAAGTGGACTCTTGCAAATACCTTGGAGTTCAAATTGATTCCAGGCTTAAATTTAGTGATCATTTTGATATGATTATGAACAAGGTGAAACAGGCAATTGGGATTTTTTTTCCAGGGCAGCCAGATTTATACTTCCACATGCCCCAGTCACCTTGTTCAAGACACTCATACTTCCCCTTATTGATTACTGTATGGAATAACAGCATCCGCAAAGTTTGATAAAACTACAAAGAGTGCAGAACGGAGCAATGCAAATTATTTCAGAATTTGATCCGAGAACACATATCACAGACATGCTGGACATCATAAAGTGGATGAGGATCAGACAGAGATTCTTCTATAATTATTGCTCCCTACTATGGAAGGTAACCAATAATGGACACCTGATTACTTGTATACTTTTGTCACTCCTGTATCTCCCTCTACACTTGTGATACTAGATCTGCCAGTGCAGGCTGACTTCATCTTACTCATGCCCATCCTAAATCTCTAAGCACCACTGGTTCCTAAATCTGGAACACTCTCGCCCAGTATGTCCATGATACAAAAATCATGATATAGTTTTAGAACAAGCGTGTCAAATTTCATTTTTAGTAATGTCAAACGCTTCTAGGCACTGGGGTGAGACCCAGTTGACAGGGTCATGTCCCAGTGCCTGGAGGTACCAATTAATCTGTCTCATTGTATTATTACAATTATCTTATGAGAGTTACAGACTGAGATATCTGCTTTGTAATTCAACATTGACGGGTTTTATGTACCGTTAATAATTTCACCCAACTTTTACGTGTTTTATTATTTATCCTAGCTGATTTGATACTCTTGTGTTTATATCCTTGTTTTACGTGTGTTATATGCCTCCATATGTCAACAGAATGTATTCTGAATATGGATTGTTTATAAAACTTGTGAACTTGTAGAATAAGACTGAGTCAGCAACTTTCATTGTAACACAGTGACTGCTGAACACTTAAACCTTTCCCCTTCAAGTAAGACTGAGTCAACAGCTTTCCTATGCATGACTTAGACACTAAGTGTCCAATCTATGCCATGGAAAGCTGTTAACATGGGGCATGTGATCTTAATAGGTGTCCTCTACACTAAGCTAAGTCAAATTGCTTTTCATTACTGTTGAAAGTAGTTGAAAACGCTGAAGCAGATGTCATTTGGTCACCAGCTGGTTTTGGTTGGTTGAAGGGGAAAAAGGGTTTATCTATTCCAAAGAGAGTTATTGACGCGCAGCAGGCGGGGGGGAGGAGGTTATGCCTTCATAACATGTTGTGATACATAGAAGAACTCAAGTTTTTTAAATCTTGAAATACACAATGAGATTGTCAAGTGAGATGACTTGCTACTCCTCAATAATCATGACATGAATGAGCCATGTGGGAACATGTTCACAGGTTATTGTCTTGCCAGCATTAACTGTTGGCAAGACAGCACTCCCATTCTGTCCATCCGTCAACAAAAAACTTCAGAGTGGTATCATTTCTGTGTCCTATTAACCCATTTCCTTCTAATTTAATACAGATAATCTGTGGGTAGGAGATTTTTTACAAGTTATGGATGGCTAGGAGGTCAAAGGTCAGAGGGCGATCAACATAAAACTTAAGAGTGACCTTATTTCTGTCTTCTATGGACCTATTTCTTCCTATTTTCCATGTGGTCATGGATGACCTGCAGGTCAAGATCAATGTCAGATGGTGATCAACAATAAACATGATAATGACATTATTTCTGCCCTCTGTGGACCAATTTTCTTTCTAATTTGGTGCAAATAATCTGGGTCTAAGAAATATTTTTCATGTGGTCATGGAAGACCTAGAGGTCAAAGGTCAAGGTCAGAGGCCTGCAAAAAAAAAAATGTGAGAGTGGCACTATTTCTGCCCCCTATCGTCACATTAGGTTGTAAATTGTTATAGATAATCTGTGAGCCTGTTGATTTTTTTCTATGGTCATGGATGACCTGGAGGACAAAGGTCAAGGTCAGAACACAATATAAAAAAAGGAAAACTCCAGTGCCATTATAACAATCCCTTTGGTCTGTTATCTTTAAATATAATACAAATAATTCATGGATCAGAGGATTATTTTACACAGCTGTATGGTTACAACTGACCTGGAGATCAAAGGTCAAGGTCACAGGGCAATAAAAAAATTGGAGTAGCATAATTTCTGCTACCTATGCACATATATATTACTTTCTAATTTGGTACAGAATCTGTTTGTCTGGTTATTTTTAATTATGCCCTCTCTACTTTGTGATGAATTATTACACTTCAGTGGTATGCTGTATGATAGTTATTTTTTGTTTCTCTTTTAAAAGATTCTCTGTGTGTATGTGTATCTCACTGCTAAGCTTGAACTTGGTATGTCAAGCTGTGATTTGCATGATCATGTGGTATATTCTCAGCAATTATATATTGAGATTAATTGCATACATGTATTCAACAGCTATACTAAATACTTTACAATGTTTGGTCTTACAATTACATGGCTGACAAATGCTGGCTAGACATTCATAGCCCCTGGACATGGCTCTGGTTGTTTCTGCTGCAATGTATTATCCTCTTTGAGGCTTAGTTCAACCTAGTCACATACCCACATAGCTGAAGCCAACTATGAGTACCATCAAGAAACTCCTTTGCAGCACTCTCCTAATCACTTCATTGTAGAAATTTGCTTATAATGAAAATGACTCATGGTGAATGAACTACTTATCAACTTGTGCTTAAAATTTATATTTACTATAAAATGTTAATAAATTCCGCTCACCCACTCAAAGTGTCTGAAAGTGTCCCGAGTTCAAATGTGTTTTAACTGTACTATGTTCTTGTTTAAATCATTCATTACTAAAAACAAAACAAAACAAACAAACAAAAAAAAACAAAACTAGAAGATTTATCAATAAGGTATATGATACAGCAGTCAATGGATGTGTAAACAGAAGTGCTTGCTGAATAAACACAATATCAGCTATTAATTGTCAGTGTATGTGAATATTAAATATTGCAAGAAGTGTCTACAAAAGACTCCAAAAGATATGCAACAAACTGTTGAGAGTGTCCACATAATGAGACAGCTGAGATGTGTACTCTTATGTGTATCATAAATCATAAATGAGTGGAAAAGTAAATGCTGTAAATTGCTTTATTTTCACTGTAGTTTTAATTTCACTATTTTGGACATGATTCCTATTCAAGCAATGTTAAAATACCATTTCCCTGTGTATTTATTCTCACAGTTTTATTCCGTCAGCATAAAAAAAGTGAAAATAAAAATACAGCAAAATTAAAGCAATTTACAGTATGTAATGGTTGTGTACTATGTTAATGGTGTCTGTAATTTAAGCGTCTTAGTTGACCATGGATTCACATTGGGGTTGCATACATCATCAGGCTATGTAGTAAATTCTGTAAATTCACTTAATTTCGCTGTATTTGTATTTTTGTTTGTTTTTACATTTTGAATGTGGCACAAAACTGGAAACATAAAAACACAGTGAACTGGTATTTTAGCATAGGCATAACAAGAAATCTGTCCAAATTAGTTGTTTAAAAAAAAAGTTCAGATAAATGCCTAAAATACGAAAGAATGGTGAAAAATTATATGCTTAAACATAAGTAAATTTACAGTATCCATAGTTAACCCTTTTCAGGTTCATACAGAAGCAGCAGCATTCCATGGTCCAGGCTTGGACAGGTGTTTAAGTTGACTGGCGGGCTTTAAATCATGCTAACTTTCATCTATAATTGAATTTATAACTTGATGAAACATTTAAGGAAAGGCATTGAAGCAGATGATAATTAACATGGAGGTGCGGGATGAAGTAGGTAGATGTTGGCAGGTGTGAGTAGGAAAAGGTTGATGTAAATGATTAATCAAAGCAGTCCAGGAGAGATGTATCCTTTCTTGCAGACATCTTGTGATGGCATCTGTTTCATCTCCCACCTGCCTATATGTTAAAAAAAGGCACATTCTACATGATCCATGACAACTTGTACATTCTTGGATCAGTGCAGGAATGCAGAGATGGACCACTGGAGTTCAGAGTTCTCCTGCAAGTTATGATCCATGCCCATTTATCTTTATATTGAACCCATAAACAAGATCTAGAGGAACATGTCAACATAGTCTAGTTGGGATCAAGTGAGAAATGCATGTACATTTAAATTCCTTACAAAAAAAGTTGTTAATGTGCCTAGGTGCATGAAATGTAATTGTTTTTGTGTTGCCAAGCAATTTGCAGGTTGGCTTCTCGTACTTGCCTGGTTGTACATGTATAAAAATCATTTTGTGTGCTTGGAATGAGGTGACTTTGAGATATGCACCATGTTAAATGGTACTGATTGTGGAACTTTTTGCATATTTATTCAGGATTGTACATTTAGATTGTTCTACAGCAGAGCTTTCGTTAAAAAGTACAGTGAAACCTCCCTATACCGAACACCCTTGGGACCGGAAAAAAATATTGAGCATAGTGAGGTGTTCGGTATAGGGAGGTTTGATAACATTGAAAGTATATATTTGGGACCAAGAAATGGTGTTCAGTGTAGAGAGGTGTTCGGTATACCGAGGTGTTTGGTTAGAGAGGTTTTACTGTATGTGTAATGAATACGATTTTCCCAGTTTTTACCCTCGGCACATAAAGTGCCGGAGGGTATTGTTGT
Source organism: Hermodice carunculata (assembly GCA_964020975.1). Lineage (NCBI taxonomy): Eukaryota > Metazoa > Annelida > Polychaeta > Eunicida > Amphinomidae > Hermodice > Hermodice carunculata. The sequence continues at coordinate 51,417,704 of OZ026615.1, read as the reverse complement.
CCCCTTTATCGTCAGTACAGTGGTCTGTCACCAGGACCTGCCCCAAGAACACAACCAAAAGTGCTCTTTCATTTCATAGACAACAATATGGAAATTGTAAGTAAAGTATTCTAATGCAAAGTTTCAAATAAAAAAAAAAAAATGCAGAATTGAGAAAAAAAATCAATGGTGATCAATGTTACCAACCAATCTGTGGACCAACAGTCAACAGAAACTAAGTCTGCATTAAATGTATCAGCGGTTAGGTAGGGATTCTCAACAGTGAAATTTAAAGATATATCATCAGCAAACAGTTTGATTTCAGAGTGAACAATATCCACAATATCAATAATAAATATAAGAAATAGCAAAGGGCCAAGTACAGAGCCTTGAGAGTCCTCAAAATTGGAACAAAAGTTTTGCATGTTCTGTAGGTCTTCATAATGGTGTGTGACACCTATACCACAACAGGTGGTTTTGTTGTGGACCCCTTGTACATACACTGACTCAAGTGTCAAGGCCTTCAGCAAATTAATAATTGTGACCACATGCAGCAGGTGATACCGCATGCATGTAAATGTGGGTAGAAGGCTCAGAAAACATTGTGTAGAGGACTCCATCTGGTTGTCTGATGGTAGCTAAGTCATGGTTCTCTGTAAAAGTTCTGTCATAAAAATAGCCTTCTGTATCAGAGACTAGACACAGCCATGATATTCTGGGTGATCCTTCTCATCATGCATCCATACAAACATATATTGTAGCATCCACTGTTGAGATGTTCAGCACTTTGAATGGCCAAGTAAAATATAATTGATTGCTTTAGGTATTTTGATCGAGTAAGTTTTTTGTGGGGAGGTGGACGGAGGTGATAATATCACTTCCCGAATTTTTGTTTTGTTTCACAGATTTCAGAGTGGAAACTGTCTTAAGTAAAGATAAGGAGTTGAGGTGTACACATGTGAATCCAGTGGCATATGTAAAAGAGCAAGTTGGAGTAATCCAGTGACAAATCTCTGGCAATGCTCATTTCACTGTATAAACATTTGGGCTTGTTTCTTCCTCCACTCGGCCATAATTATGTTGGCCAGGATTATTACAAGCTCATCAGGGTATCACTACAATGCAACAGTCCTACAGTTGTAATTTTGAAGGTGTTGACAGGTTGTCTAACAGGTTTTTTTCCTTTATTGGGAGCTCAGTATGCCAGGTGCTGGGCATGTTAGACAGGTGGGCCCTTTAGACAGAATAACAACAATGAAAAATTGCTGGGGGACTTCACTTGGGCCTGGTAGCCCATAGAAGGTGGGCACTTAACAGAGGTGGGCACAAGCAGGTTCAATTGTATGTTGTTTGAGACAAGTGTAAACTAATGTATGACAAATTGAAACAAGCTTTCTGCTAAAAGAAATGGTTGTACAGGTCAAGCAAAGAGTATAGATGGTGCAAGCTATGGTTCACTAATAGCACCAAACCTGAATTTTGGTATTTTATGCCATTATGAATAATAATAATAATAAGAAGAAGAAGAAGAAGAAGAAGAAGTAGTAGTAGTAGTAGTAGTAGTAGTAGTAGTAGTAGTAGTAGTAGTAGTAGCAGCAGCAGCAGCAGTAGTAGTATAGAAAAAAAACTACACCTTTACAAGGGGGCACCAGTGAAATAGTAGTAGTAGCAGCAGCAGTAGTAGTAGTAGTAGTAGTAGTAGTAGTAGTAGTAGTAGTAGTAGTAGTAGTAGTAGTAGTAGTAGTAGTAGTAGTAGTATAGAAGAAAACTACACCTTTACAAGGGGGCACCAGTGGAATGGGGTTAAATCATGGTTTCATTAAAATGGGATGACACTTGAATAAGTTTCAAAAACGTAAAGGTTAAAGTACTTGCCGTTCCGGGTAAACAACTTGCCCCTCCCCAGGAAAAATAAAAACAGAATTTCACAGCATCTAAAACAAGTAGTCCTTCAATAGTAGAACATCCCCACTCCTCAATATATATGTTGATAATATTTGGGGAATTTTACAAATGTATATGATTACTGTATGAGAATTATGTATTGGTAGATGAAACTTTTGTTTTTTAAGTTAGTCTGTCCTAAGGAATTTGTGTCAACTTAAGATGTTTTGCTACTCGTATTTTGACTCTGATTTATATAATTTATTATTGATAATGAGTCTTGAAAATGTGCATTATTGGCCTTTTTCATATTTCAACTATGTAATTTTGTGACATTTACTACTTCCAAGTTCTTGAAACATGTTTATATTGTCCAGTGCAGCCAACTATTTTTCAGTTCTTATTTTTTATATTTTTTGTGTGATTTTGCTATTTTCAACTTCTCCAGAACTATCACTCAAATTGAGCTGAAACTTGGTGGATATGTTCCTTGTGGAAGGGTCAAACAAATTTGTTCACAAGGAGGCACTGGATTTTCTGATTTTTAATGATGTTTTTCAATTTGGGTACTTATTAGTAAACGCACCTTTCCTATTGATTACTATGTAAGACAATTGACATTCTGATGCTAATTAACATTTTGGACTTCTCTGAAGGAACAATTGGTCAGATTGGCTTCAAACTTCGTGGCAATGTACCTTGGCTGGGTTTCTACCAAGTTTGGTAGAGTGGTCATGCTTCAGTGATTTTTGGATTTTTAATGATTTTTTTAGGGGGGGGATCTTTAGAAAAAAAAAAGTTTTAATATGAAAGTTTAACGTGGGAATTTCTTGTAATGGTTATAACTCAAATAATTGTGGCCAGATCTGTGCCAAACCTGGTAGGGATGTATCTTTTATAAGCATCTCTGTATTTTGGACAAATAGTCAGGCTCCAGTGATTTTGACCCCTTGGCCTTTTAGGCCGGAGGCATATTGTCGTCATCTACGTGTCCGTCCAGCCATGCCTTGTTAACGCCATATCTCCAAAAATACTCACTTCACAGGGACCAAATTTTTATCACGAGGCCATTTAGGTGCTTCAGGTGGCTACCGAAAAGTAGGTCACAAGATCACATATTTAGGTCACAGTACTACATTAAAGGAAAAAACGGCGTTAACTGGATATCTGAAAATATTGAATGTAGCTTCATCAATTATTTATGACAGTTGGTCCTAAGGATGCCTCAGAAGCCTATCAAAAACTAGGTCACTGGGTCACATGTTTAGGTCACAGTGCATTATTGAAGAAACATGGTGGTGCCATGATATCTTGAAATCTTAATTTTCTCATTGTAGCTGCACTTATTATTTATGACAGTTGGTTCTTAGGATGCCTCAGACACTTAGTGAAAACTGGGTCACTGGGTGATATACTTAGGTCACCATGCTGCATTGAAGAAAAATGGCCTTGTCATGATGTCTGTGCTCATTGCATTTGCACCAAATCTTTGTCATTAGGTCAAACAGAAATAATCTTGACCTACCCAAGGGTATTGTTGTCACCTACGCGTCTGCCCATCTGTCTGTACGTCGGTCCTGGCCGAGGGGTTTTCGGTCACTGATCAGCTTCTAGTTGGACCTTGACCTCATTGCCAAGGTCACAGAACTACTGACATGAAATTTACTGTTCACTTGATTACTTGAGGTTTGTTTTTGAGTTGGAACCTTGATGTTGCACATGTTAATGTTTCTCTATGAAGGTCACGCTAAGACAGTACATGAGTGACCTTGATTTCATTTCTGGGATCACAGTGCAATATGCATGTATTTTACTCTTCAGTATACTTGAGAACTGCTTGAACTGGGACCTTGATGTTGCACATGTTAGTATTCTTCCATAAAGGTCCGACTTACTCAGTACATGGGTGACCTTGATCCTATCCCAAGTTCTCAGAGCCACAAGTATGAAAAATCTCTAGGTCTGCTGAGCATGGGCTGTTCACACAGCCCTTTTGTTAATTGATAAGTGGATGATCGAAATTGCCAATTTAATGTTTCACAGTTGCAAATGTTAACGTGATCTTTTGATTTGCTAAAATTGCAATTCAAGCTTCATATTTCAAGTTTTGTGAAAACAAAAAAGACGACTGGCACAGGGAGTCGAGGGACACGAGATGCACCTGCTGTTGGTCCTGTTGTGTTACTCTTTAGCTGAGCACAATGTTGGTGAACCCAGCTAAATGTTCCTTGAAGTTTCTGCCAATCTTGGAGGAATTATATCACTGATTTTATCATTCATTGCCTGACTCCTGGATATATCATGGTCATATGTAGGCCTATTATGAATAAATTTTGAGGACTTTTGAATGGGTTTCAGTGACTGATTATCCCAGCAGTATTGCAACCATAGGTCAGGACATCAGGCCTGTCAGTGGTAGTGATGCTTGTACCCAAGTTCTTCTTGATTCCAGAAGGAACAAAGTGAAGTTCATGAAACATTAAACACTTTTTTGCACAATAGATTTCATTTGTTGTGTAACTATATCAAAAACAGGCTGATCAGTGCATATGCGCAAGGTGTTATCATAAAACTGCATTTTCTTTGGCATCCATTTCAAAGCAGAGGTCAGTGACTTTGCACATGAAGTTCAGTGTGGTATCACAGCATTCCTATTCACTCCATGTACATGCAAGATCAAGTCATGGTTGGTATTAAAGCTTGGTGCACTCAGGCTTCTGGTCAAGTTTGCAAGATTCATGTGTTTACTTGTGAAAAATAGCAACAGGAACAGCACATTGGTAACATGAACTTTCTTGATGCTTTTTCGTCATAAGGTTGTTTGCCAGTGGACATAAAGCTATGCACTTTGTGCATATGCCATACCATGTTAATTGCCCAACTCAATTTCTCATTTGCCTGCTTCCAGCATTGTGCCCAAGAGTAATGTTCCCTTTCTTCTGTCACCTTGTCCACAAAGATTATCACTTGCGAGACTGAACATGTGCCTCACAGGCCACAAAGATCAATGAAAACAGTTCTTCACATATATATTTGGAAGCTTGCATTATTCCTTTATGAAGTTTATCCACTGGTACTGACATTACAAACTTGGCAATGGACATAGGATGATTTCAGTGAAAATAATGAGTATAGCACTATTAGCAGTAAGTGGCATACCAAATGCCATGAAAATGTTGAAGGCTAAACATGGTTGTAACAGGTACTCTGATGTTACGCAAATTTTTTGGAAGTAAAGGCAGAAGTAGTGAGTGGGTGGGCAGCAGCCATCCCATCACAATTGAGGTCAGCCACAGCTGATGAAAAAAAAACATACATGTAATATGGACAATAGTACTTCTATGTATATAAGTTAGACAGGGACAGGTTAGCGTATGGAAAGTAAAGAGTTCGGACTGCGGAATACGGTAATGACTACTAGGAAGTGGTTTTGGACAAAAAGACACAAATACAATACATGTATGACAATATTGCTTGTCAGAGGTGCCTTATGGGTTTATTTAAACATCAGATCTGAAGACCATGTGGAGGCTACTCTTCGCGGTGGATACCTGTTTCCAGTTCACAGTCCCTGTTGTAAAGTTGAAAGAAGTGACTTCGACTTCATAATGATAGGAAATAGCTTGGACATCAATACCGGATCAAAGTTTCACATAATAGCATTGGACATAGAAGGGTACTTGGTGGCATTCTTTTTGGGTCATTGTGACTCAGTTACTATGAAATTTGGCGCTTGTCCAAGCTTATCATATTTTTTTCTTGATACGTCAAAAACTTATTGTCAAATATGGTACAACTATACCATCTTTAGGAAGTTGGGCTTGGGACACACATTGTGAGAAATAAATTTTGTAATCGGAGTTGAAGGTCAAGGCCATAGCCATATGAAATAAATGGGCCAGAATGTGAAAATTTTGTGAACATTCTAGTATTTGTAATTTTTTTGGTATATCTTTATGAAATTTGGTGGGATTGTGGAAGAGGTCAAAATCTTGTGTGTCCCCAGAAAATGTGGCCATGGATGCTTCCAACAGTGGCCACATACAGAAGGTACCACTGTATACACACAAGGTCAAAAAGACAGAGCAATCTCAGTGCCGAGAAGGGTTTGTTTGTTTGCAGCAAGAGTCAGTGTATACTTTGAAGAGCTTGATGAAATGAGAAGAAAAGGGGGAATGGTGAAATGAGGTACATGTAAAAAGGATGGTTCTGATACTACAGTTGCTGTGGTAAATTTTTGTTTTACCTGTAAATTATAATGGTCATGGCAGTCTTGTTATGCCAACACTATAAACAGTAGTCGAGTTATAACCATCAGAACTCTAGTGGCCAGCAGAACTTCTTACTCAGTCACACATGTTGACATTGATATTTTGTGATTTCATGTCAGTTCATTAATAGATGTGCTTTTACTTTCACTCACTTCACTTGTAACACATATCAAACACATGAAAATTAAAATTTGGTAGAATGAATCATGTTACTGTTTTATATGAATTGCAGTCCGGACAGCAACTTGAATAAGTATGTGTGTCATTGAATTACAGTGCAAAGACTGGGAGGAGGGGTTAAAACATTGACGCATTCATATTTATTATGATTTCATGTGCTAAATTCAGCATTGACCTATCAAAGTTGTATGGCGAATGCCCATTTCCTTTCAGTGGCACAGCCATACACATTTTTCCCCTATCAGCTGCATGTTCACCAAGAATAAAATTGGTAAAGCATCATCAGATCTTTTCTGCCTCATTATTCTATTTACAGTCAATCCCTTCCATGAGTTCATGTGTATACAGATAGGGAAAGGGTTAAGGAAGAGAAAGGGTTTAGCTTAGCCATGATACTGTTAATTTCTTCATTTTTGTGTGAATTTTTTTACCATGTATTTTTAACATTTTACTGTTTTCATTTCATTGCCTTGGACATAATTCCTATTAAAACAATGTTAAAATACTATGTCACTGTGTTTTTTATTTTCACAATTTTGTGCCATCAGCGAAATAAGCATAAATAAGAGTACAGCAAAATCAAAGCAATTTGCAGGACCTGTGAAGTTTGCTGATGTGTTATCTGGTAAAATTTGTTTGCTTTGGTAATTGTAACTGATCAATGTACAGTTGTTTGTTCATTCAGCGTATCCACTGAATATGTTGAATATGTTCATGGGCTGAGTAATTTCCTGTGACCATCATTGTATGGTATGCCAGCCTTAGTGGTAACCTCTACAGATTTTTACATTGGTCCCTTTCTTAACAAACCACCTGGCTTGAGACACATTAATCTAGTCATTGCTTTATGTTTTCCATGTATTTGTATCACTGACACGAGACTACCTGCTTGAAGAGACTACTTTCAGACCTGCCTTGGGGACTGTCTCTCAAGACACTTGAAGACAAAGACCATTGTATTTTAAAATGTGGTACAAGAGAGCACTGATATGGATCATGCCCAAATGGTGGTTCCTTGAAATAGGTAGTCTCTTTCATTGGAGGTAAAAAAGAATGTAAGAAGTAATGAGTAAAGTATCTTGAAACGTAGATGTAGCCTTTCAAGACAGGGACTGTCTAGACATGCGTGATATGTCAGTGTATGTGTCTTAAGAATGGCTACCAGACACAACAAATACTTAATACATGTTTCTCTTTTCTTTTTTTTTTTGTTTTTTTGTTTTTTGTTTTTGTTTTTGTTTTTAATTTCTAAGCTAGGGGTTTTGTCAGAAAAACACACATTTTTTTTTCTTTTTTAATTTCTTTTTTTAACAACTACACTGCATTATGATTGCAGGATTAAATGTATGTTGTGTCACAAATGTGATGTCAAGTCGTTTGTGTTCTGGTTATGCCATGGACTGTTATGGTGGCTAATACCTGGGGCATAAAATCAAAATCATGTATTTGTTTTTGAGTTGATATCATTTTTTGCTCCCTGCATTATCGGTGCAGAGTACATTTAAACAAATTTGAATACACATATACACCATGATGCCGTGCTATTTATGCATATGTACTGGAGGAATCCAATCACAATGAATGTTATGCCAGCCAAAGAGAACAACTTGTTACAGGTTGCCTTGAAAAAAATGCAAAAATAACAACTTTTGGGAAGTAGTTGAATCATGCAGGGCTCTATAATTTGCATGCCCTCTAGCACCAGACAAGTCAAATTTTAATCGGGCTACTTAAAGTCTCAAAGCACTTGGTCTGTGGGCAGCCAGAAATTTCGGGTTTTCTGAATGGTATTTATGTAGACGGACAAGTAACATGGAGGGGGGGGGGGGGGTTGAGGGTAGTAAAATGTCAAATCTGCTAGCTTTGAGGATTAACACAAATAAAAAAATAATTGTAGATTCCCGCATTATGCCTTCTGGTTGTAGAAAGAGTCAATCCTTACTTTTGCTTGTCACTCAGTACCAATGTCAAATCTTTTTCCCCACAAAATACAAGTTTAAAGCTAGGGACGGAAATGCAGTGCTCCCTCTTTATATTGCTGGTGGTTGGGTCTGCAGGATAGACAGTGTTATAGCAAAATTGCTGTATAACAGAGTGATTTCTGACCAAGAAATAATTGGAAAAGCACTTCAGCAGGAGCTTAGGGACTGCACTGTTACATGTACATGTATCTGAATGTGACTTGCAATGAGGGGTGTTGTCAACAGCGAGTAAAACAAACAACACTGTTTTCCATGACCTCAGTGGAAGTCTTCCAACTCTTAATTTTGAAGTCCATTCAATGAAATTAGTGTACAGACATGCCTGCACAGGTCACATTGCAGCTGAAAAAATTGGTAGCACAGAAGAACTGGGTGGTGACATTTCATCAAGCAAAATTAGCAGTTTGTTGGCTTTAAGGGTGAATATAGTGATGAGTATGAGGTTAGTTTTCTCAAAATCATATTTGGCAGTTAAGCATTATTTGAGGTCAGCTGTATGTGACCTCGTGTGTTAGTCTGGTCACACAAAGGGCTGTCCACCATTCAAATCTTGGTAAAAGAGCAGCAGAAGGACAAATGAAATCACAGCCCAAATGCAAGAGCCTATATGCAGTGGCCTCTTGTGTGGTGAGGGTAGTATTTCTATGGAAACCCGCTACAGAATCCCCCATCATGTTAACTCTTCCAATGCCAATTGTGACTAAATTCAAATGACTGAAAAGGAACTGCTCTGAATTAAACAAGGGTGCTAGATACATGTTCTTTGTGAAAAGACCTTTCATTCAAGTACAGTAGTCCCCTTGGTATAAAGCCACCCAAATTGTACTGGAAATGTGGCCGCATAAGAGGGTGGCCTTTCTTTGGGGGGGGGGGGGGGGGGGGAGATGCAATGAAGATAGTGTATACTTGCTGCATGGAGAAGTGGCCTCTGTTTAAGGGGTGGCCTCTGGTGAGAGGGGCCTTACAAGAGTGGGACCACTAAACAATGTACCACCATGCCTGTAGTTACATAGAATGTAATGCATGTAGTCCAGGTCAAAAGCTTTCCTTAGCACATTTGGGTGCATGCACCCAAAGCATGCGAAAGATAACTGTTGACTGAGTCCAAAATGTGGTACTGAAAGAGTTAAGGTCACACGGTACAAAATAACTGGAATCACATGACCATTTTGTTGCCTCCAAGGCTGATCAAGCTCTATCTTATCTGTTCTGCACTCAAAGGAAAGAAAACACAGAGATTGGTCTAGTAAGCAGGCGCTTTTGGAGTTTTTTTTCAAAATTAATTTCCCCTCAATGACGAGGAATGCATGGCTAATCAGCTTGGACATGTAAAGCATGAAACGCTGATCAATATTGAAAAGCATGACTTGTCCCATGGGTCAGACTAAGGAGTCAGGCAGTGTCACCAGTACAGACAGACTGCCAGGTATTGATTTCTTCCCAGCTTACACAGCTTACCTGGACACAGTCTTGTTGGCGACTGCCAGGGACACCAGAGCTTTGAAAGACTGAAATCTCTGGGGAGCACATTGTTTGATGAAGGTTGATGTCTCCTCATTGTAGTTTTCAGACTGGATGTCAGCCACATAATGTTTGTTAGACTTTTTACAAGGTAGCCATGCATGATATTGGTACACAACAATTAGTATGTCCACAAATGGGGTCACTAGGGGAAAACAAAAATGGGCCTGTCCTCCTGAGACATGACTTTCATCCCAGAATTAACCATAATTGAAACAGTACAGCGAAACCTTATTATAACGACAGTCAGATGTCTGACATATTCAATATAATGATGCAAATCTTCTTGGATAAAAGTTTATTTTCTTTGTTATTTGATTCATTTATCTGACATATTCAGTTATCTGACACATTTCTTAGGGAACAGATAGTGTCATTATAACAAGTTTTCACTGTATAAACACCTGAAAATATGTTTGTGTCATATTTCTGCTGATAATATCTTTGGCTCTGCTCATGATCCTGCCACGAAAATCCAGACATGTTACATTTCTCTGGATGTGGAGGTCCTTGATTGTGATGTCCAGAATTACTGCAGCTGCTGTTTGTCTTGGCTCTCAGTTGTGCTTAGTTCAATGTCGAAGTAATTGTAAGCTGAGTTGTCCCAGTATAAGTGTAGGTCCTTGAGCTTGCATTATAATTTAACAGGGTCATGTCAATGGGGCTACAATATCCTGAACTGCTGCCAATGTGGGTGTGGCTCCCTGCAGCTGTCTCAGCAGACAGTTGATCAGAAAAGAAACAGGGAATGTTCATGTATGACCAGGATGGAGTTTCATGTACTTTTGTTGTTTTTGTTTTTTGTCTTTTGCTTTTTTTTGGGGGGGGTGTTTTTGTTTGTTTGTTTTTTTTCTCACAAGGGACGTTTATTGACAGGGAAAAGAATGAGTGAGCTTCACTCACCTGTGATTTTACCTATCAGCAAACATGCAGAGTGAGGAAAATGTACTGTAATTTACAAAAAGATATGTAAGATTTTATTTACTCTGTTTATTTATCCATTTTGCCCAGCAATAGGCTTACTTTTGATGCCAACTTGGTGTGCCATGTTTGTTTATATGGATCCTGGTCAGTGAACATCATGACTGACATATAACCAAACATCATCACATGCTTTTCATTTTGTCTGTATGTCGGCATATTACACATTACATTAGTGTAACTGGTTGGTAATAGTACAGTTTTTAGCTCTGCTGACTTGTCAGTCAGCAGAGCTTACAGAATCGGTTTGTGTACATCATCTGTCCATGATACAAAAGTTACTTTCCTTGATCTGGATATAGAAATAAAGAATAACCAGTATATAACAAAAATATCTGACAAGAGAGACCAGTTCAAATTTGATATTATCTCCTACCCTGACTTGACAAGAAACAAGCATATGGAGTTTGTATCAGACAAGATCATACATATTGCTAGAACCACCACACTTTTCAGCGATTTTGTCAATAGGGTTAGAACTTTGTTGCATATATTACAACACAAAGGTTATAAAAAACAACAACTACACAAAACTCTGTTCAAATGTTTCCAGAGATATGACAAAATACCTAATAAATACAACACTAACTCAAGAACATTTGTCAAATTGTGTCAAGATGGAGTTTGAAATGACAAAGTATAGTCCTCAAAGTGTTTAGAGTGGTAAGAGGGAAAGTACCCGGGGTAAAGTATACTTAACCCATCTAGAGAATTTTCTATAGTCCGTCTTAAGTCGGAAAACCTTGATTCTGCTCACTTTTTGCAGGATTTCTTTCTTTTTAATCTTCATCCAGTACAGGGGAAGAGGTGGCTTTCAGCTAATACCTTAGTACACTTTACCTCAAAACACCTCTGGTCAACTTCATGGTGCTAAAAAATGTATTACTATTTACTGTTTTATACCAGTGTGGGTATGGTGGAATAGTGTATGAAGCTTTTAGGTTTCAAAGGAGACATCCATCTGTCCATACATCCATCCATCCGTCCATACATCTGACCGTAGACTTTTTACATTTTTGACTTCTTCTCAAAAACCATTGCATGGAATGTTTTAATTTTGCACATGGATGTTCCCCAGGTGGACCTCTATGAAGTTTGCAAAGGAGATGATGATGCAATCATTTTTCTATTTTTTATGAAATTTTTATTTTTTGAAAAAAAATTAAATAAAATGTCCTCATATCAAGAACTACTTGGCCAATTGCTTTGATATTGCACATAGGTGTCAGCTAGGGTCAACTAGTTCTTATTTTGGCCACCAGGTGGTGCTGCAATTTTTTTTCTTATTTTTCTGCGAATTTTTGTGTCTTAAGGCTATTTTGCGACTTCTTGAAGTTTTTCTCCAGAACATCTGAACAGAATCATAAAATCCTGTTCACACACCCATTCTGAGGGGAGACATAATGTGTTTAAATTGTGTATCTGTCTTAATTCATATGAATACCATGTTTATGTTGGTGGATTTTGCTCAAACTTCATAGGGTATGTGTCTGGTGTATTGCTACTTTAACACCATTTTTACTGGACTTGAGTCAGGAAGGTGATGAGGGATTATCATTGTTATCATCCTGTCCAAGCATGCATGCATCTGTGCATGTGTGCCTCTGTTTACCTTGTAAATGCAATAATTGCTCACCAAATTGAGAAACAGCCGTCAGACTTATTTGCTGAGATGCCTTATCAGGATGTTGGATGAGTTGGCGCCCTGGTGACCTTGGCCAATGTTCAAGGTCACAGGGTTCAACATGTAGAAAATCCTTAGAAAGGGTCTGTCTTGAGAACAGATGAAGCTACAAGCGTCAGACTCAATTGCCTGAAGCATCTTATTTTATCAAGACTGTGGATGAGTTCACTCCCTTGTGACCTTGACCCCAATTTTCAAGGTCACAGTTGTCAATATTCTCAATCATCTCATGGTCACATATGTGTACATAATATGGTATCCTGGATATGGGGGTTGTCAGGTCACTCTGACCATTATTGTAATGTTTTGTTGACAGATTTTTCTCAAACACCAAAGGGCTTTTGTGAGGCAAAGAATCTAATTTGCATTAATACATAAAGTTGCAGCACACATAGTGTATGAATTAATGAAGTGGAGATGCACTTATTCAATGTTCATGACTTGAAAATCTTCAAAATACACTCTATACCACAAACCAATGACAATGATTAATGCTTACAAATTGTTAAATTTTCTAGCCGCCCAACAGATTTATGCAACTAGATGTAAGCCAGCTTGCTATCATACTTCTTTCCTCAAAGTCAGACTTCAGAAATGCTAAAATTAAGCAATGAAAGCTAGGAAGATAAAGGTGATGTCAATAAAATTCTACATCATGATCTGTGGCAGCATGCAGTGCCTTGGCATGGAAGCAGGGTTCATATCAGTATGAACAGCAATAATTAATGAGCATGGGAAGGGGGGGGGGGACGAAACTGCCATGAAAATAAACATCACGTCAAAGCCAGGGCTTGACATTAACCCAAGCCTTATTGTCATTGACAGGTAAATTTTTGGCCAGACAAGTAAAAATTGGGAGTTATATGCAGATTTAATCCAGTACTATCCTTAAATTAAGGTGAGTGAGGTGGTCAGACAAGCAGCAAAAAACCTGATTGACCACTCAAATTTCTTGCACACAAGTCAGCAAAATATAATGAAACAGTCCTCACATAAATACCAGAGCATTCTGGTAGAGTGAATGTTAAAAATTGACATTTTTAATAGGTATGGATCGATGGCACCAGAGATGCATATAATTGTTGTATGGAGTTACAGTTCCATTTTCTATGTATGTGGTTGCATACCCTTGGGCCTTGTATTCCACATTAACCCTATTGTGGTTAGAATTAGATTAAATCAACAGCTTTCCTTCATGGAGGTTGGGTACTGCTAAGTGCTCAACCTATGTTAAGAATGTGTTTGGCCTAGGTTGTGTCAATAGACCTGATGTTCCCAAATCTTTCAAAACACATCCAATTAATCAAGAATATATATGTTAGGGAAAATGAAGATGAGAGTGTTTTATAGTTTCAACAGAAAGGGTAAATCAACTTTCAGTGTACAGGTGGCCGATTTTAAATATGAATAATGTACATGTACAAGTAAGATTATGATGACAGACTTGTCGTGTAAGTCTTCAGCAGCAAAGGACATGTTTATTCTCAGCAGGTGCATAAGTCACTTTATAATGCCATAACTGCATGGTGACTTGGACTAGGTTGTGGTTGAAGGTTAATGTTTTTGTCATGGCCTGGACCTTTATTCAGATCCCAGGAGTATTACACTAGCCAATAAAAACTATCATCACCATAAACCAGAGTGTTTACCAGATTGGTGAGTAGACAGAAAAAAAAAAAAAAAACATGGAAAATTGAATAATGGGCATAGCAGTGGTGTGTATTGGACATGTCAGTCTGCAGGGGTACTGAGTGAGAAAGTGAACCCACAGGATCACATTATGAAGCTCAAGGCCTCAGCGTGCTCAGGGGAACACTTACTGACCCCATACTTAGGGTCAGATGGACTCCTGTACATTATCGTTGTACTTAGAAGTCTTGAGAGATGGATGCTTTGGTGGAGGAAAATGTATAAATATGAAACCACCAGCAGGGTAGAGTAGTAATTTTTCATGGTGTGTTCAATGGCTACAGTGCTAGGGTATCTGTGAAATAAAGTTTTATTTCTAGTTCATTAGTTGTGATCATTTGCTAAGAATTTCAGCTCATGAGAGCATCTCCTTTAATGCACAGAAGACACATATTGATTGCAGTCTCTCTCAGTGTAGCTTTGAAATCAGATGCTCCAACAGTGGTCCCCCTCTACTAATAATTCCAACCATAATGTTGTAGAAAAGTGGCCAGATTACAGGTGTGGCCTTTCTTGAAAGGGATTAGCCAATACATGTATATCTTTTTCCTTTTTTTGGGGGGGAGGGGGGGAGGAACATACAAAGAAAGTACCACATTAGATGGGGACCAATGTAATTCAGTGGATGAAGGAACAGGAGGTCATCAAAATATATTTTACAGTTGCCAGTCCTTTGTGTCATTTCAGCATTCAGTGTTAACTCTTTCCATACTAAAGCATTCAAGGTCTTGGTTCCTGGTTGGTATATTGCTGGGCTAGTCATGCTCCAGCTGTGCTCCAAGCTTGTGTGCCAGGTACATGTAGTGCAAAATTCACCTTTTAAGTTAGGCATATTAGTGGGGGGGGGGTTGTTTTTTGTTTTTTTTTTATTTGTTTTTGTTTTTTGTCAAAAGAGGCATTTGAACATATGCAGTTTGTATCTTAATGCATCAAATTCTCAGATATGGAACTCCATCACCAGAATAGAATGAGTTAACCTTCATCCCATGGTGGAAAAAGTAGTCATCTAGCTTTGGCAGAACCACCAAGGGAAAATACATGTGTTCATGCATTTTCTGAGTGCATTCTGCAAATAAAATGAACTGCTAAAGTGGCCATTTGCTTTCTTGGGGTAGGGGATGAAGGTATTTCTACAGATCTACAGGTATTTCTGAAGCATATGCCAGAAATCACCCAAACTTAGCAAGCTGATAACATTCTGTAACGCAGAGCTTAACATTCAGTCTCAGCAGTGTGAAATAGCTAATCAGTGAAGAATATGATGATTTACAGCTTTCCACTCACTGATAACATCATGATGCTTTTGACACATCAGGATTTGAATCCATATTATCAGGCTGGTAAAAAGTAAATCTGTAAGTGAATGATGGTACATTAGAACCAGTTTTGACAGACCACTGTAATGAAAGACCACCTGCCTTTTAAGACCATATTTTCAAAGTCCGTTTTGTTACCTTTCCCATGTTATTGCACCTCCATTGAGAGACCACCTGCTTTATGTGACCACTTTTTGGCCTGCCTTAAGGGCGGTCTCTCAAAACAGGTTTCATTGTTTACCTTTCATATACATACATGTATCTACATGTTCATGTGATAATACATGCAGAAATCTATAGCGAAACAGTGAGAGGCAAGTTTCAGCATCTACAGAAATGTTCACATATGCACAGCTCTGAGGGCCAGGCCTGTAATATGTTGGTGGTGTATAGCCCCTGTCAAAACTTCCATGTGTTCCTGTCAGGCTGTGTCCCCATTGCAGATACTGCACCAGTGTACAACATGCACATGGACGGCCAGCCTGGTTCATGTGGGAACAATAGCCAACACACAGCACACTGAGAATGGGTGTCTGGTTTGCAGGTTCAGTTTGGGGCAGGCTGGTGGGGGTGGGGGTGGGTGAGCAACCAAGCTAAGTCATGACACCAAGTAGAGGCACTTGTGGGGAGAAATTTATGATTTTGGAAGATTTGCTTCTGATGGAATCATAAAAATTTAGAAGTGGAAAAGGAAACATTTAATGATCAGTTGGCTCTGGACTTTTTGTTTCTTTTGTTCCATCAGCCTATTTTCATCTTATTTATTGGTAATTTGTATATTTACACTCTTTACTCTTTTTTTCAGGTGATGATTTTGGTGTCATTCAACAGGAAATCCTGATGATGAAAGACTGCAAACATGATAATATAGTGGCTTACTTTGGCAGTTATCTGAGGTAAATGTTGAACCTTGTTGGACCTAATTCTGCAGGCACCTTCTTCCTTTTAAAACTACCAGAAATGGTCCAGTGTCATAAATGTCATCTGCTGGTGGGGGTGGAGGTGGGAGGATGATCAAGAACACTATGAGCAATACATCAGTAGCTTTCCTTGACAGACACTGGGCACAGTGTACCTAGAGTATGCCAAAGGAAGTTTTTACCTCAATAGGAGATATGCATATTAAGTTCCCGCCCTAACTGCATACCTGATTGCCTAGTCTCGCTTGGTGAGATATGGCGAGATACGGGTCGGTACCTGTGCCGAGAAACGGGATATTACTTGTATTTTGGATATACAGACTACTTATTAAAGGCATATGGAAATTTTTCTTATATATGGCCCAAGAAGTACTAGAAGAATACCAGTTTAGCATTTGTGAACTTAAATTTCTCAAAAAATGCTTATTTTGCAAGAAATAAGCATATGGCCTGTCTGTGACAGTGATGCGATCCGCATGTTCCCCGTGATCGCCAGGCATCAAACCCATGCTTTGTGGCGGGAAAATTACTATGCATACTGCCTATTCCCAGAGCATATTGTTTATACCATCTCTGGTACTTACACAAATTTTATGAGCCTGTGGATAGATTTTAAAGTTCCTTTGAGAAGCAGCACCCAGGCCAGGTCCAAAGATGGCCTGGCAGTGGAGGTCAAGTAAGGTAACAGTACACACTCGATAAAAGTGAGCTGAGAAGATAGTCTCCCTTGGAATGGTCTTATAAAGGAGGGACCACTTACACACACACACACTCTCTGTCTGTCTGTCTATCTATCTATCAATCCAATGATGGTCTGATCTCACCATGTATCAGCCCAAGCTGATTCGTGACTTTTGAGGGCTGATACATGATTTTGGAGGGCAGATATTATTGGCAGCGGTGTATGGGAATCAAACCCAGGAGCCCTCACACTTAAGACAAACGTCTCACCAGGACGGCCATTGTTCAACCTTTCCTGACATTAGCATTTTAAATTGTAATTGACTGACTACCATCTATCATCAAATTTAAACACCAACAGTTTAGGCCTAAGCTGGATCCCTCATCCATTTACACATCATACCACAGATGATATGGTAACCAGGCTACTCCAGTACGCCCGTACCGGAAGTAAGTCGCACCACAACGGCATTCCTGCAAGCATGCAAATAACATAGCCAGGAAGATGGGTTCTTCGTCGCCAGCATCACGTGTCACACAGGCACTGATAAACTGAATTGTACTACTGGAAAATCAAGGGGACTGTGACACAAATGTCAGTGAAGGCCTTGAGGTTGAACATATAAGCTACAATGAGAAGGAAAATAATTCTAGCTACATGGTGGTCAAGGACGGCAAGATGACGAGTGTGATGGCACTGAGGATTACATAGGCCTATGTAATATCATTGGATAAATATATTATCACATGGATTTTTAAGTATCAGCCCTACGTATCATGCCCTCGACTTGATGTATCGGCCCTCAACAACACGTATTGTCCCTCCCAAGGGTTGGGCCAATACATTGAGTCGCGGTCATGATACGTGGGCTGATAAAAAAAATCCATGTGATAACCCATAAATATAAACCAAAACAGTCAGCATAGCAGTTACAGAGAACATTATGTTTTTGTCTTTCCATTTTTGTTCGTTCAATGGTTAAAACATCTTTTACATGAATTCAAAGTAGAAGACCCACATTTTGTTTGATGGGTAAAAGCTCTGCTAGGGTCCTGTATTCATCATTATGACATCAACTTGTAATTTCATGAGCCATATATCTTGCCAAATACCATGTGTACACATTAGTAAGACATTATGGGGATATGGTTTGTTAAATTGAAACATGAACCAGCATGCTTGGGATGCAGTATTTTTGAAGTCTGTAGTTCACTTGTGACATGTTATGTTTAAGTGATTGTTGCACATTTTCTCCTCAACTTATTCGTGCAGTCTTGCTCAAAGTTTAAAATTTGATTAATTTATCTTCCAAAGTTTAAAAAAAAAAGTCATACTCTGACTTGTCCCAAGAGACAGCCCAGCAAATTGTCTATATCCTTTTTGCCTGTTGAAAATCTGGACATACTATATGTTTCACTCATTCTGTAGTTCTATGCTTTACAAAATAACTAATCAAATAAAAACAGGTTACATTTTAAAAGGTACATCAAGCAAATTGTAATTCAGGTAGTATATGATATACAATACATGTAGTTTGAAAGCAATCATACCCTTGTATTTATATATATGATTACTGTGTGGTGTGTGTGTTTCAGGCGAGACAAGCTATGGATTGCCATGGAGTACTGTGGGGGAGGGTCTATGCAGGACATATATCACAGTGAGTATCCATAGCTTATGATCATAGTATGTTTGAATTGTTACATGTCAGCAGGTACACTGTGGGATCATTTTATGGCAACTTGTGGACCCTGTGGTACCTCCTTACTGGTGTATTACTATTGCCCTATCCTTGTATTTGTAGCTGAACAAAAGGGGGTGGGGGGAGTCGACAGCTGGCTTCCAGGTTAAATAGTAATCCAGTTAGCTTGTGGAATATGTTCTTTTTTTTAAGTTGATCTCTGTGTCTTTGTGCTAAAAGAAGGCCAAGAAGCATGCCATTTCAGGTTGACTGAGGGTCAATATCAGGAAACATGTGGTTCAGTTCTTTAGTGCTGGTTTGCTTTAACGAAATGCTCTGTTTTGTGGAAGCAAATTCGGCCAAGTGTAAAACAAAAGTAAAGATTTCACATTGCCACTCAGATTTACAGAGATCAAGTTCTCATTTTTTTCAGTTGTTTATTGTACCCCCACAAAGAAAGTTGTTTTTTTTGGGGGGGGGGGGATACTGTGTTCAGCTTGTCTGACAGTCTGTCCATAACAGAATCCTTGCGAGCAAAATATTTTATGATTCACAGAGCACATCAAAATAAGATTTACCACAGTTACACCTTGACACTATTTATTAACCTGATTACATTTTGGCTACCTTGACCTCTTTTTCTGGGTCATAGGACCCATGTGTATGCGGATTGAGGGTATCCAGTCTGTCTGCAATGCCCCTTTTTCTTCAAATTGTGTGAGATTAAATTTTGTCCAATGTAAACTGGATCACAATGTATGGTGTTCATTTCTGTGTGTTTTTAGTGACGGGACCCCTACAAGAAAACCAAATAGCATTTGTGTGTCGAGAGACATTAAAGGGTCTACAATACCTTCACAGCCGTGGCAAGATGCACAGAGACATTAAGGTAAGACAGTCCATTGTTTACATGGTGGCCCTTAGTGCAAAAAGACCCTTGGAATACATGTACTATATATTAAGCCAGCTTAATACCTAGGGGGCACCACTGGACAAGAGGGAGCATTCATTGTCTCCTGACTTATCAGATTTGGCAGGAAGTGTCAGTTATCAATGTGTTTGTAGCTTACCATTTTTTTAAAATCCTGAATACAGATTAAAAGTAAGTGCATGATTCCCTGGAGTATATGTATATGAAATTGATGTTTTTTGTTTGTTTATCATAATTGACATCCAACTTGACTGACATATTGCACTTTTGTTTCCAAGATCTATAGGCTTTGTTTTGAGCCATATTTTGAAAACTTTAAGAACTTTTTCTTAATCATTACAGATTTATTTCAGGGCAAGAGTTATTGTGTAGTTCCACTTATCTAATTGTGTCCAGATATTAAAATAATACAGGAATATATAAGAAACAAATTTCAAAACATTCATAACCAATGAAAGGAAAAAAAAGAAAAGAAAAACTGAGACAGTGTAGTTTGTGATAACTTGCTCAAAAGTTTGAAAGTCACTTGTTCCCATTAAGAGCTGCTTGCCCCAGGCAAGAGTAACTTGGCACTTTTTATGCTGGGGTTCACCAGCATTTATACAAAGTGATTTGACCTCTGAAGATATGTCCATGTGTCCCTCAACTGTCAAACATTCAAACAGCATTAGAATAGTGCAAGTTGAGAAATTTGGTCATGAGATGTGTTTTATGGATTCTTTTTTTCACACCAAGTCAAACAGCACATGGGCTCTTATTATGAAAAACACTTTTTCATAATCTGATAAAATGTTTTGGGAAAGTTGTGTCCATACTGCTGTGCTTGGCGTAGAATCACAATACAGCTGAGATACGTAGGCTATGATACCAAGGCAACTCTATTCCTTAAGGTCACCATAGCCAGGCCACTATAGCCAGGCTACTTTTCCAAAACCACTCTTCTCAGGCTACTATACCCAGGCCACTATACTAAGGAGCCCTGCTATACCCAGGCCACTGTGCTCAGGCTACTATGCCAAGGCTTCCTTACCATGACCACAATACTCGAGGTGCCACAGCCCTGCTACCAGACCAAGGCTATTATGCCCAGGCCACTATACCCAGGCCTCTCAATGTGCCATAGGCAATAATGCTTACTGTACATAATCATGTTAATGACAGGTAAAGTGCCACTTTGATCATTGCTGTTCCCCAACTTAATGCAATTATTGATTCAAAAGGCCATGATCACCAGTTATGCCTCTATCCTTGAGATAATTAGCAGGCTGTGTTTAAGCTAATAAGGCATACATTGCAGAACATATGGAGCTTCTCAGGAAAAAAAATGCAAATTTACATGTTACTGCAAGTGGATAACAGGCAACTAGAGTAAACTTACAGGTGTCTCCTAACCTGGACTTTATTGCCTCAATCTCTTCACATCACAATACAAGCCAAGCACACATAATGTACATATGTTGCGGCACTCTCATAGTATCAGCTGGGTATAATGCTAAACTTGTGCGAGTTGTCACACTTGCACAGTGTTGATCCAACAGTGAAATATTGTCTGCACCTTTGTGTGAAATAGTTCATTTGACATACATACAACCCCTCAGTTTATGGGTTATGAGTGGGAACCTGTAAGAAATGATATGGGGTTTGTGTAATAAATAACCTCAAGTGTGTGGGTGGGTGGAGCTGTATGTCAACATTGTGTACTGATGCAGCAGGGAAGTACAGCTGAATCATGTGCATGGCCATAAAACGCTGTTAACCCTTATGCCACATTGGCCACATTTCATCTGTCTGTTCTGGTACTTGCTAAGGGTATCGACATTGATGATGTAATGTGAAGGCTTCTGTATGCATGGAGTTTGCCATGTTGACTTGATGTTCTTCCTCTTGTGTTGACTTAAACCTTGTGAGGGTACTGAAAACAAAAGTCACACACACACAGACACACACAAAATCAGAAGAGACAGGGTTTGGTTCAGGAAGTGCCAATTATGACTGTTCTTCCGGTCCTGAGTCTTAGTAAGTCACGCAGCAAGCGCGTATTGTGTACTATGGCCGAAGTATGCATAAGAAAATATATATATTCTTTGAAATTAATTTCCACAGTTGATATTGTGTCGCATTCGTCTGGCTTTATTTCAGGATATGTAAATGATGTACCATTAACATGTTAACAGGTGCATACTCTTTTCACACCAAGAAAATTGCCATGATTGAAATAGCCTCTAGTCTTTCTTGTGTTTCTCTAGAAATTTAATGCACAATGACACATTGATGGGTATGGTCTGCTTATCAGGCTACCAAAGAAAATAATGTGAACTGTAAAGAGGCAGGAGCCAGACCTGCCAGGCCAGCAAGCTGGAGCACATGTGCAAGTTGAGTGTGAAATTCCACTGGAGCACACGGGGTCACCTGTTGTTCTTGCATACTTTTTTGTGTGTGGCCTATATTATGTAAAAATGGATGTGTCAAACAACACTCAGGCTTTTTTTTTTTTTTTTTTTTTTTTACTTTTTGAGTTCTTTTTTCCCCCCACTTGTGTCAGTATAGTGCATGCTGTGACATAAGTTGTACAAGTGCACCTTGCTCACTGAAAACATCTTGTGTAATTTATATGTGCCTCAATTTTAGATAATTTGTACTTTGTCGGAATATTTCAAAGACTAGAGCTGGTTTAGACAAAGAAGCGATATGCATATAACCGGTTGGTTGTATTTTGAAAACTCATGCAGATCAAGGTCTCTGAACTTTCATCTCTGTTGAAAGCCATGTACATACACATAAAGGCCTGAAGAAAAAGCACAGGAAACTGCCATGATTTATTCACATCGACTCCATGTTTATCTGTGTAGTATGCATGCAGTGGTCACAGTCAGTGACTTGAGCTGGGGGTGGGAGCAGCAGTTGACTGCCTGTCACTTGTCTAACAATTTTCTGATTATTTATTCTCCCACTTGAGCTGCTTGGGCATCTCATGCACACACATGAACTACTTTATGTATATTTGTGCATGCATATGAGCCAAATTGTTTACCTTGAGACCTGGAACAAGTGATACTGCTCACAATAATCTTGATAAAAGCCATTGTTAATTTAAATTAAAATAGAATGACCTAGACTCAAACATCCTACTTTGATATCATTATGAAAATAACTCATTGCTGTCGTTTGCAGCAGATTTGTTCCTTTGCCTTGTAACCTACCAGAGCATGCAATAAGAACAATAATGATTGTGCGATTCTCAGGCACTATTTTCAAAATTAAGGATAGGGCTTGAATCCCCCCACCACCACCACCACCACCACCACCACCAAAAAAAAAAAAGAGAGAGCGAGAGAAAGAAAGAAGTTTATTGTGAAGTACATGTATGTCATACATCACATTTCACAAAATATTTATTTAGGCCAATTGATGTCCATATTCAACATGCTGAGTCTGCTATGCTCATGCTGATTGGACTATATCTGCTAATGTCCCTGCACCATGCATATGTGTGACTTTCTCAGTTTTTGACAAGTGTCTCGTGATATATGAGCAAACATGTGGAAATGATAGTGACAATGGTCATACAAAATGAATGTGGTGGTTTCATTGCACAAGTACATTTGTGCATCCAAGGAAAGGACACAGAGTGTGACACTCTGGGTGACTGGAAATTAAAAGGGCCAAAATTATATTGATGTGGGCAGGAAGGTATGATGCAGGCAGATGCCTATTTATCAGTGAATTCAAATAGGTGGGGGGGGGGGGCTTTAAAAATGATGCAGTAATACCTGAGGTTATTGCAATTATATTTTTAGCCTCAGCAGGCCAATCTGTCTTATTTATTTGCTCACATGCCGTTTCCACACAGCATTTTTAATGTTTACTTAAGTCAGTGCTCTGGAAGGCTTGTAACCACAATACTGGCAACATTAATATAGTTCACTCAAACTTGGCACAAATTAACAGGAAAGAAAGGGAAAACAGAAAGTAAACTAAATTTCTTGGTCTTTATGACTTACTTTATTGTTTCTGCTCCAATAAGAGAGAGGCAATAAGAAGCCCATCATTAGACATGTGTAGTGCCATGATGTAGAAGGTCTCGCTGGCTTTCTCTCTGGGTATGTGTACGTATCAATTTAGGGCGGCACAAACAAGGAAAGAGAGTAACAATAAAACTATTGACGGCACTATTATCATAACATCAGGCACAAATGTCTCAAATGCAAAGTAAATTGTCATTAGCTTCAGACCACTTGTACAATAAGACTTGCCAAGAATCTGACCCCTTGAGGCCAGATGCATTGTTAGTGTAACCCTTTCTATCACAGACTGAGTACAACTGGCACAGTGTCAAATGGAGTCGGCTTCATTGTTTTTCCTTGATTTCATCATTATTGGAAGTCATTTTGAATCGCTTTATGGGAATTGTGCAGAAGATTTATCAGGCCAGCATGCACTGGCTCACCCTGTTTCCTTGGCACAGGTTGGATGGTTAGCACAAATTTAACAGGCTCCCGTTGTGTGTACAAAACCTTGTTTACCAAATAGCTTCAGCGTATTTAGGTATATTTATTCATGTATCAAAGTAACCAGACACAAGACATAAAGGAAACTGATATGCTCCAAATACGACCACTGTAGTATAAACTAGGGTACAACTGGAACACAAGCTTGCTGTACACTGAAATATAAAAGAAAAGAATGCTGGAAAGGTGAAGAGGCAGGCAAGAGGTTAAACTAATACTGGGTCAGTGATCGATGGAGCCAGTGATGCTTCAGCAACCTCGCTGTTTGAAACTCGTATTTACCTAGCCAGCTGACGTCATAGGACAGCACTGCTGCACTATAACAAGTGAACAAGTGTATAACACGGGGCTTCCTCTGTGTTTTGCCACATCTGCCTATGGTTGTCATTTTAACCATGTTGAGCTCAGTGATACTCTGCTGTGTACATGGGGGAAGTTGCTCCAAAATGTGAATCGTGACATATCTGCACATTATGTTTTGCTTCCTACAGCATATGTGCAGTGTCTTTAGTCCTGTAGATCAGGAATGCAGAATATGTCTTTGATGTTTACAAGTGCAGACCTTGGTCATATACATGTGCATTGTACCTTATGAAAATGGATGTCTAAGTACAAATGCACATCCCTCAATTGGGAATAGCTGATACCCTCATAACTAGGAGGATAAGTGCAGGAAAAATTATAATTTGGGGTAATAAAATTTTGCAACAATCAACACGACTTGAAGTCAAAATTTCAGAATTAATTCAACATTTCATGAACATAATTTTCATCATTAATATTTCAGATTATGTAGACTTAGATTCAACCTGTAAATTTATATTTTGGCAAAGAGCTGAATGTCTTTTAATCCATCGTGGCTGCAGTCAACATCACACTCTCAAAACAGCATTATGATGAAGATCTTGGTACCCAGGCTATGAGGGAATGCCACAGCTACTAGTTGTAATAAATAAATGGGGCTTTAAGTTTGGGAAGGGGGGGGGGGGTGTTGCTAATTTTCATGCCACCACTTTCAAATTAACCTCAAATTAGGAGAAGTACTGGGTTAAATATCTGCACAGAATGCAGAATTTTTACTTGTTATGTCCCCCTCCTACCCAAGGAGAGGCATATAGAAATCATTTTTTTTGTCTGTCCATCCATTATTCATGTCCAGGCCATAATTCGCTTGTCCCACTTAGATAAATGAAACTTTACACACAGGTGCATCTGGACATTAAATGTGTCATGTACCAAAAGTAAATCACTAGGTCAAGTATGTGGGTCACAGTGACATATCGTGTCTGAGCTATAATCGCTTTACTATGTAACTTAGTTTCATGAAAACTTGGCATACATATATCTTGATCTAAAGTTGTGTCATGAAACAGAACAAGGTCACTAGGTCAAGTATGTGGGTCATGGTGGTACAATCAATGTAAAACTACAGTACATTTCATTTCCAGGCTGTAAATCTGTTGTCCTTTGACTTAGAATCATGAAACTATACACCTGTGTATCTGGACACAAGGGTGTGTCATGCATAAAAAGTAGGTCACTAGGTCAAGCATGTGGGTCACAGTGACATATCCTTGTAAATTCATGTAGGGAGCATAATTCCTTTAATCTTTAACTTAGTTTCATGAAACTTCACACATGCATACATCTTGACCCAGAGGTGTGTCATGAAGTAAAACTAGATCAAATACCTCAGTCACTGGTATATCCTGGTAAAATCATGTCCGGACTGTGATTCCTTTACTCACTAAGTTAGTTTTCGTGAAACTTCATACACACACATCTTGACTCAAATGTGTGTCATGGAACAAAAGTAGGTCACAAGGGCAAGTATCTGGGTCATGGTGAGGCCTTTATATAAAATTACGATACAGTTGTTCATGTCTGGACTATAATTCAATTGTCCTTGAACTCAGATTAATGAAACTTTACACACAGGTGCATCTGGATATAAGGGTGTGTCATGTAACAAAAGTAGGTCACTAGGTCAAGCATCTCAGTCACAGTGATATATCCTTATAAAATAGTGTCCAGGCTATAATTCCTTTACTATTTCACTTAGTTTAATGAAACTTCACACACATATATCTTGACCTAAAGTTGTGTCATGAAACAAAACTAGGTCACTAGGTCGAGTATCTGGGTCACAGTGATAGCCTATTTTCATTGACTACAGTTACTCCAAAAGGAGATGTGATCACCAAGGTTATAAATGAGGCGAGGGGAACATGGATCCAGCAATCTGTGATTGCAGCTTAATTTTGACCAAAAGTATACATTTCCAGGGTAACAGGACTTGTCGTAAGGTCAAGCTTTCAATATACTGTAAATTAACTGTATTTCAGGATGGGGCGTGGGGTCTACATGTTTTTGTTGATTGCAGACAGCTGTGAAAATAAAAGCGCAGTGATAAATTCTGAGGCCATAGATTGTGTAGGAACAGGGTCCAAATGAGCAAATTCAAAGCTCCAAAATATCTGAAATACAAAAACCAGGAAGTTTTGTTTACTTGAAAATAGATACAATCACAGTATCACCTTTGTAGCAATTAGGGCATGACTTACTGGGACATGCAAAGACTGCCAACTTGAAACTAGGGATTTTTGTATTTGCACAAAAATTCGTTTTATGGGGAAGTGGGTTTGAAATCCACATTACAGCCATTGTGCACAGTGAACTTCTCGCGTACCTGTGGTTATCTCAGACAGTGCTTACCCTTTCTATCCACAACCAGTTGTAGGTAGCTTTCCACATAATTGATGGATCAGTCACTTAAGTAGAAGACAAAAAGACAAAAGCACAATTGGAAATTTCACTCAGATTCAGAAATTATTTTTCAATTCTTGTCAAATATAGGTATGTGAGAAAAGAAAACCTGGCATTCGATCCCAGCCTCAGACAATGATCCTGTCACTTCTTGTAAGATTTTTTGAGTTTTGCTCAGCAGGCCTTGTTAAAAAACAAAAAAATCCAACAGATTATGCCATAAATGTTTCTGCAGCTATGTCAGTGCTAGATTCTCTGTGTCTTCACAGAGGGGAAGACACGGCATCATAGCCAGCACCAAGGAGAGGACCTTGGGTTTACCACAGTACGCAGTAGACCTTCTTTTAAGAACCCAACCACTCCTACGGCGAGACCAAAAGTGGTCACATAAAGCTGGCGGTTCTCCGTGGAGGTAAATGAACACAGAAAAGGTGGTGCTAGAGATCTGATAAATGTGGTCTTTAAAGGCATGTGGTCACTCATCAGCATGACCTCTGAAAGCAGGGATCACTCTACATGTATAAATGCATATTTCCGTGCAGAGGTTGATATAGACAGATGCATGCATTTCACCATAGAGCAAGGCTTCGACCACTAGGTATTAGCTCTATAGTTTCACACGGCTGCGTCACTCTTTGTTTTGATCTGGTGGCGAAACCTGTGAGGAGGGCGTAGCACTGGAGATACATATATATATATATTTTTTTTAATTTCAGTTCATGGCAAGTGTTTAGTCATCAGAAGTTCAAAGGTTGACCGTATTCTTAGTCATCTCATATTTCCCTGTGTCATACAGCATATGTGACTCGTTAAATCTACTTGGCCAGAAGACTGAATTTGATACAGATTCTAGGCATGTCACATATAGAATGCATTGAAGCCAATCTGCCCCAGTTCCTGACCAATGAGGATCCAGCAGTCTAACAGTCTGAGTGCAATATGTTGGTATTGAAGAATGCTCTATTAAAGCTGTTCTGTTGGCTTGATTTAGGTAAAGCTGCATTGTCTGAGTACATACATTGAGTATGGTGACGCATCGGTGTGTAGAGAATTCTGTAACAGGTTTAATGTATGACATCATTGGTGGTAACCACTGGAACCTCCTCAAGGTTGTAATATGGCAGCGGACAGCCCACAGGCTGTCTTTTGTCTGTATCAAACAGCAAAATTGTGTGGTTACACCATATATTGTAAAAATTGGGGAATGAAAATGCAGGGAAATTATATAATTTGCACAATGCAAACATGTAGCTCTGTTGAGGAAATGCAGATATATGGTATCATGGGATGTAAAGTTGCATAATACGCCATGTATCTCATTTAGCAATTAATGACATTGAGTATCATTCCTCCCTTCCTGTGAATTTTGAGCTTTTACATGTGTCTGTATATGCTTTATTGACACTAATTATGCATACACAATCTTAACTGTTCCCTGGATAGAATTGGGATGAGTCCACAGCTTTACTTGGGTCAGGATGCAGAATGCACCCAACTGACATGAAGGAAAAGTGTTGACCTATGGCCTGCTCTCATGTTGGGTTTTGTCTACAATTCTCGTCAAAATTGTTTTCTATTAACGAGAAATTTAGGCAATGTCAGTGAAAACATTAAAGCAGACAGCTATTTGTATTTGGGTGCTTTGTGGATTATTAAGATGAGAAGGAAAAGAATCGACTTATTCAGAGCCATAATGTATGAAGGAAGTCCAGTTTGTCGCCAATGATACATCCAGTGGTAACTGTTCTTGTTGGTATCCTGGGTTGATCAGGTTACCTGTGCCATGTATGCTGTGTGTGGTGAGGTTCCCATATATTATACAGTGGTTCCCCTCTTGTAAGGCCCCCTCTGATGAGAGGCCACCTTCTCTGCATAGGCCACTTCTTCATGCATCAAGTATGACATTTTCATCTTATTTTCCCCCACAAGAGAGGACACCCTTCTGATAGGCCACATTTTTGGTGCACTTGGGGGTGGCCTTAGAAGAAGGGGAGCCAGTGTACACACATTGACTCACCACTGATTGCTGACACCCCACCCGCCCCAGCTGGCTGCTATAGCACACCTCTTGACACTGTGCTTTGTGGTCACTAATTTTTTGGACGCTGGAAACATTGTTGGCAGAGGAAATGAAAGAAGATCCTGACCAATTTATGTAGTAAATAAGACCTTGTGACCTGACACACGGTCCACACTGTAAATGCATATATGTTTAAATGGCAAGGATTCCAGGACAGGTCACATCTCTAGTGTCTGTTTTGATGGGAAGAGTTGGTTGAATGGCTTCCGCGTTCTATTGTGGGGTGTATTTGTGGCTGTCATTTTGTGCATTAAATATTAAAAGCTGTGCAATGAGATTTGACTCTTATAGTGACACCTTGTCTCCAGTAACCACCCCCATATTAAACCACCTGTCCCTTCAAGATATGCTGTATTCTTTGCTTTATACATACCTCCCAAAGTAGAGACTCACCACATGCTATTTGGATCATAATTTGTTTGTAACTAGATTTGTCTCCCGAGAGGATTTTTTTCCAGCCAGTATCTATATTTCTGTGTGGGAGTATCACTACTCATTTTGATTTGATGTTCTGTTTTACAGGGTGCTAACATATTACTAACAGAAGAAGGAGACATTAAATTAGGTATGTATCAGTGTGAAAAACTGAAATGCTCTGGAAAGCAATAACCAGCTTTATTCTGTACTACCTGTTAATGTTTAAATGTGATTGGTTAATTCATAGTCACATGTCCATCCATAATATCAGTATTGCTCAGCAATATTGATGTGGAGTCTCAAATATGGGGAATGCCATTATGCTGCAGGCTAAAAGAGATATCCCTTTGGTTTGTGATGTCATAGAGCCCCCATTTCATGTATTGCCTATGGGCAGATGACATATGGACATGGTGGAGTTGGAGAGCTACAGGTTTCCTTCTGTCAGAGCAAGAAAAACAAGAAATTGTTGACAATATTTACTCAGTAAATACAAAGAAAAGGATAGAACAAAGTGTAAATGTGCCGAAGAAGTGCTGTGCTAAAGCTGGTGTCAGTTTCCAGGAAGATATTCGAGACAGTGATTTGGACAATTTACTGTCCTTTTACACAGAGGAGTGAGCAAAAGCTGGGGATCATTACAAGAAGAGCTAATGTTCCTCAATCAGGTGGGGCCTTGGTCGCTACTTAAACAGACTTTAAGCATGTACAAGTAACCCAGAAAAAAAAAACTTATCAGTCTTTAATGAAAGCAACATTGATTTTCAGTATTGGTCCAACAGAGATACTCATTTTAAACATTAACAGGTAGCACAGAATATAGCAATTATGGCCTTGTGATAGAGGCAATATGGATTTTATGCAGCCCAGAGGCACCAATATTGCCTCCAGCTTTGCCTTAGGCAATATTGGTGCCTCTGGGCTGCATAAAATCCATATTGCCTCCATCACAAGGCCATAATTGTTTAAAATCTTGTGTATATTATGGAGGTATATGTATATTTGATATGCATTGGACACTGTTTTTAACTTGTAACTAATATAAAATGAATATGGAAGTTTTATGTGTCTATACTAATAAAAGGGGACAATTGCATACTTTAAATTGTATTTTAATTTCCGCCAGTGGCCCTGGCATTCAGTGCCCAGGTGGGAGGTTTGTCCCCCTATTGGCTAATTAGGGCACATGGTCATTGTTCTTGGTAATTGGTTAATTTTGGGCACATGAGACCTGGGAGGGTGGGCATTTTTTTACGGGGCATTCAAGTGCAGCTCTAACAAGACGTTAAGTTCTAGCATTCATTTTGAATTTCTCAGCTCCTCATGATTGTTATAAGTGACTGTGCTTTTGATCAGTGGCCTTTCCCAAGCACCTGTACCTGCCTTGCCTGGCCTGGCCTGGCCTGGCCTGCCCTGGCCTGGCCTGGCCTGGCCTGGCCTGGCCTGGCCTGGCCTGGCCTGGGCAAGCTAGCCATGACTGTTTAAATGCATTACAGAATTTGTCCCAAACCTTGTTCTTAAGTTGTCTCTCTAGTTGGATATTGTGTACAACTACTGATAGGGAATTAACAGCTTGTTCTCCTTTAAAATAAACAGCTGAAATCCAGCATCTCAAACAGGTAGTATACCAATAAATATCTTATTTTGTCATGGTCTCACATATACTATTTGGCATGAAGATGGTTTTTTTTAACATTACATACTTGTTGGACATTTGGACTGACATCAGTTATTTCTGAATGATGGCAGCTAGTTTGATAAATATTGAATGAATTTCAAAACAGTCCATGAGTATCAGCTTTAGTATAACTGCATTGTATGTCAGGTTTGTGCTTGAGTCAGTGTAAGGTAAATATGTTCAAGGAAAATCCTTCTGGATGTTTACCACTGAAATGTAAATATTGTCAGACAGGATATGTTTCTGTGAAAATTAAAACACCTGAGAAGCTGAGTGGGTACAAGTACCATAATCTGTTTGAAGCACCTCATAGAACATGTAGAGCTTGTGCTGTGGGAAACTTTCAAATGTAAATATTTGTTCTTTACCATTCAGCGGACTTTGGAGTATCAGCACAGATCACGGCAACTATGTGTAAACGGAAATCCTTCATAGGCACACCTTACTGGTAAGTCAAGAATCCATCATGATGAGTTGGTCCTTGCAGTGTACATAAAACATGGGTGATCAGTAGCTCTGATGATTAAACTGAAGAAGAAACGTTTTCTCAGGCACAGCATTTTGGTCCTTTTATATGTGTGCATAAAGCGATGTACATGTATAGGTACAAATCTCAAAAGATAAGACAGACTTGGGGCGGGGGGGGGGGGGGGGGACACCAGATAATATGATGTGTAAGAGTAATTATGCAATTTACATTATGCATATTGTGTTGATAAACTTTCTGTTAGATGCAGAACATTTATAGATATTCCCAGCTGTCAGTTAAACCAGGATCCTGACATAGAAGGCGGGAGCTGTCCATATAAAGGGTCCGGCATCATTTATTTCTGTTGTGATGGTCTGTTCAATTGAAAATGTAAATAATCCTTTAAACTACACTATGCAGCGTCTGCCCTTTGGGGAGAACTGAATGTGAAATGTGACTGAATGACTCAAACACAGTTTGATGTGTGAGTATTTGCCCCACAGCATGTGTATAGAAACAAGATACTCTTGTCCTGTCAGGGAAAAGTGTTGATGTCTATTTCAATATATATATATATATTGTGGCATGTGGAACTTGAAATAGTTTATACGATAAGAAAGCAAAGTGAAAAACACAATGATAGTTCAGTGTTACTACTCTCTAAATCACCATTTCATACCAGCACAGTGGCTGTGCGCATGAGTGTCATTCCTGTGTGCAAAAAGACAATCTGTGTTTGACATGTACAATATGTACCAAATAAAGGCCTGGTGCTGCAATTTGTTTGGGTCCATTTTGATCTTGAAAGCAAGAATACCAAATTGGTAAATTTCCAGTCATCATAGTGTCCAAAATGGATAGCGACGGCCATCAACCACAGGTTTTCCCTCCTTCTGTTCCAGTTTCCATTGTTAGTATCATATGTATCCATGGTGTAATACTCTGCCTGTTGAGCACTGTTGCTGTTACTGTGCTTTGTTTGGTTCCAAACCATATTTTCAAACCTTGAAATCTCTTGGCAGACCTGTAATTGCATGCACTTGTCCTTTGTTAGGGTATTGTATTTGTGTCTTTTTGCCCAGAACCACTTCCTAGTAGTCAATATCCTATTCCGCAGTTCGAACTCTTTACTCTCCATAAGCTAACCTGTCCCTGTCTAACCTGTATATATATGGAATTACTATTGTCTATATTGCACACGTTCCTCTGTAAAATTTTGACATAGGCTGTATCAGCCCAAATAAATTAAAGGGTCTTCAGCGGGTAACTACTCAACATGTTTCGGAGCCTTTTACCCGTACACGTCTCTCTGAGTAGCGGCTCCTTGCCTAAGCTAAATATTCAGCAAAGACAACCCACATAATAATGAATAAATATGAACGTGGCAATTGATGAATTAGCTAAATATGTGAAGTTTTGCTTGTAAATACAGAGCTTCATATCAAAGAAGAAAACCTGTCAAACAAACCATAATTACCAAATTTTCATAGTACAGGTTCAGATAAGAACAATTTGACTTACCCCTGAACCAAAATGTACCCTTTCTAGCTGGACAGCTTTTCCTAGTTAAACCATCCGCCAATGTTTAACTGAAGTGGAAACAAGCTGGGGCATTATATTCAGTCCCAGTGATTGTAAAATAAACAGTTGCAGCTAGACCACCTGTACAAACCAAGGAAAATCCTAATAAGGACTGCAACAATGTACATCCTGTACCAGAGATGTAAAACAAACTCCATGATGACACCTACTCCTCAAACAATTAAGCTCTATTTAACTGCCAACCCTGAGTCAATGTGTCAACTTAATGTGTCAGGTTTGTGACACTTGAGAAAATACTGTCAATTTTGAGTAATTTTTTAATAGTGAGTAAATGTGCATTTAGGCATGTCAGAAAAGAATGGAAGTCATTATTATTTATGCCAAAAACATGCTATCAAAACAATTTTTCTTAACAGGATTTTAAGTACAATTAGGCAAACATGCAACTGTCGTAGGCCGCTTCTTGCTACCTGTAGCCCCTGGGGGTTTACCTAACAGAAAACATGTAAGCCTAAAATGTCCGATAGTGAATATTAAAACAGAAAGATGCCAAAAGATAAAGTTAAGTAGCAAAACAGACAAGTCTAAAAACTGTAGATTATTGCAGCCAGACTTTCTAATAATCTTTGGATGTTAACAGTAGAATTATAGGGCAAGTCAGAAAAGAATGGAAGTCTTTTGTATTTATGTCAAAAGAATGCAATGAAAATATTAACCAGATATCAAGTACAATTAGGCAAGCTTGTAACTGTCGTAGGCCGCTTCTTGCTACCTGTAGCCCCTGGGGGTTTACCTAACAGAAAACAAGCTAGCCTAAAATGTCCGAAAGGTGAACGTTTAAACATAATGGTGTCAAAAGATGAAATTAAGTAGCAAAACAGGCAAGTCTAAAATCTCTAAAATTATTGAAGCCAAACTTTCTAACCATCTCGGGATATTTACAGCAAAATTTGTAGAAATATTTGATCAAAAATACACCTTTGAATCCTCTTGACTCAAGTTTATTGTAAATAAATTTGGTTCTTGATGCAAAGTCCTGAAATTTAGAACAAATACGACCAAATCTCAAAATCAGTAGAGCAACCATGTATGCACACCAGTTTCTATAGTCTGGCTTGCACCACGCTTCATGTCATGGTGACAGGATTCTCTCATTGAACCAGTTGCAGCAGTTCCTTTCCATTTTCCTCCATTGCTGAGGATTTGTAAGTGTATGTGACATGAAATTATTAGAAACAGTTTTCACCAACAAGAAATCTGACACTCCTGTGATATTTGGATTTTTGAGATCCATCACAGTGGTTTTAGTCATCCAATATGGTGGACAGAGAAGAAACTCTATGATGTGGGTGAGTATTACAAGCATGCAATGACCCCATACGCTGATCTGGCAGATCAGGAGAGCAAGAGATCTCTCACTACCCAAATCTACAGAATTGGTTGTGGCCCTAACAAGCAAGGTATCGTCCAGTATCACTGTTTCTCAGAGGATGTAGCTGGACATTTGATGGGCCAACAAGACACACACTAACAATGTGTCGTGCGGATGTGGAGTGATTGTGGTGCACGGGGTCTCAGCCTTGCATCCACTGCGAAACTTGGTGTCCTGAACAGTGGGATTTTTCTCAAGATTGTGGTCTGATGGTCAGCACTCTGTAGATCCCACCAGACCCCAGAGTCTCAGATGAACCTTCACAACAAGTGAGGGCTTCGCCTTGAAGATTAAAGGTCTGGAGGTCTGACCATTTCTCAGAGGCAGTGGTGAAGAAGTCAAAGAAGAGGGCTCGTAAGTGCTGGACAGGGGAGAAATCTTATGAGAGACTTCTGCCAAAAAAAAGCCTCAGGGATTGATCCCAACATCAAGCTCCTTCTGAAGCAGACCAAGTTTCTTATGATATGACTAGATTCATAGCATTGAGATGCCAAGGATCTCAAACTTCCTTGAGAACTAGGAAGGTGTCCACTATGCCTTATCTGATCAACCTGATAGTCAAGGCAACTGCTTGGAAGAGTGTTCAGCTGCATCCTGTGAGGCAAACTGCAGAACCTGTGGATTCCAGAGGCCTGAACTGGTTTGATCCAGTTCAGCAGAACATGCAGCTAAATGTGAAGCCATAACTGGTGCCAGTATGGTGCACTTCCCAGTAAGGAGGTATTGGCCCCAGTTCAGGACTCACATCATGTAAAGGTTACCATGAGTGGTGTTTGGGAGTCCTATGGGAGAGTCAGTCCAGTTGCTACCCTGTCAGCAACAACAGAGTTGACTGTAGTGAAGTCTCCTCAAGGTTTTTGTCCTTCTGGAGAGTGGGCTTGATGAACACAGAGCAGAGATATGCAGTGGATGTTCACTGCATGGGTCAGATGGGGATGACAAGGTGGATTGCAGGAATCGATCAATAGACAGAGCAGAGAAAACTACTTCAACCTGTCCTGTTGTAGTCTGCAGTGTAGGATGACAGGATAGCTCAGGAAGCTGCCTGTATCAGCCCAGCACTGATTGTCCTTAATGGACAGATTGCCAACTCAACCTGAGGATGTTGGCCAAAAGTCAGATGGAAATGCAGGCAACCACAGATCAACCAAGAAATCATCAGGTTTGAAAACTGGCTGGGAACTTGGCAAAGCTGGATAACAGCAATAGTGGTCAAGAGGTATCACTAGAAAGCAACAAAAGCACTTCTCTGGTATCCAAAGTGTCTGCTGAGGTGGGCCTCTTTTGCAACTCTGTTTTCTGTTTGGTAGGAAATTCTTGTTCATATACACATACAAAGCTCACAAGACAGTTCATACAGGCCTGTCCACTCGCTAGTGGTTGCTGTGTCTTTGTCTTGCTTAGCTCTAGTGCAGCAAGTCCTTATTTTGACAGTCAGATTAATAATCCATGTATTCTGTATACATGTACAAGTTACACAGTCCCTTAAGTGCAGTGAAATACATACTGTAACTCTAGGTATACAGGTTTCTATTACATATACAAGTCTATGTTTAGTTTTGTGGAGATACATCCAGTAGATGTTACATTTCCAAACTTGCACATAGTCTTGTAGAGACAATGCAGTTCTAAGTACATTGTATTACAGGTAGCTATTGCATATAAAAATTGGAACATAGTTCCGCGCATACAATATTTGCAGATGAACAATGAGTACACCTTACTTCCAATGCTGAGTGTAAAACATGTTTTGTACATACCAGGATGGCACCTGAAGTGGCCGCAGTGGAACGGAAAGGTGGATACAACCAGCAGTGTGACATCTGGGCCGTGGGTATCACTGCGATAGAATTTGCTGAGTTACAGCCTCCAATGTTTGACTTACATCCAATGAGGTCAGTGTTGCTACCCTAATTTTTCACAAATTTTAGTATGTATACAGTGGCACCTGCTGTATGTAGCTACCCCTTCTGCCAAGAAAAATTGGCCACATACAACAGGTGACCTGTCACCACAGGTAAATTTTACAAAGAAATTGACTCCTAGGTCTGAGCCTAGTGACCACAAAAAGCAATGTGGCTGCTTACGACAGTGGTTGCATACAGCAGGTACCACTGTAGTTCCGTGTGAATAGAGATCAAGTCATTGTATTGGCACATACCCCTGCAGGGTTGACTCAAGCGTTCACCCACCAGACAGGAAGAGTTTTGATGATAAAAGTTCTGCCTTTGCTCTGATTGTTTCAGTGTGAATTGTGTAGTTGCAGAACTATTCAGTCGCATTATGGTTTCCATGCGGTATTTACTCTCAAGAGTGTTACAGTGACAAACAAAACAAGAGAAAAGTAACTGTTATTAAGAGTGTAACATGCATAACAGAGAAAAGAGACTGAATTTTTTTAAAGTATCATCTGTGAAACTGTGTATCCAAAAATGTCATCTTGCAGCACTGGAGTGGAAAGGTACAGGTGTCCATGTGGGCACAAACAATATTGGATTACATTGTGCGTGTGTGTTAACATCATGTATTTGTAATTTTATCCCTTGTGGTTATTCAAGTTTGATTCCAAGTAAGGTTTCCGCAATGGATAAGATCATATTTTCTTTTATTTCAGAGCCCTATTTCTTATGTCCAAAAGTGGATTCAAACCCCCACAGTTAAAAGACAAAAATAAGTGGTGAGTATGTAAGTGTGTAGATGTATGGTTATAATTATGGCAAAACTAAGGGGAGGAGGTGCACCCACAGGGATAATCCATTCATTCTTCCTAGCGTGGTCCACAAGCTTTCCTGATGTTTCACCTGTCCCATGTTATAAATCGCTTGTCCATCCATTCAGCTCCCATTTATGAAAGCTTAATTTTTTACTTGTCCTGGCCAAGGAGATATACAAATTATTGACTCAGTGGCAGTTTGGCAATATGTGATTAGATAAACAAAATGCAAAAGAGGAGGAGGAGGAGGAGGAAAAAATAAACAATTAAAGAGCCATGAAATAGGATTCATAATTATTAATCTGATGAAATGTGCAGCATTTACATATGATGAGAAACTAATTAAGTTGTATGCCACTGAGTTCAGAGTTTATGTTTCTGCTTTTGTATGCGTCAAGTAGTTTGTTCAGTAGCAGAGATATCAATCAAGTCCTGGTTGGTGATTAGTAACGCTATTGTATGCCATGCTGTGGACATGGAGAAAAAACGAAAATAAGTAGTATTAAGGTGACACTCTCATAGACAGCTCCTCCTGTGTTAAATGAATATAACTATGGTTTACACCAATTTTCAGCAACTTTCATGTTTTCTGTGTTGTGCTACTTGGGGTCTCCAGGGCTTCTGAAGATGGCATACATTCTTAGAATGTGTTCTTATTTTCACAGGGGTCCGACCTTCCATAACTTTGTAAAGGTAGCCCTCACTAAAAATCCCAAGAAGCGTCCAACAGCAGAAAAACTTATGGAGGTAGGTTATTGCATACCCCATCACACAGGTTCCTGTGTCATGCTCTTGCAGTGTGCAGGCACATGAGTATTCGAGGTGGATATATATGGATAGGTCACAACAGGATATGTCTCTTGAGCTCTTCATGATGGATAGTTCTTTCTCCCCTAAACCGGCCAAAACCAACTGGGTGTTAAATATCGTCTGCTTCAATGTTTTGGACGAATTTCAACAGTTCAATCATATGAGACCTCTTTAGATATTAACATGTCCCACGTTTACAGCTTTCCTGGGCAGGTACACACCCAATCCATGCTAAGGAAGGCTGTTGACTTGTGCTCAATTCAAGGGAGAAAGGGTTTAGTTACATCACAAAGGTTACAAGTTGATAATTAGGTTGGTACTGGGAAAGCAATAAACAAACATTATGACTAAAATTAAATATGTATGCTGATGGAATATATGTGGAAAGTGAAAAGTGCCACTGTTCATGATTTTAGGTGGAATTGGGTATTTTGTTACCCTCAGCACATAAAGTGCAGGAGGATATTGTAGTCCCCTGCGTCATCTGTCCGTGCATTTTGTCGAGGTTACCGCCATATCTCAAAAAATAGCTGCACCAAATTTTTGTCAGATAATGGACTGAGTTCGTAATGAAAACCAGCTTCTTCTTATTATTTTAAAACTTCTTATGAAACTTTTAATATATTTATTTGAATGCCGTCTGAGTGGTGTCAACCCTGACAACGTTACCACGATATCACAAAAAATACTGACCGCAGCTTTACCAAATATTTCTCAGAGATGCATCTTATGATGGACCAGGTTCCTATTCAAAACCAGCTTCCTCTTTGTTTTTACAAACTTTTTATGAAACTTTAAAGTATTTATTTCAAGGCCGTCTGAGTGGCGCAAAAGGGGACAACATTACCATAGTATCTCAACAAGGATCCATCGCATCTTCACAATTTTATCAGAGATGGACATTATAATGGACCACATTCATATTGAAAACCGGCTTCCTCTATATATTTGTAAACTTATTATGAAACTTTTGAAGTTTTTATTTGAAGGCTGTGTGAGTGGTGCACAAGTGGACAATGTTATCATACCACCATCGATCTTATCTATACAAATACTAGAAATTTTCAAACTGGTGTTCTTGAAATGTACTGTTCCTATCATAAAGCAAAATGGATGGCCTTCACATAAAAACAGTATGTTTCATTAATGTTAACTAACAAACTTTACATACACGTAACAAAGATGACTTCCTATCTGCCAGTCGATACTAGAACAGTTATAATTATTATACATTTATTGACATCCTTCTGGCCATTTATATAAACAAGGATGAAGCAGCAATTACTGCTACGTACCTGCAGAATATATTTGCATGTTATCACAGAATGATTTTCTTCAGTTGTTATTTTACTGATACAGTGGTCTCTGTCACCAGAACTTACCCCAAGAACACATCCAAAATTATATGTAAAGTGTTCCACTGCGAAGTCTCCAAAAAGTTGCAGAATTGAGGAAAAAAAGATTGTGGGCGCCAAGGGTAATCCAATCTTGGAACGCTATTTCTTGAAACTGTACTGAAAGTGAAAGAATGGTCTCCACTGTATCAGAACAGTGCATAACTGATACAAAAGATGGCTGTGTCATATGACTAAAAAGTTGCCACAGTTCATATATTTTCTTTGAAAGCATTGCTGAAAGTGCAGTGCAAGAAACTTGTCCAATGTAATGCTAAGTCCTGAAAGACATCATTGCATTCAACATGGGCATTTAGTGCTGGTTTGTGAGAAGCCTGTCTCCAGCAACGGCATCCAGGAAAATCCCATTGTGAAGACTTCCAAGAAAGAGACCTGCCTCGATATCCCCATTACCAAATAATTTTTTGCTTCATAATGAAAGTGTTCACTTGCACTGAAAGCTTCCCATATGAGGCTTTGGGGGGAAAATGGAGAAATATTACATTTTTGGCACAGGTCAGTAGAAGTTGACTGTGAAGAATAACTTGAATCCAGAGTTTCTTTGTGGTCCTTTGTATAGGTAAGATAGTATGGTGCAATGTTACAGAGCACTCTTTGTAAAACTAGGGCACCTAGACAGCCAGAGTCTGTGCTCTGTCTTATAAGAAGAAAAGATTTATTGTAGGAGACCAAAGCAAGGAAGTAGAGAGTCCTATAAAAGTTACGACACACTGACAATTAAATACCCAGATAGTGATCCCGGACACCAGGATGCGTGACATTCGGGTCATGCTTGGCTGGACTAGGTCAAACAGGCTGGGGTAGGGATAGATAATAATAAAACTGATGTGAGGTGGCCCACAAACAAACTTTGCAAGGGTCATCCAAGGAGGAAGTGAAAGGGGCAACAAAAGCCAGCACACATGGCTGAACAGCCCCAGATGGTGGCTGGGCGCACAGTACTGATTATAAAGACTTGCAAAATATGAAGTGAAAGCTATGGAGAGAATTAAGTGGCTACTATCTGGTGCCATCTCCAAATAAATGTACCCTATGTTCCTCTCTCTAGTTCACCTGTGACATAAAACTACAGACATACCCCTTCCACATGAAATGGAAATAAGTCCTCACACAGGAAAGGGATAATATT
This sequence comes from Hermodice carunculata, assembly GCA_964020975.1. Lineage (NCBI taxonomy): Eukaryota > Metazoa > Annelida > Polychaeta > Eunicida > Amphinomidae > Hermodice > Hermodice carunculata. The sequence continues at coordinate 51,377,044 of OZ026615.1, read as the reverse complement.
TAGTGTAATATCTGCACGAAAATGTGACCACTCAAAAGACGATGTGTTATGATGAGACACAGTGTCTGTACTGAGTAGGATTTTCCTACTTTTGTAGGATTTTCGCAAAAATGTAGGATTTAGTAGGATTTTGTATCAAAAAGGCTCAAATTAGTAGGATTTTTGTATAAAAATCAAGAAATTTCTCTGAATGTGTGCTAAATTAAGCTTTTTAAATTGAAATAAATGATTTTCTGGTGGAGATGCACCATTATTAATAAGCAAGATTTTATTTTTTAACAGTATTTCAGCTCTACTTGGGGTCATTTAATCCTAAGTAATTGTAAAAATGCCAAAATTTGGTCATATTCACATGATATAGCTTCATTGAGTTTTCCAATACAATAAGTAGGATTTTTTGTCAAGTGCTGGTACAAACACTGGAGACATATGAAGGGCACCATGCTTTACAGGTACATGTAAGCACTTGGTCTGCATCTCTGTTTTTGCTCTGTCCATACTAACCATGAGAACTAGTGAGATAAGGTCGTACATTGTGGTTCCTCTTTTCCAGCATCCTTTTCTGTTCCAAACAGACCTGTCACGGCGATTAACAAAGGACCTGCTAGATCTGTTACATAGCCCTGCCCAATTCTACACAGACCCAGCAGAAACTGATGATGATGGGGTAACATTCTTGTTTCTCTTTCATTTTTTTTATATGCAAATTGGTGTGGTTATACATGTACTTGTACATTTTTGGAAATTAGGAGTTAATGTTTTTGCAGAAATGTATATATTTTTTTTTTAGGGTACCGTCTTAAATGTCAAACATTGGTCTCATTCTGTAAATATAGCATTCATGTTCAAGACCACAGGAAATGTTTTCAAACTGGCTAGCATAGCTCAGTTTGATCAAGCTTGATTTCTCGAACATGACAACTATCTCTGCAATGATGAAATTTCAGAGCTTTTTTTTTTACTTCATGAATGCAACATTTACCATATAAAATGCACTTTTTATTCACATCACAGATTTGTGAGAAGAAACATTTCATTGCAAATGTAAAGTTTGAGAAAGCAAAGCTTCAATGATCCCTCACAGATTCCGTCTCATTAAGTGTATGGATTGATGCTGTTGGTTTACTTAAAAGGCAGAGTGATTTAGTAAAAGTAAGCCACAGCAGTTACCAGAATTTATAAAATGTTACCCATTACAGGCTGTTCCTGATGTGCCACAGAGGATATCTTCCAAGAGATCGGCAAAATACAAACAACGAACCAAGTCAGAGATTAACAGTATGTGTGGTGATTTCACAACTTTTGAGTTAGTTTTCCTATATTATATAAAGAGGCCAGTTTGTGCATTCTCGCAGTGTATGTAGGGGTATTGTCAGGGTAAGGCTCACACAGATGGGATTGCCCTTTATCCTGTGATAGTTTAAAATTCTTTAATTTGATTGGATTAAGGGTAAAAGAGAAATTCTCGTCTTTATGTCCTTAGTAGCTTCTTGGCACAACACAAGGGTGAGACGAATCTGTCTTCCATAATAGCTGCATAATAATGAGGAAAGTCCCTGGTGACATAGTGGGTACGTCGTTTTGAATCAAAACTTGTCGGTAGCAAGAACAGTGATGGCAGGGAAGAGGTTTCCTAACCTCATGGACATTAAAATTGAGGAAAAACGGAGGAAAAATGTTTTTTTATTATATTATTACAGGATAAAACTGTCACCGCCAGTCTTTTTGCAAAATAGAAGAAAATCTCCATCTGAAAAGATTTGTATCCCATTCAGCCTGCGGCTTCATGGGATACAAATCTTTTCAGGTGGAGATTTTCTTGTGTTCCACGAAAGGACTAGTGGTAACTGATAATCCTGTATAAAAATTCCATTCCCCTGTATGTCTTATTGTTTCTGTCTCTCACTTCTCATGTTCACTCAAGAATTAACATTGTTTTAATAGTTCCTGCTTTAACTTCAACAGTTTGTTGCTAAAAAGTTGTCAGTTTCATACTAGACAGATCTTTCACAACTTCGATAAAAATGGTGTGGTCAATATTACTTACATGCAGGTGCTAGGAACTTATTTAAAATGTGTTTTATGAAAATAGAAACCAAAGTAGTATGATGATCACTGTATGCAAAGTGTGTTTGCATGTGTTCATTTTCTACATTATCCATCAAGACACAGCATCTCAAGTCTTGAAGCTGCAAACTGTTATAGTATATATTTGTCTTTATTTCAGTGGGAAGTGTGAATTTTGAACCTGTACTGGTCACAGAAATACAGTCAGAACAGGTAAGTGGGGATGCAGTAATATTAAGTCCAGTAGTTGCCACAGGGGGCAGCACTGGGTTAGGTCCTACAGTTTGACATTTTGACTTTCCATTGTCACTTTGTTGAGATGCCTCCATCTAAAGTTGATCAAAGTCAGTGCTGTAGTACTTCTACAAAGAAAAGAAATCAAGCATTTGGACAAACTTGATACAAATTAAACATGAATGCCTGTTTGGGTTAATTTCAAAAGTACCAAAAATTGGTTTGGCACCTCACCTTAAAAACATAAACCTGCAATCAACATAAAATATGGAGTGTTGAACCTTAGGATACCTATCAAGTCTCCCACCTTTTATTCTTAAATTTTTTAATTTTCAATAGGAAATTTGGTGTTTTGGGCAGTCTTTCTATGACTGCCCTGATTTTTTTTATTAGTGTGAACCATATTATTACAAAGTACATGAAAATTTCTTATGAAACACAAAATACATGACACTTCTGTAGAAACAATATCAATAAACCAGTATTCTGCAAGTAAAAATATTTCGCTGCTATAGGCATCCCTCGCCACTGGTCTCACCTGGTTTTTTATCAAGTAAAAATATTGCCTTTGAAAGTACAAGTAGGGTATTTTGTGGTGGGGAAAGGTTGGCCATTGGTGAATACTGTAAATTGCTTTAATTTTGCTGTATTCTTATTTTCGCTTATTTTGCTGAAGGCACAAAACTGTGAAAATAAAAACACAGTGAAACAGTATTTCAAGATTGTTTGAATGGGAATTATGTCTAAAACAGTGAAATTAAAACTACAGCGAAATGTCAAAAATAGAAAAACCGTGAAAATTTATACACATGAAAATAAAGCAATTTACAGTACTCAAATCAGTCTGTGCATAAACATGATCAAGAAATGCATAAGCGTACAATGTTGATTTAATCAAGCCTGTGTGTAAGTCAGTAGTACAAGAATGGTTGATTAAAAACTTTGCAGGGGTCTGGTGGCTACGAGCTGGCACAGGCGTGGGGACTGACTGAGGACGAGAAACTAGAGACAGAACAAGTAATCCCATTTCCCTTTATAACAGGGAGCACTTGCATGCAGCGTATTAACATTAAACTTTTTTATGTTTTTTGAAGTGTGACAGTGCCTGATATGTTGACAACAGACATGCTTCTTTTAGACCCGAGACTGGGATGTTATTCATGTTATGGCTTTAGGTAGTGTTTGTCTTAACATATAGATGTTAACTGTGGTGTCTGCTTGATGTAGCTTCTGCTAACCTTAAAGTGAAGTAGTGCTTTTTTTAAATTCTCTGTTGTCTCTGATGTAGTTTTAGAGTTTTCATCAAAATAATATCTCTTTTGTGGAGTAATTTTCCGTGTTAAATGTGGAATGGAATTTGTGATGTAGAACTACATCTGTCAGGCTTTATCAGTACTCATTAATAGCAGTCCTGTATTATAACATCATTCATATTCTCAGAAGAACCGTGGTTTGTGAAAGTACCCATGTAAATTTTTGGTTTTTCCATAACACTATAGAGCCTCATCTTGGCAGACCAAACAATTTTCAATGACTTGTCCAACATGGATTAGGTTAGACCTGAAGAAGGGTTTTGAATCACTGCACTGGGAGAAATACAGTATGACAGTGTATAAAGTTGTCTGTCGCACTGCAGTGGTAAAGTAAGTCTCTTCACAGTATGTAGTCCAGTTAATTTCACCAAGTGACTAACTATAAAATAGGTTGAACTTGAAAGCCAACAGCATTCAACCAGATAAAAGTGCATGTTTGAAAATGTCCTCCTTTGGTATCCTACCAACGTTCAAAAGCAAAATTTGAGTACTTATATAACTCATAAAGACAGATTTTCATTTGTATAAAGAAATTACCTTCATCCATCAGCTGATGCCATCTATGGTAATTTTGAACACCTCAGTCTCGATTGAAATGGGCTAGCCTGATACTCTCCAGATCACATGCATTTGGCCATCCTCTTGTGTCATTTTTATTGTAAGAACAGAGTGATGACTGTTGCTCAAAATTTGGTGCATAGGATCAATTGGTCACTAACCTTTTACCTGAGTAGAAGGCCTGATGCATGAGTTTTGGCATTGAAGGTGACTTCTGTAGTTTAGTGATAACTTAGAAATTTAACATGAAAAATGAAGTCCCTGTCTCAGGTCCTCCATGTAAGGATTATTTCAAAAGATGATTTCAGAAAAATTCAGGTTGCATTCTTGAACTGAGAAGGGAAGAAAGTTGACCATCATGCATACAAACTGACCATTTGTAGAAACTGATAAATAGTTGACCAGCATGTAGGTTGTGGAGGAAGAGAAGTCATTCCATTCTCTGAAGAAAAAGTAAAACCAGTTTTTCACAAGTCACTGAATTTTTTAAATTGTTTGAAATTGAAAAAATTGCAATTTCCATGGGTGTTGGTCTTGCATGATTTGTGTACTAATTCATATTTTATTTTAGTAGGTTTGTTTATTTGATACACAGGCCCACGTTTTTTTTTCACAGCTTGCACAAGTTATGTCATACTAAGTGTGGAAAAATAGCAGTGGATATCATTTTGCTATGTGTTAACTGCAAACTGTGACACAGCATGATTTCAAGACAATGTAACACAAATATTTTGCTGTAAAAACAAGATAGTCACAGGTGCTTTTCTACTCCAGTCTATTCAAGCTGAAAACTTGGAGACACTGAGACAAAATTTTCCTCAAGGTGATTTTTGTCAAATGATTGAAATAATCTGGCAGGAATATGTTAACCTGGGCTCACAGTACAAGCGCACTAAACATTAATGATGCAGCAGAGTGGTCATATTCCAGTAAAGTGTATGATTTCTGGAGGTAATCTGTGGCAGCTTGTACTCATTTCTATTCTGAATCTGAAAGCAGTGCAGAGGAATTGTAGTAATTCTAATTAACTTGGGATTGTCCTGTGTTTACAGCACAGAGTCCATGTTTGGGGAGGTTTGCATGCAGCTACATGTAGTTTTCTGTTGTACGTGTGAAGTCAGGCTTCTCACATGTTCCATGGAAAGACAAAATGTGTGTTCCTTACCTTGTCTTTTTTTCATGGAGCCAATGTTTGTGAAATAGACTTTGTTTGAAAAAAAAAATAAGAAGCAATATCAAGTGTGTGTGATGAAAAAATTCAGAATTATAAAATGATATTTACAAGGGTTAAATTAGAAGTTTGTTTATTATTTGAAGTTTTTCCCATGGTTTAAACATCAGTGGTTGGACACAATTTGAAAGAGACTTGAGGAAAGAATTATTCTGTTGTGAATTCTCTCTTGCAGGAGGACACATATGAACTTGCCCATGACTGGACATTGAAGAAAGAAGAATCTGATACCAAGTAAGTTCATATGTTGTTGTCTTCGTGCACACATACACACTTACAAAGGACCAGTTGCCCCCACAAAAAAACTGCAGTGAACTCTGGTATTATAGTAATAATAGATCTGTGGAGTGTTTGAAACTTAGCCTATATAAGTATCCAGTCATATTAGTCAAGTGAAAGGGATTGTCAACTTCAACCTCACCATGGCCAGTATGAAAGAATGCAACTGTTTTACAGTCTGTGTACTAATCACTGCACTGCGAGTGCTTACCAAATCCCTGTAATTCCCATTACCAGTGAAGAAAGGCCTGGGTTTTATATACAGTGCCCCCCCTCCCTCATAAGGCCACTCTAAATGTGGTTTAAAAAAAGTGGCCCTATAAGAGAATTGGCCACTCTACAGGGAGTGAAACATCATTGAGATGCCTCGCTTGGAAAAGTGGTGTGCAGTGAGCCTTTTGTGACAGGGTCTATAAAAAGGGGGAACCACTGTATGCATTTTCCTGGTCTTGCATGGTGTGGTATGACACAAACCCTGTATTTGTTGAATCCTGCCTTCAGCACATGGCTCTTTCATATAGTCCACTCAGTTATCCCAAACATATGGGGAAATAAACTATATGTGGGTTCATATATGTGCATACGCCTTCCTCGGGCAGCAATACCTATCACTAGAGGTACCCTTGCCTTGCCTGCATGGTTTGTCAGCCAGGGAGGTGGGGAGTGGGATTGTGCATAATATCAGGTGATGCATATTAGCAGTGGTCTTCAATTACAAGCACCACAGTACGTGCTGATCACTATTATGTCATGTACATACAGCGGGGGGGGGGGATCTTAAACATGCCAACGTCTGAGAAATATAATGTATTTTATGTGTCAAAAGTGCGCGTGATGGGTAATCATGATTTAAGATTAAAAAGAAAAAACGAAAATGCTGATGGATGGCCTCAGGTTAAATCAAGAGGCGAGGAAAAATAGTCTAAGAGGATTTGTTTACATTGACAGTGTTTTGTTGTAAGATAAACATGATGCACAACTGCAGTCAGTGGAAGGCAAAACAGTGGGTAGCCAGAGGTCCCATCCACTATTGGTCATTTGGTACAGTATAACATGGGATTTAACAGAGTAAACTTGCCTGGGTGAATGGTTGCGGAAGATGGAGATAGGCCTAGGTGCTCTGAGAGCCAATGCATGTCGATGCTTGTAGCGCCACCTAGATTCATGCATGACCCCAATTTGTATTAGTAGTATAGTGTGCATAGTACCTGCTATATAGGGCCACCACAGCTGCTCACGGAATGTATTGTCATATCGTAGGTGACCATAAAAATGCAAGTAAATTTAAGAGAGAAATACAATCAAGTGACTTACAAGAATGATCTTAAAGACACACAGTCTCTAGCAGGAGGTGGTCTGTGTAGCACATACTATTGCAGTGAATGCTAAGAAAATGGAGTGATTGGTCATCCCATTTGTCCACCACTCTAAAGTGGCTGCCAACTTACTTTTGCTTTTAGGTGTATTGTAGCTGGAGAAAAAAAAAGCATAATATATTTTATCGGTAGAATGGTAGAAGTCTAAAATTTGTAATATAATGCCAACTTTAACTTCAGATTTCTTTGCAAAAAGTGATTAATTCCCATGAAATTCTCTTTGACAAAATTGGAGTACCCAAAGACTGCAATTTCCTTCCTGTAGATAGCTCCTGATATTTTGATCAAGTGTAAATCCATTTGGGGGGGGGGGGGGGGGGGGGGTAGGTAGCATGGTGCAGAATGTTACCTTGTCAAGCTGTAACCTGTCCAAGTGGCTTGTTTTGACTTGGCTTGCCTTTGTAGATGTAGCAGCTCTAACTGTTCTTGTGGCTGTCGGTGTCTGCTTACACTCAGCTGCCAGCTCGCACTGACACTGCAGCTTGCATGCATTACTGTATGAAAGTGTACCTCTATTGGGACAAATATCTTGGAACTTTTTACCAACCTGCAAAAGACAACAAACCATGCAAACTCTGGCCTGAAATATGATCTTGATTTTAATTTGGGATGTTTTTCAATTTATGTGAAAAAGAAAATGATACTGTCAGGTTCTCTTAGGTTGCAGAGTCTGCAGTGAAAGTGATTGACCTTTGTTCCAAGTTCAAAAAGGTTAACATGATTATCAGGAGTTTGGATGTGAAATCTGAGGCTTACCATATTTTTTGTAAAGTGAGAGTTTGATCTAAACAGAATTGAGTGACGGTCTAATCTGAACAGAATGAATGACTTGTGCCACTTGATCCAAACAGAATGGATGACAGTCTGATCTTAACAGAATGGAGTGATAGTCTAATCTGGACAGAATTGATTGACATACTGATCTTAACAGAATTGAGTAGCAGTATGATCTGAACAGAATTGATTGACAGTAAGATCTGAACAGAAATGAGAGACACTCTGGTTTGAAAATGCTGCCGGACACTATGAGCATATTGAGAAACCAATTATGATTGGTCTTCATTTACAGTACATCATATGCACTAAGTGTAAAGTCCATGTACATTGTACTGTAAATTCAGTTAATTTCACTATATTTTTATTTTCTTTTATTTTACTGATGGCACAAAACTGTGAAAATATAAACACAATAATATTGTGTTTTTACAGATTTTGACAAAGGTTTAGTTGGAACTCAGTCCAAAATACTGAAATTATATTAGTACAATGCCCGAGATGCAAAAACCATGAGCATGTATGCATGGGAACATCAGTACATTTACAGTATGTAATCACACTTTGTACAGTATTCAGGCACTCAGAGGAATATTTTTTTAAGACGTACATATGTACCATTTCAAAATTGATGCAAAGAATATTGGTCTGTTGTTTCGCATAAGTAGTCAATTTTAATGCTGATACACTGTACATGTACAATAAAATTTTTGCCCCACCTTAAACATGGAAGAAAAAATATAGGAATTGTAGGGATTCAAAGTGAAGAACCACATTATTTGTGCATGTAGAAGTCCTGTGGGTTGGAGGGAGGGAGAGGAAGACACAGTGTACCACCAGACATATTAGATGCAGGTGATGGAAGTCTGCACAGAGGAACAGCAGAACATGCACTTGAAGAGCATGAAACAAAAGTGTGTTTAGAGGGTATTTCCTATGGGTTAGTTGATCAGTTTTGGTGCCGTTTCAATGTGTGTTTGAGAATCTGCAAAGTGCAAGTTATAACACACTGCGGTGAAGTGACCACCTGCTGGAGGACAGGGTTACAAAATTTTAGGCCTCGTAATAACCTCTGTGGTGTGCCTGACTTACATGTAACTTGTCTTCGTGCACTTTTCTCTTGGTTTTTAGGACTTTATTACAAACAGTAGATGAAGAATTATTACAAAGGTATGAAGATTTCTTGTTTCTTTTGCTTTTTCTGTACAAAGGCATGCTTTTATTGATCAAACACGTTTTTTTATCTTTGTTTTTTTGCGTGTGCAGCTTTATGCTTTTGATGACGTGTGTTTCCAGCTTTGCTTTGACCTTTTCCTGTATAGAGATCACCAGGTAACTGCCGTAATTATAGTCAGGTTAGCTGGGATGCTTTTGTTGATGTTTCTTGTTCACTGGTGACACTGTTTCAAGGGGTAGGCCTCCTGTGAGCGTGAATACACTGTAGTTTCTTCATTTCTATTTTTGTTACTGATTCATTTCCCACTAGCCTACTTTCAGATTTGACCTTGACAGTGTGACCCGTTAACAAGGAACATTATCACATATGATGTATCATCAGTTGAGACAGTATGACATGTATTGTGAAGTTTAAACATTTGGTTCTACCCTGCAAGAAATTATCACATGATCACAGTAGAAATTGAAAGTAAAGAACATTTTTGTTACTATCAGTATGATTATGTGCATCTGTTATATGCCTAAATCTTCTTTAAGTTGCACGATCTTGAGTGGTAAAAAAACAAAATATTTCAAATGTAATATTAACATAGATTAAACTGACCATAGATAATGTACATATGTATAAAGTGAGTACTGCTCTCTTTGACTCCTCATTGGATCTTGAGTGGTTAAAAAAACAAAATATTTCAAATGTAATATTAACATAGATTAAACTGACCATAGATAATGTACGTATGTATATAGTGAGTACTGCTCTCTTTGACTCCTCATTGGATATCAAGAAATGTGTACAAACAAAAGGGGTTGTTGTATCAGCTGGATGAGTTATATATGTGTGAGAGGAGCAGTTTAATTTAAGGGGAAAAATTGGGGGGAGGGGCACAAAATTAAAAGGAAAAAATAGAGTTTGATCATACATCTGATGATGTATGTCTGCAGTATATCTTACAGTGTAATCCATCAGCAAAAAAAAATAAATAAATAAATAAATAAAATAAAAGCATGGATTGGCCACACAGATATGAACAGTGTGTCGTGATAAACTGACCACAAGGCCAGGGCCTATTGTACAGATCCACTGGCTCTGACCTGTCTGTCTCAACAGGTGCCGAAATGGGTTTCATTGTACTAAAATGCAAGTGTTACACAAGGGGTGCATTGGATGGGGCAGTGGTGATGGTGGTGGTGGTACTGGTTATTCAGAGACATCCCTGATGCGTCTCTGTCAAGTTTCTGGATATTGCTGGATTCTGGTCTTGTTTCACTCAGAGGTGGAGGCATGATGGGTGGAATCTGAATGTGGGCAGACTGCAATGACCACTTATACTAGTACTACAGGTTTAATACACTTAACAACAACGTTTATTAACTATGTGTAGTGTATATATGGGACATAGGAAATATGCCACAGTGGTGTTTGGAGGAATAAACAAAACCCACAATTTTATGTACAGCTCATGGTTACAATTTGCATTTTCCACTCACTTTAGGGAGTAACTATTTGTAAAAACAAAACTGTCCTTTCTTTGTCAAGCCAGTCAATAATATTTGATATGATGGACATAGTCATGTCCGTATTTCACTAGACACTGACTGGGTATCATCAATCCTACAGTATTTATGATCACTTCCAACTTTTTCTGTGCATGACCAACACCAAAATGTGACTAAAACATCACATAAAGAGTTTGCTGGTCCATTAACCATATCTCCTATAAGTGCTGGGGATGCTAATGAAATTTAAATATAGTAACCCTCAGTTGTAGACCTATAGAACACTATGGGTGAATTAACATGTAAATGATGATAATATGGAGGGTCTTTAGCATTACATGGCACATGCTATTTAAGATGGTCCTGTTTCCAACAAAAAGTGATCTCGTATTGCAGGCTGTCTTAAAATACAGATAAATTTATGAGAGAAATAGTATCATCAAAGGGTGACCTTAACAGGTATGCAGTCTCTCCCAAGGTATCATTTTTACAGCTAGTACCACTGCATTTCAGAATTTTGGAATTAGAAAGTTGGGGGGGGGGATGCTAGGGCCAATGATTTTCCGTTTCCAAAAAACAGGAACTCCGCTTCATCAGCACAAATTTTTCAAATTCCGTTTCACAGCTATATATTTATATATAATTCATATAGGAAAAATTATCAAATTCCGTTTCAAGGATGAAAAAATGCACAATTCTGCTTTGGTTTTGAAAAAAAAAAAAAAGAACGAAAAATCATGGGCCCTAGGGTACTAAAGAGGGAAGGGTGCTTAAAAAGGGATAATGTAATACTGGATCCTCAGATTAAAGGGAGCATAGCTTCATTGATGTGAATGCTCACTTAACACATGGAATATCATGACCATAGTTGGCAGGTTATGTACATGCTTTGATAAGCATTCCATATAAATGATGTTTGACCTTTTTAATTTTGCTTGAAATAAATATGCATTTAAAGCATCATGTACCACTACATGTATATCAGAAAGAAAAAGAAATGTTCTTTGCACAGGGAAACTTCACTACTAATTAGTAATCATATATATATATATATATATATACACACATATGTATAAAAGAAAGTAAAATAAAATGACATTTACACTTTACACACCAGAACCATTTTTTCAGACACTCTCACATGGAATGACATATTGTCAGCTCTATTCTCCTCCTTGGAGAGGCCAACTGTTTACGACAAAAGGAGTTTGTCAGATGGTCATTCTATCTCAGGCCATTGTGATGGCTTTATCGTAGCCCCAGCTCAAAGAAACATCATCATAAATGCACTAGGTAGCTTCAATGATATGCTTGACAGAGAGCTGTATAAGAAACAATGCATGACTGTACAGTGACAAGTGATGCAGAATGATGTATGGCAGACTACTGGTGTATGGTTCAGAGGGATAAAGATGGCCTGCAGACTACTTGTATGCTTGCACTGCTTACATTACACTACTATTTGTAAGCCTCCATGTATGCTTGCTGCATGGATAGTGGTTATTAAGGGGTAACTAAACATGCCCACTTTCCAGACTGGGGTGGTATTAGTCAGGAATTGTGCCAGTCTTATTGTGTGGCACAATTTGAATACAACCTTTGTACTTGTGCAGAAGTGTACTTTTAATACCTGCATCTGCAGACAGGATATATCTGTTCAGGCTGAATGAGCATCGCTTTAACAGCTGTATCTGAATGACCAATAGACAGGATGCAGCCGAAGATTCCAAGGATTGCCTGTGTGCCAGACCCATAGTTTCATATTAAGGATGCTTGCCTGCAAAACAACTTCTTTGCTGGACGTCCTCTATGACATATGAATTGGAAGTGTTCCCTCTTTGTGATACTGATGGTGGGAGCCACAGAGTTGACAAATTATAATAGAACAATCCAATAACAGGGAAACTAATGTACATATCAGTGCGGGAAAAACCACCCACACTGGAGCCAGGGAACCTATACTTTTGCCAGAATGTACATGTAGCTTACTTAAGAGGACTATTACAAACAGGGAGCACTGTACCTATGAAGTTATATTGTGAATGGATAAGAGAAATATGACCCTTATGGGTCATGTAATTATCCATGTATGGTGAGTTATATATGTAATATCTTGGCTTTAATTGGATATTTGATTTCTTGTGTTTGAAAAATTTGATGGATTCAACTTGCAGAATAATATGAATTTGTAGTAAGTAACTGCCCTTGGCTTGACTTGACTGTAGAAAACAATATTGGCCAGATAATTTGGTAAACAGAGACACTGCGCTGAGACAATTTTGTGGTCTTGTTTTCCAAAAATGGCAATGTAAATGAACTCATGGGTTGTACTTGACTATGATTGGTTGTCTTGCAGGGGCCATGGCAGTATCATAGGAGAATTGTTTCAGGCTACCAAATTCCTCAACAAGTAAGCACTGCTGGCCGGCATAGATGCTGTGCTTACTACTGAGCCAACCAGCCACTTAACAACTGCTTGATCACCCTTTGCCCTGCTGCTGAGACGAAGACCTGAGGAGTCTTCATCTCAGCTCACGCCAACCTGAGCCAACACAAGCTCACCTGCAGCTGTGCTTGGGTCTTCTCTCTTTTCGGATTAAAATACATATTCTTGACCATGAAAGTTCATTTTCATGTGACAGAAACTTCCCTATATAAAGTTCAGTGTTTTATTCTAAAATCAGGATATTTCATCAAAAATTCACATGCACTAGCAAGATACAGAGAGTAAAAAATACTTCAGATTAAAAGCCTAAAAATCTCTGAAGACATTGAGAGATTTCAAAGCTTTACCTGGGGTATGTGTACGTCAATCTTCAAGCCACGTTACTGTCCTCAGGGCTAAGGAGTAGAAATGGTTGGACAGATGAGGATAGGATTTACCCCCACCACCCATCAGAGTTTTAGGTATCTCTGTAATATACTGGTTCATAGTTCAGAGGATCTGGAAGTGGAGTTGCTGTTGAGACCTTTTGGATGACTTTGCACACAGTGATCTCTGGTGTTCGTGTATGGGTCCAGTTGTGTCCTATTCAGGTAGTGGGCGCTGGGTAGCACAGAGCAGCCCACAGATATCAACAAAACAGACAATAATGTAGACAAGCATATGAAATAGAAAGCCAGCAATCTGAAACTGATGATGTGACAATAAGCCTCAACAAAAGACAATGCCCTTTGATGGTACAAATATGTCCCAACACAGACAGGAACTCGGATGCCAAAATTTTGTTTCTGTGAATTGATGTTATATTGTCTTGGCATCATGGAGGAGTCTTTGCAGGGTCAGATCTGTGTATTTGAGGAGAGATATTTTTACCTTGAGATGCTTTGTGTGTGGCAGATTTGAAAATTAAGTTCTAGATGATGGGTGTTGACAAACCTGTAGGAAACGAAAAAAAACGAGGAAATGGATATTTATTTTTGTATGTGATCAGATATATCTTTCACAAAGATTATAGTTTTTCATTGATGTTAACACAGTAGTCCACATACATGTAGCAGGGATTTTCATAGGCAACTTTAGATTATACTGCTCAGTATACCGATGGTTATGTACCTCAAGTCTGGGGATCTGTCAGATTCATTGGAAGGTGAGGATGGTGTAAGATTGTGAGTGTTGACTCCCTTTTTCAAAGATTGTCTGATTGAGAGCCCCTTTGGTGGTTTTGTGAACATAATACCCCCAAAATTTGTCCAAATTTGGTGCAAAGTACCTCATTGAGCAAATGTCTGAGTCAATGTGACCTAATACTGAGCATGTCATTGTGATCTGTTAACTGAGAAGTACACATCATGAAATTTCTTGGTATCCAGCAACTTTGTGATTGTATTATCTCAAAATTCCAGTGAATTGTGTGCACATGCAGCTAATTAGACAAAAATGAAATTTGATCAGATTGTACAGTCACACTGTACACATTTTTGGTAGGGTTGGCATATCAGCCAATGTGAGGTACTGAAAGTCTGAAATTTTCAGTTTTTCCTTGAACCCGAGTGGTTGATGTACATTACAAATAGGCTTAACCAAATTTGTGAATTAGCCAACACTTAACAATATCTGATCAAATATGTGGATTGGATCCACTTGGAAAGCATTTGAAATCCTAATAAGTAGATCAAAGGTAATAGTTGACAGAATCTTGGAACTGAACATTCATGGTCAACCACACACACACTGAACAAAACATAATGTTCAGATTGTAGTGACACCTGGTGAGCTGGTCTTGGAGCATGCAAATATTACATGATATATTTTATATCAGAGTACATGATGATGATGTCTGTGGTTTACAGACACCATTGGTAATTGTTACCATTATTTCTGGCCATACATGTTGTGAAACATATTTCAGGAGATCGTGTGATTCTGGGTGATAATTGAGGAAACTTGCATGTTAGTAGAGTCTGTTGCAATTGTTGTCTGCAACTTACATGGACAAAGGAAGTTCCAGGAAGTCAAAACTGATTGTCTCATTTACAGCACTTGGTACTCTTATAAAAAGCATAAAAAAGTACTGAAAACAAGAGTGTAAATGTGACATATGATGTGGCAGTGGAGAAAATTAGATGTATGAAAACTGTGGCAAAATGTGTTCTTCAATGGATTTTGCAAGGTTGGAAAGCTTTAATCTTTTATGCACAACATGGTGAGTAGACTGACATATATGGAAAAAGTGTAAGAGATGGATCGGGAGCTGCCTTCAGGGAGAGTATCTGGTGGAACGTTGACAGGCCAGCATTATGACTCAGAGGGCAGATATGGAGAGCTCAGGAGCAAGGAGGAAACATCTAGTTCATCGTGACAGGAATGAAAGATATTATGCTACTCCACCCACTTTTGCTCTGTGCATATTCTAGCTAAGGTTTGCTGTGTGTAGGTTAAGTCACTTTTCTCTTCAGACTGCCATGTATGCAACAGATCACTGCGATAGTTGTTTTGACCTTGACCTCCGGCTTGTTGTGTATTCCAGGGGTCATCGCAGTAGCTTAATAGACCTTGATGAAGACTTACAGTATTCACAACAGTAAGCAACGTGTGGCAATGTGTAGATTTAGCCTTTGGTATTAGTTAAGTTCTAGTTACCCTAGCAGTCTTTACCTATCCTTAGCAGTTGCCAACTTTGCCTCCCTTTCCTGCATTACCTGTTACCCCACCCAGTAATATATATGTGTACACATGTATTTAAATCGCCGTAGTTGTGTATATGCCAGACCTGATAAAACCTAATACAGTTCCCAGCAAAGGCCATGCTAGCCTGTATGAATCCTTGTCTTGGCCGAGTTGGCAGCTCCCTTACATTTTGTTTGTTGTTCATATTTGATTTATTTGAAACAGTTACCATGGTAATTATTGCATGTACAGCCTTGAGCAGTATACACCATTATTATGTTTGATCATTTGAAGCACGTTAATTTGAGCATATGAACTCATTACATGGATGGGTTTCTCCACCTGGTTAGCCTGCATGCTGAGAGCCCTTCTCATGTTTCCCATCATATGTACAGACATTGTTTATGCTTGCATGGCTTTGAGTCCTAGTAACCTGTCACCCGACCGGAGCAGCCCACATCTGCTGTCTCACCACTTGACAGTCTGGTCTTAACCACATGCTCTAACCAAGTAATAGGGTGGTTTTGGTATTATTACAGTCATGTATCAATTAGTGTGGAGGCTGAGACTTCCTAAGCTGTCCTGGTGTGCTAACTTACCTATACCCAGCTTGAAAATTGTTAACATTTTTTTAGCTGTTAATGTACAATACTGCCTTGCAAAATGGCACATATTATCACCCAGGTGTTGGATTGTCATAACTGCTGAAATTTTCAGAGTTATGTTGGTATAATACAGACACAAAACATCATATTCTTAAGGGCCTTGTAAATGCCTGTCATTTACTTGATCATATAGAAAAAGAAAAATTTGTTAATTGCCAAGGAAGTTTTGTGACCCAACATCTATCCTTCTCCCGATCTGACGGGAAGGGAAAAATTTGTTATGATTTGCAGATTAGATATGGGAACAATTTATCACTTTGAAATGCCGAATGTAGAACTTCCATGAAAGTATATCCTGCTCTGCACATACAATGTACATCTAAAAGCAGTATTTAGAGGACTAAAGCTCATTCCACACTGATGCTGGTTCCATACAATTAAGTTAAGCTGAAAGTGGAATTAAAATTTCCTATTCAAGTTCCTCATAAAAACAATTCCTGATCAAATACTAACATGCCAGGCCTCTAGGTGGTAGTTTTTGCATTGCTTGGTAAATTCATCCGTCAGCTACAGAGCAGATGAGAACATGACTTTATGAAGCAAAGCAGAACCCACTGACTGAGATCTCTGCCGACATATTGTGGAGTGAGTTTTTTGCATTTTGTGACCGAGCCCTAATGGTTGAATGAGAATTATTTGGGAAACGAGAAAGTGATGAGTCCTAAATTAACGAAGTGTTTTTGGCACGCTCAGGGATTGCCAAAGTTTGTTGGCTCACTCTAAGTCGGGTCAGGAAAGGGTGAAGGTGTTTTCATTTCTGAGAATCCATTCATGAGGTGGAATGCAGAATATGCTTATACCCATACCTATAATACCTCCATAGGGTCAGCATGCATAGAAATAGCAAATTAAAGATATGTGAAATATGTTCCTCTTGCTTCTTTTACCACATTTTGGCAATTATGAGAACCGAAATTTAAAGAACTCAACACCACAAACCTTTTTTTTTTTTTTGTTTTAGTTTTCTTTGTGTTTAAGGTGTTTGGTTGTGTTTGTTATTAACTTTTATCATCCCTCGTAGTAGAGAGAAAAAAAGTATACATTGATTTTTTAAACTTCTTGTGTATGACAAAATCATCATAAATTCCGATTTATGTTGTCCCTCACAAGTCAAAATTGAAGAGATGCATGTAGTTATGTCAAAACTTCTGATACATGCAATATTACCATATTCTTGAGATGTACATTTGGTCTTGCCATAATGCCAGCATTCTTTAAGCACCAGGTCAAGGGAAAGTGCCAGAAACCTGGTCCATATTGCCAACTATGTGTGGATTCTTTTCTGCCATAAAGTTCACACGTTGAAACAACCAATGAAAGTCCCATTTACATGGGCTGTGTAGTTCAAGGTACAGCTGTTTCTGGCTCTGAGCGTAACTCCATCACAGGGTATGCCACAAAAAATTGCTAGCTATGATCACCCCACTGAAGGTCTTATTACCCATTATTAAAAAAATGCATTGACAAGCTTTGAAATACAGAAAATAACAATCTAAACTGTGTCCATGTTGAACCGCATTTATTTTTGGTATTGGGATGGCATGCACCTATACACTGACTTGAATGACAACCTGATCTACCAAACCAGTCTGCCATGCTAGTATGGTGACAATACTGTCATATGTCTATTGCCTGTACATACTCTTTTTTTTTATGTGGAGAAATACTATTTAGCTTGACGTTTTGTAATAATAACTATTAATAAGAAGTCTGAGGTAAGATAGCCTTGGTACACCCTCATTAGTCTTCTGTGGTAGTTCTAACTCTTTCAGTTCAAAGACAGATTTTTCATTATATGTATAAAAATATTTGTAACTGTCCAACCCTGTCCAGAACTCATGGTAAAAAAATCATTTTTTAAGTTTAATTTTATCTAGTTTGAGTGTATTTGTGTATTTCTCACTGCGGAAGTGCACCTTGTAACCAACAAACCTTGTACAGTACTCACAGTCTTTCTTATGTCATAGTTTTGTTTTTACCCCTCGGCCCATGAGGCCGGAGGGGTATTGTCATCACCTAGGCGTCCGTCCATCCGTCCATCCTTGTTAATGCCATATCTCCAAAAATGCTCACTTTACACAGACCAAATTTTTATCACATGGGTTATTGAATTGCTTCAGGTGCCTATTGAAAAGTAGGTCACTAGATCTCATTTTTAAGTCACAGTACTACATTGCAAAAAAAAAAAAAAAAACGCCGTTAACACAATATCTAAAAAAATATTGAATGTAGCTTCATCAATTTTTTATGTCCGTTGGACCTGAGGATGCCCCAGATGCCTATAGAAAACAAGGTCACTGGGTCACATATTTAGGTCACAGTGCTGCATTGAGGAAAAATGGCCATACCATGATATCTTCAAATATTAAATTACTCATTGTAGCTGCACCAATTATTTATGAGTTGGTCCTACGGATGCCTCAGGCACCTAGTAAAAGCTAGGTCACTGGATCACATATTTAGGTCACAGTGCTGCATTGAATAAAAATGGCCTTGCCAAGATATCTCTGCTCATTGCATTTGTACCAAAGCTTTGTCATTAGGTTAAACAGAAATAACCTGACCTACTGGAGGGGTATTGTCATCACCTACGCGTCCGTCCGTCTGTCTGTCCCTCCGTCCTGGCCGAGGGGTTTTGCAGTCACTGATTGGCTTCTAGTTTTAACATGGCAAACAGAACAACAACAACAACAAAAAAAACAATAAATTTGTCTCTCTTTTAATTGAAAGAGTAAGCTTGGACTTGATTTCATTATGCTTTGTTTCCCTAGACATCTTATTCTGATACATGTAGTTAGTTTGACCTTGGACCTTAGCAAATCTTTGTGGACATGAGTAAACCAAACATTCTGGGCTGTAATCAGATTAATAAGATTCTTGCTGTTATGTGGTTTTATGTCTGCCACAGGTCCTTTCTGAATCTTCATTTGACATCTGAGGTTGAGAGGGTAGACCTTGTAGTATCAGTGTGCTGACAGAGTAATGGTGTAGCAGGGTCTTACTTGGTTTTGACAGCGATGTATTTACCATGTTTTTTCCCTCCATCTGTATTTACTGTGTTGTACCTGGGGTGTACATACCATGTTTTACCTGGTGTGTACTTGGTATGACTTGACTGACATTTGTGTTGCTATATTTTCAGAGATACATTACCTCTAGGACCTCCACCCTTGCCACCCAAAGTAAGTCAGCTTTATCAAGGCATTTGGATTGAAACGTAAATCAAATATGCAAAGGACAGAGAATTAAATAGCAACAGTACATGGCATTTTATGAATATTAAATCCATTTCAGTAAGCCAAAGTGTGTTTTAAACTTCAACCAGTCATCCATGTTTCCAGCCTTTAAGATCAGTATTACTGCCACAGGAAGTTGCATTTTAACCTTGAATCCCATTGAAATTACTGTCCAAATTTTGCATAAATTATTCAGAAAGTTACCTCTGACTTGAGAGAATAAAAATTTGGCAGTTATCAGTGTACATGTATCGATATACTTAAAAAAAAGTAAGGCTGAGAGTAAAGACAGCTGTAAAATCAGGACACAAGTTGACATGTTTTATGTGCCATGTTTTCCCAGTACTTTATACAGTACCGTAGATCCAGCTTATAAACCACATTGTTTAACCCCAGGTGCAACTGATGCATGGGATCACCCCATCTGCCAGGAAACAGTGACAAAATACAGGAGGTGACCTTTCAATGCTGATGTATTAACACAGAAAATGACTCCTGTGACCCCTAAATTGTGACCACAAACAACAGTTCATCTCTCACAGCAGTGACAACATGCAGCAGGTGCCACTGTGTTCCCACTGGTGTCTCAGCCTCCTATGGATTTTGAGAATCTGAGACAACTTAAAACCTGTCTTGAATTTAATAATAATCTTTTGGCCCTCCATTTACTTGCTGTGGTCCTGTATCCCTTTTGTGTGACTTTGCCTAAACATATTCCTGTGTGTCCATGTCTGAGTTTGTATGACATTTTATTTGCCTAATATAGCCTTCAGTCAAACCACGTAGCAGCCAATCAGATGAGGATGTAGAGCAACCTGCTGATGAAGAAAATGGCAATGAAGCTTCAGTGGAGGGCGTGGTGGACTACATGGGGACACTGGTGGGGCACACGGAACCTCCCAATGGAGATGTACCTCCTGCGCTGCCCCCAAAACAGAAACATCGCAATGGGGACATTGCTGTCAATGGAGGTATCAATCGGAAAGATATGCCCCCACCACCTGCAGTGCCCCCTAGGAGTCATCGCAAACAACCAGAAAAAGTCAAGACGCCTCCTGTAAGTGAATGTTTACAGTTGGTTGCCCTGTCACATAAGAGGCTCTCAAGACATCATGTTCCCAGTTGTAAATGTTGATATTTAGTTATTAGGTATAATTATTAGTCCCCCGCCCACTTGGTGGGGGACTATAGGTTTGCACCTCGTCCGTCCGTCCGTCCTCCCGTCTGTCCGTCCTTCCGAAGCTTCTCCGGGCCATATTTCCAACACCATAACACCCACAGCTACCAAATTTAATGTGTTTGTACTTCCTAGGATAGAGGTGTATGGTGTGCCAAAAGTAGGTCACTAGATCAAATATCTGGGTCACAGAATACATATGTATGAAAAATCTTGTCCGGGCCATAACTTTTTTGTCCTTTTACTTAGAGTCATGAAATGTTACACAAATGTGAAGCTTAGTCTAAGAAAGTGTCATAAAGCAAAACTAGGTCACTAGGTCAAATATTTGGGTCACCACGATATGTAAATATACAGAAACAAATTTTGTCCGGCACATATCTTCCCTATATTAATGCTACCTCTTCAATTTTTTTTCATCTAGGTCACACCCCTACATAGTAGTCCAACCTCGTGGGCGACGAGCGGGGGACTATGTATTGCTCTGCAATACTCATTAACTTGTTCTAGATAAAACAAGGATTGAGATTGAGTACTCACTGCAATTTTTCCTGCAGAGTGAATGTTAAAATAAAATAAAATACTATACAATGTAGTTATTACATCTCATGAGAGTTCGGTCACAGATGCTCAGATTTTGACAAATTCACAAAAAAAAGTTCATATAAATTGCTGAAAATTGTGACAGAGTACTTAGCACAAAGTTTCAGCATTGAAAAAGTGAGACATTAATGGTACAATGAAAGCTACTTGTAGACAAGAATTATTAGATGTGGCTTTGCCTGGGTTCTTTGTCCCCCGCCACCGAAGGTGCCATAGGGGGACATAGAATTAGTAGGGATAGGGGCTGTTTCTGTCCGTCTACCTCCTTGCATTTGATACTCTATAACAGTGATTCAATCACTTAACTTATTAATTAGATAATATTCCAGATTCATAGATATCACAAAAACGATATAGGCCTACTTTCTACTTTTGCTGTAAACTCAGCTGACGAACTAGTCAGAAGAACCAAAATAGTGATAGGCCTACCAATTCTCCTTTATCTTTTGCAGAAGTAGTAAAATTTGGATTTTGAGTGGTTGGGCTTGTACATATTGGAAACACTATAGTCGGTATTTAATGAAGAATATTTCAAAGGTTGAGAGGACCGGTTTAAAACCACCAGTTGCCTTTGTGGGTGACTGCCTGTCTCAAGTCAGGAGTGAAATTTGTTTCTTCACATTGATTTTGGAAGATGAATGTTGATGCTTTGGTAACTCTGGAATCTCTTTGCTGTCATTGTTGGGTTTGATATTTATGAATATGGGTCATGTTTTTCTACATAAGTGTATCATAGTAGAGACGTCCAGGAGCATATCTCTAGAATCCTAAGAAATAGAATAATGAAATTTATATAAGAGATGCATCATACCACAGACATGTGTGCTGTGTATTGTTTTTGACCTTGAAAACAGGGTCCAAGAACATATCCATTTTCGTGTGTCTGGCAGCATATCTCTAGAACCCTTACAGATTGAATAATTAAATTTATACCAGAGATGCATCATACCAAGGGCATGTGCGCCATGTATTGCTTTTCACCTTGACGTATTTTCAAGGTCACAGGGCCCAAGAACATATCAATTTTGTGCATCCAGACATGCTGTATACCTTTTATAGCTTTCATCTGTATATTGTGGCGGGGGATATAGATCCTTTAGATCACTGTGCACTTGTGGGGGGTTTTTTGTTTTGTTTTTTTTGTTTTTGTTTTTTTTGTTTGTTTGTTTGTTTTTTTTATAATCTAAGTTGCACAGAGGAAGGTGCAGCAGAAATAACCCAGCAACATTAAGTAACATGCTACGGATATGTAATGCAATACATAATGTAAAAGAAAAAAAAATACATAATGTATGACACACGTCATAAAGGCCACATAAGTGTCCACTTGTGCTCTTTTGGGTGAGACTGCTATCTGGTAATGAAGGAACAAATCTTACACAGGTTATAATTTAGTGTTTGTAAGAATTTGTTATGCAGAGTTTGAGCAGGCTAAATTTGTGTGTCATATATATATATATATATATATATATATATAGTATTGTATTGTATGATTGCAGAGGGCTGCCTTCAATGGACTTCCACCCACACCACAAGTTCATGTGAGTGGGCTCTTCTGACTACCAGTTTTATTTACTTATTTGAATGAACGTACGCATACACACAGGGACCTACACACACTCACTTTTATACATGCAGTGCTCCCTCATTACACTGCTGAGGGGTGCATGGAATAGACTCCTACTGCAAAACCACCTTATATGAAACAGACATATGAAATAGAATAGGAAAAGTGCTTCAGTAGTAGCCAAAGAACCCAACACATTTGATCAGAATCCACTGTCTAATGAGGGGGCATCATGAAGAAGGATCACTGTTTGCTATGTTTTTTTGTGTCAAAGGGATGAAATCATTATATGACATAGCTTACAAGAAACGTTTGGTTTTTGATAAAGAGTAAAGGACAGATGACAGTGTGGAAGTTATTTCTCATCACTTTCACTTGGAACACATTTAAACTCCATAGATGTTTCGTACACTTAATGGAAGCAGTAAAGCTAATTATGTGTAAATGCAGAAGTTCATAATATATTTATGTTGCAGATGGGTGCTTGTTTCTCCAAGGTATTCAATGGATGTCCACTACACATTAATCACACAGCCAGCTGGGTCCATCCAGAGACCAAAGGTTAGACTATCACATTTGCTTCACTGTCTAGGGTGAAAGCCTCCTGGCTTCAAGGTGTCTGTAAATCCACCCCACTCAGTCAACAACCCTTTAAAGATTTAACAATCAAACCTGGAAAACGGGACTTGTAGATAAACTTGTAAGATTTTGTCATTTTTCTTAAACCACCCTTGAGCAGCAGTCTTACTTAGTATGAAGACCTTGAGGCCAAAGGTAAAACGATATACATGTATACTTGTATTATTTTTGCAGTCATTATGACCAATTTTTTGGTTGCCATTGTGAATTTGAAGGCAGATACATCAACTATTGTTTAAAATAATGATATAGGGCATGGATATAAGCCTTAAAAGTGAATATGGTGTGTATACAGTAGCAACTTGTGTTTTATACAGACATCAACAAATATCCCGTAACCTATGGCTGCTTCCCTGCGGGAAAAAATAGAAGATAACGAGCTGTATCCAATAAATCAGAAATTGTTCATCCTTGCATTTTCCATCAATACTTACCAGATTCACTTTCTTCCACTTCAGATCAACACGTGCTTATAGGGAGTGATGAAGGCATATATACTTTAAATTTGAACGAAATTCATGAAGGTACAATGGAATTGGTGAGTATAGAATTTTGTCCAAGAGTAATTGATAAGAGGTGATGGGGAGTAGCAGTGTCTCCTCACAAGTATGTCTGGACATGCATCAATTCATGCCACATCATAATCAATGAGAGAAACTTACAGTTTAACATCTACAGTCTATTTTGCGGAATGGAAATTTCATTCAAACAGGCAGTTCTGTTAGAACCTGTTCAATTGCCTCACCACGACCCACAACTGGGTAAGAATGTCAAATGCATTTGGCAGAGGTTATGGGTGGATTTAATTTGTGCAGATTCTTTCTTTGAGGGTCATTAAAGTTATGGACACTGTGATCTCTTGTGACAGAGGATTCCACTGTGACTATTCATGGGAAGAATGAGTGTTTAAATGTCATGGTCCTTGTTGAAGCATTATAACATTTAAATTAAGTGCGTAAAAAAGTTTTTCAAACTTCATATGTTATCTCCACTATTGAAAGACAATATGCTGCAGAAAGTGTGCTTAATTTTCACTTTCAGAAGATGGATCTGTTTTTGTTTATTTAATTTTTTTTTTATTTGTCTTGGTAGTCAGTCTCATGCATGTTTAAACTCACAATTCCACCAGGTAAAATGGTCTATAAGTTGTTTTTCTTGTACATAATGACCGTTGTTTGTGTTGACAGCTACATCCACGGCGTACAGTATGGTTATATGTAATAAAGGATGTGCTGATGTCTTTATCTGGTAAGCCTCATTCTATTGTACAATAATATACTTGATTAAATCTTGAAAAGACAATCTGTTGCACAAATAAGATCAAATGAAACTTTTCCCCTGGTTTCAGGGCATAGCTTGACAGGATTGTTTCTCTTCAAAGAAACTACAAAGTTTGGCATGTCTCAGTTTTTGGAACACAGGTCATGTATGATGTGTAATAATTTTTCCTTTTTAAAAAATGGCTCTAGTTTTTTTATTATCTTGGGTACAAGTTGAGCATTCTTCATGACCGACAATTGTTCAAGAAATTCTATTGACAAAGTGCATGGTATTATGGTCTAGGTCTTTTAATTTTGTGTTCAAAATAATTCATTTGTGAAGAAATAAAATTAATCACCTTCTATGGGTGGTCACTTTGACTTAGCAGAAAGGTTGGCAACATACAGCAGGTACTACAGTATATAATTATGAGTCCTAACAGTATTTGTTGTATGGAGGATTAACTGGTCAGGCAACTTAGGACCCCATTCTCTCACATGCTTTAGCTTTGATGTCACCGTCACTCCTATGTTTTCAGGCAAAAGTCCCAGTCTGTATAGGCATGAGCTGCTGCAACTACACGGTAAACACAGCCACAGATTCTCGCTGCCAGTCAACAAAATACCTGAAAAATTAGTGCCAAGGTACAACATCTTTCCTTCATGTATTTCAAGTGTATTTGATTACAGTTAATATGCCTTTTATGTAATTCAAGGATTATACATCAAATTGCTCCATTCTGACAGAATAGCATTGAAAGTGGAGGGTTGTGTGTTTTGTCAGTCAAAATTGGGATATATACACACGTTTATTTCAACACCTAAAAAGTGTTGGATTTTTTTTTCTGTTGCGTATATCTTATTTCCACATGCATAAGGTTTTTGAAATATGTCTTGTTTCTATGTGTACATGTATAAGGCTTTATTCATGGTAATTCATTATTTTACATTAACAGTAAAATTCTGTAAAATTTGTCAGAGACAACTTGTTGACATAAAGGTCCTGTCACAAAAAGAAAATTATATGAGGTACACACCATGTATTGGGAGTTACAGCTTTCATCTAACTGTATTAAATGTGTGAATACTTTACAGGAAGTTTGTGATGACGACCAAGGTTCCCGACACCAAAGGTTGCCTCAAGTGTTCTGTAGGTAGAAACCCTTACAATGGCTACAAGTACCTGTGTGGTGCCATGCCCACAGGCCTATTCCTCATGCAGTGGTACGACCCACTCAACAAATTCATGTTACTAAAGGTCAGTAAAGTCTTATTGATCAACATCTTTATACCTCATATAAAGTGAATTTTGCAAGGTGTACTGCATTCAGATCATGCATTCTGTTTCCATCTTTTCTTGGGAACTTCATGAATTTAGGGTTTGATTTTCTTCAAATTTTACATGATGACTGGATCACATGTTAACCGTGGTAGATTTCCAGGTATTAAAGGTCATTGACACAAATTTGTTCAGTACTATCTTAGCCTAAGCATATCAAACTGTAGCCTGATTTTGCAAACAAAGTACCCTGGTAAATGCTGATTATACTAAAATTCATGCTTTCTGTTGTGATTTCAGACTTTCGAATGTACACTTCCAAATCCAATTCGGGTGTTCGAAATGTTAATAACGCCAGAACTGGAATACCCTATGGTATGTGTAGGGGTACGGAAGGGGTAAGTACGCACACTTTTCCTCTTTGTAAAGTTTTTGTGGGGGTACATAAAGAAGCTTTCTGGTTTGTCTTGTTGGGCACATTAAACAGTTCATGGAATAATCCTGTGTATTAGTTACATAATGTTACCTCTCAACCACCATTGCCAAGACCTCTGTGTCTGGGCATGACACCCAAGAAATCGAGTTGAGAAGCTTGCTTACTCACTTTATCCTGAATCCTGATGGTCACGTGGCGCCATCTCTTGGTCCATGTGGAACTGAAGGTGACATCATGCACATGCGCCCCGTATCATCCGTCCTCTTTGGGGCGCCATTACTGGCTTGCCTTGCGAGTCAAAGCACCATGAACTTCCATTCATGCTCACTGTTTTTTGTGCTTATGCATGCTCTATTCTGCAGAGAATTTTTTCTCAGCAGTCCAGGAATCTTCAGATACCCAGATAGCTGATTTCTGTGATCGGATGCCACTGAAATAGTAAGTGCAAAGTTGGTCTTTTGACTTGTACTTAGATTTTTCAAGATGGCGTCCCGGCAAACAGAACACAGAGAGAGCGAAAGTAGTGCACACCAAGCTATTGCTTCCTTTCAGAGGCAGTCCATTGGTGTTGATCCGGATGCCACTTTATCTGCATCCTCGTCTTTGTTGGATCACAGACAAAAATTGGATTCCAGGTACCACAAAATGGCAGCTTGGGATGGCCATCTACACTGCTATGGTTGTCGCCTGCGGTTGAGCCAAGTTTGCTCTCATGAGCGAACTTGCAAATACTGTCAGGACTGGGGAGAGGACAAATGGCTGCTCTGCAAGTGGGCACGGAGGAAGTCGGATTGTGCTAGGCGTAGGCGGCAGGTCATAAGAGCGGCCAAACGCCATGCTGAGATGTCTGACTCTGTTGAGTCCTCACCAATGACTCCCCATGATAAAAAGCATAGACTTAATTTGGCTCCTCCGTCTTCTCGTGTCTAAGGGGAAAGAGCGTTGACTTGCTGTCCGCAAAGACAGATTTTTCTTCTCCAGGTACACCTTGGGAGAAGATTAAGAGACGTCAGAGTCGAAAGTCTAGTAGTAAGAGATCTCCTCTCTCAGATCCCAAGCAAACAACTCTGCCCCAACAGACTTCCAAATCTGCTCTTGGCACCGATCCAAAGGTGGTCCATGCCTTGGAGGCGATGTCTCAGAGTATCATACTGCAGGCTGAGATGTTGCGTACATTGTTTGCC
Organism: Hermodice carunculata; assembly: GCA_964020975.1. Lineage (NCBI taxonomy): Eukaryota > Metazoa > Annelida > Polychaeta > Eunicida > Amphinomidae > Hermodice > Hermodice carunculata. Next base: position 51,349,384 of record OZ026615.1, on the reverse strand, counting down.
CCCTTTCAGCATATTGTTTCTTCATTGGAGTCCACCCCGAAGAAGTCTGCCAAGCGATGGCTGCAGCTGTCAAGATCTCTGTTCTCTGGGTCCGAGCACTCTGACAGAGAGCAACCTCACAAACCGGTGCACCCGGAGTGGAAGCCTGCGGGTGCCCGCCCCAGTATTCCGGAACCCCGGCCAGTCCAAGGCTCGGGTCATGAGTCCGGGCAGTATGGAAAACCAGCAGCCTTGCCAGTCCGAGCGCTCCGACTGTAAGCCTGGAGTGCCAGCTAAGGCACCATTGCCTCCGTTGGCTCCCTGAGCTCCCAGATCCCAGAGCTGGGGTGGTAAACAAAGGCATAGGGGACTAAGGAGGAAGACGCCTAGAAAGGGGAGCCTTCTACTGCCAGTGGGCCTTTGGCCCCGGTGGTGTCGGCACCCCCGGCCTGGGCACAACTCCCTGTTCCCCTGACAGTAGCACCAGCAGTCCCACCTGCACCTGTGCGTACTTTGCCCCAGAGTGAGCAGTTGGCGATCCTGCTGGTCCCTTCATTTAAGCCGGGTATCCTGCCTTACTCTCTCAAGTGGCAGGCAGATCATGAGACTGTGAGGATCAGCGGTGCATGAGGAAGCTCAGTCTTTTTCTGCATTGGCCACCGCTACTGTCAGCGAGTCGCAGCAGATTCAGTCGCCGGAGCAGCTCGCTGCTACCGCTTTGAGTTGGCTCTCTTGGGCGTCAAGTCCTGGAGTTCTAGGAACTCCCTCCAGACCCCTCCTGCCAGAAGATTGCTCAGTCGATGGCAGCTGAGGTTCAGGATAGCCGCCTGGTGGAGCCTCAGCCAGATCCCTCTGGCCTGCATCCTCAGAGATCTCGGCGTATGAGTCTCCCTTGCCTTCTGTCTCTCTCCCCTGGTGGGAGGAGCAAGTGGAGGCAGCATCTGTGGTGGCGACTACTTCTGCGGAGGTGCTGGCCACCCCTATGCTTGGCGTGGGGACAGATTCCCTGCTGTCACAGGCAGCTGCTCCATTGCCCTCTGACAATACAATGTTCAGTGAGGCTTTGGGCATCTGCGCTCCCCTCACAAGTCCAGAGTCTTCCGACCTGGACACCGAGGCGGAGGATGAGCTGCTGATGTCGGATTCATCCTCTACCAGATCTCAACCCAAGTCGAAAGCTCATCGTTCACGCTGTTCAAGCTCATACAGGCACAGAGAGCCAGCGACCGTGGGCTCTGCAGAGGCTTCAACCTCTGCCCCCATGGACACGGCACCTGCACCTGCTAAGGGCTTTGACCACATCAAAGCTCATGTTCAGAGTCTGGTTGGTGACCAAGCTGTGGTCCCGCCAGCGAAGGAGAGGTTGGGTGCTGTTGCGCTGTCGTTCGGGGCTTGTCTCTAGAGGACACGCGTCAACATACGCCCGTACCTTTTTTGACCTTTGTAGCTGAATTCTACGACCAGCTCACAGCCAAGACTCGCAGCACACTGGTTCCTGTCGAGCTGCAATGTCTGGCTACTTGAGGCAGGGGCGACTCCTCCATAAGCTGGATGTCCAGGGGAGGTGGTACTCTGCGCTGGAGCAGATTTTTCTGTCAGGTTCACTGCCACTCAATTTGGACTGGGAGGAGTTCGATGCTCAGCAGCCAAGAACCATTTCGGCATCCGCAGAGGCCTTCAAGTGATTGGAGGAAGATGCCCGACGCTCTGTCCTTGCGGCGTCCTACTCCGACCTGGCGTTGGCTGCTTTTGGGTCTCTCCTTGAGGACCCCAAGGGCTCCTTTTAGATCACAGAGACCGTGCGAAACTGGTTAGACCAGGCGACACTCCTCACAACTTGGTTGTCGTGAGCTGTTGATCACCAGGTGCCGACTGCTTGTACACTGGAGGCAAACCTTTGTTTGTTAAGGAGAGACGCCTACCTCCAGGGTCAAAAGCTGCCTAGCCCAATCTTTTGAAGAGCCTGCACGGGACACCTCTTCTCTGGAACTCTATTCAGAGGAGAGATGGCAGAAGTGGTCCGCAGGCACAAGACCGTCAGGCCTGCTTGGCAGACCTGGCACGCTCCAAGGTGCTGACCAACTCTGCTCAGGCTTTGTCGTCCTTGGCCGCCTCAGCCCCAAAGCACAGTACATCTCAGACCATGTCTACCCGTCCCTTGACTCATGCTCCCTCGGAGGCGGGACAACTTGGGAAGGGCAGACAGCCATCTGGGAAGGGCAAGCTTTCTGGTAGAGGGAAGAAGTCTGAAAGCCTCGGCGTTCCTGACTCCCAGTTCTGGTAAGACGTCTCAGGTTGCCAACCGCCACATTGTTAGACTCCGTAAACCACCTGGTCGGCGGCTGCCTCACCACATATCGCATGCAGTGGGAGTCTATCACGGACGATTCATGCATCCTAAACATCCTGAGACATGGCTACACGCTGCCTTTCGGTGAAGACAACCCTCCGTCAAGCCAAGAACCACGGCGGTTCGCTCCACCCACCTCGGAACCTAAAGCATTGGCATTCAGACGCTTCAGAGCAAGCACGCCGTAGAACCGGTAGAGGACCAAGGTTCTTCCAGCTTCTACAACCTACTCTTTCTGGTCAGCAAGTGGGATGGAGGATGGCGCCCAGTCATAGACCTGTCAAGGCTGAACACCTATCTTGAAGTCCCATCCTTTTGGATGGAGACACCCCAGTTGGTGGCAGCAGCCTTACTGCCCTTAGAGTGGACGACGTCCCTGGATCTCGACGCATTCTTCCACGTGCCAATTGCATAGACTTCACGGAAGTATTTGCGGTTCGCATTAGCGAGCTAATTATACCAGTTCTGGGGCTTCCATTCTGTCTGGCCACGGCAGGGCTGGTGTTTACCAGGTTTGCACGGACAGCTGCTGCTTACCTTCACCACTCAGCTGTTCGCATTCATGTGTACCTGGACGATTGCCTTATCTGGCCACTTCAGCACCTAGATTCACAGCATCATGCACAGACCACCCTGGAACTCTGACAACGCTTGGGCCTGACAGTGAACGTACCCAAATCCATTCTTCAACCAGGGCGGATCTTCCGTCTTCCTCGGCATTCAGTTCGATCTGGTAGCCTACATCTGTCGTGCTTCGTTGGGCCCTTGGCGGGCATCACTGCAGCTCACCAAATAAACTGGTTTGAACTGGAGGCGATACACTTGGTGCTCCTCCACTTCGAGACCTGGTGGAGCACAAACAGGTCCTAATAATGTGTGACAACAGGACCCCAGTAGCCTACCTCAACAGGCAAGGTGTGACGCGGTCCAGGAAGCTGACGGAGTTAGCTGGACACATCATCAGATGTCGTTATGACCAGGATGTTCGCACGCACGCAAGGCTCGTTGCGGGACATGCGAATGTCCTCGCTGATTAACTCTTGAGGAGAGGTCAGCCAGTGGGGATGTAGTGGTCGCTCCACCCCAGGGGATGTGGGCATCTTGGTGTACTCCACAGGTGGATTTGTTTGCAACTGACGAGAATGCAAAACTGCTGGTTTATGTCTCGCCTGTCCCAGACCCCCAAGCCCTAGTGGTGGATTTTCTAGCCAAAGACTGGAGCAACCTGTGGGCATATGCCTTTCCACCTTGGTAGATCCTTCCGAGGGTACTGTGCAAAGTTTGGTCCCACAATTGCAATCTGATCATGGTTGCGCCCTGGTAGCCCCGGAGCAATTGTGTTGGAACTGAGTGTCGAGCCTACGCTACGATTACCGGCATGGCCGAAACTTCTGGTTCAGCCGTGTAAGAACGTGTTCCATCAGAACCCTCGAGTGCTCAACTCCCACATTTGGCGGTTATCTCACAGCATATCCATGACAGTGGCTTCTCAAAGTCACTCACAGATAGAATTGCCAGTGGGGGGCTTTGGTTTTCTTCCCTGACTGTTACTCAGCTGGATGGAAGGTGTTTTCTGACTGGTGCCCCAGTAGGCGAATTCACCCGTGGACTCCACGTATCGCGAACATTGTGGACTTCCTGTTATATCAGTGGGAAGTCTTAGGCAAGAGCTTGAGAACAGTGGAGCGGTTTCGATCAGCTGTCTCCTAAACCCTTGCCAATGTCTCAGACGTGCACATTGGTAGCAATCCTTATCTGTCTGTGCTCATTGCGTCCTTCTACACGGACTGGCCAGGGATGCAACAGGTCCTGCCCGTAAGGGGCCTGCCACTGGTTTTAGTCATACTGAAGAAGCAGCCCTTTCAGTGCCTTGAGGACCCCAAGCGGGTTTCCCTCAAGTACTGGACATGGAAGACTTGTTTTCTATTAACACTCACTTCGGGGGCTAGGAGAAGCGAGGTCCACCCTCTAACTCATGACTGTCTCCAATGGTCACCTGACCAGTCTGAGGTGACCCTGAGGCCTCCCTTGGGCTTCCTTGCAAAGAACCAAGTGGCTCCAGATCCTGCTATGGCCTTTAAGGGTTTTACCCTCAGTGCGATGGATGCTGCTCTTCGTCTCGAGGAGAGAGCCCTGTATCCAGTGAGAGCTCTTGCTGGTACCTTTCTTGCACGGACGGACTCCGAGGACGGAGGTCTGCCCTCCTTCTACCACTGAGTAACCCACGGCAGAAGTAAGTTTGCAGAAGCACGATTTCAACGTGGATTAAACAGACAATCCTTAAAGCCTATGAGGCCTCACTGGACAGGCCGGATGCTTTACAGCTTGTCTCTGCCAGAACTCACAAGATGTGAGCCTTTCTGGTGCGCCCTGCGGAATGTTGCGGTTGTTGACATTCTGCAGGCATGCTTATGGCGATTGTCCATGACTTTCGCCGAGCACTGCTTGCGGGACAGGATAATGCTCAACGATGGCATGTACACCTTTGCAGGCATAACTGGCTCCTTTGCTTAGGTTCCGATACTGGTCAGTTAGGCCTTCTGGATCCCATCAGACCTGCCACCGTGTCCCAAGTTATGGTGCTCTTGTGGTTGAGTCTGATGCAAGCCTACAGGTCTGCGCATTTCTTAGTGGGCCTTTCAGGGCTTCATGCCTAGCAGACCAAATCTCGGACAGTATCAGACAGTTTGTCCTGACGCCCCAGCATGTTGCCGGTTTGACACGGGAATCACTGCCCATGGAACCATATACCACGCCCCCCCCCCCCCAGGTGCCCACCAGTTTCGGGGCTAGGGCCTGTTAGATCTCCAGGCCCCATGGAGCTGAAACTGATAACGTCTACCCATGAGGCGAACAGTTGTCATGTTGGCGGGCAAGCAATGGGGAGTTCAGTGCGGTCCCATGCAGGTTGGTAAGGATGGTTTGTGGTTTAGGCCAGATTCTGCTGTCAGCAGCTTCATCTCCACGTAGCTCTAAGGTTTTCCCTTTAGATGTCGCCTCCTCACACAGACTGATGGTTTCCCCCAAGCTGCCGGTCCTGCTGGTCTATAGAGATCAGTGTACCAGTGACCTTTACCTCACCGCCAGAACGTTTGTATATCGGCAATGTTGGTCAAGAGGTAACGTTACATAACTAATACAGGATATTTGGAGTAATATTAGTATTAGTAAGTACACTTACCTCTTGATCACTAGAGAAGCCCACCAACCCCGCTTCCTCTTACAGCTGAGGTCAACTGACTAATGTCCAAAGGAGGAAGGATGATACGGGGCGCATGTGCACATGATGTCACCTTCACTTCCACATGGACCGAGAAATGGACCATCAGGTTTCAGTATGAAGTGAGTAAGCAAGCTTCTCAACTTGATTTATTGGGTGTCATGCCCAGACACAGAGGTCTTGGCAATGGTGGTGAAGAGGTAAGTGTACTTACTAATACTGATATTACTCCAAATATCTGGTGTTGATTTTATGTCGAGCTTTGATGGTGATCCTATGAATTTCTCCCCCCCCCCCCCTCCCCCCCCCTTTAAATTTATGGAAAATTGGTCCTTCGTGGAACTGGGTAGAGGTACAGCTATCAGTAGCTCAAAAGAGTGAAAAACAAAGTGTTTTGGGCGCTGGTTTAGTGTCACTGGGCCACAGTCCTACCACCTTGCAGGTGCTTTTCTCAGAAAATCACATGGTGCAAAACAACAGACAGAATAAATTATCTTACTTGGAGACTTGATCTTGTCTATTCTGAAAACAGCCCCATAATTGTTACCTTAGGGATTTTGATTTTGATGTGTCCCCTGGTTTAATTACTGTCTACTCATGAGCATAAGTCTACAGTAACTTTGCTTGTGAGTCAGTGCCTTTTTTTTCTGACAAAAGCAAATGCAAATTTGTAGAGTTAGCTGAAGTTTATGTGTGGTCAGTGAGGTCTTGCAAGAGGATGGCATGGTAACAACTATATGCTATTGTTCGTTATCTAACTTTAGAGGGTTGAGGGTTTGTGTATGCTATTGTGCCAGGCTGTGGTGTTGCTGTTACGGTGGTGTTTAGCACAATTGCTATACCACGACGCTGCTGTAACAGCATTGTTTCAAGGTGAGCTGGCTGTTGCGTGAGTGCCTGTAACAACACTTTGCTCAAAAGGGTTGCTAGTGAAATTACTGTCACAGTTATGTCACCACTCATGAAGAGGAAGGTTGCCATTCATAATGCACTGTAACATAACTGTCACAGTTAATGATTATTGTTACTGTGTTATGGACACTTACAGGTCACCATGTCATATGTACTGTCATAGATAACTTTTACAAGTTGCTCCTATAGTGGTTGTAACATACAGTAGTCCTTCCTTTGAGAGACCACTCTCTTGAGAGACCATCTGCTTTTTCAGACCATATTTATGAGGTCCCAAGGGCTGTTTTCCCATGTTGTTTGATCTGCACTGAGAGACCACATGCTTTATGTGACCAATTTTGAACCTAACGTAGGGGCAATCTCTCCAAGGAGGGTCAACTGTAGTTCTATTAATACCATATTGCAAACACTTCCAAGTACTGCCCTCCCGTCAGGGTTCAGGCTTGAGCTGCATAGAGATGTCAGCCTTATATACACAGTCACTTTGTTTGTACAGTAAATCTCAAAACATAATCAAGCCTGTACTTTCTGGAAAGAATGGGTGAAAGTCGTCCACACGAGATAAATCAAGGACCGAATTGAAATGCTTTTGGAGTAAAATGGATGCACCGAAACATAATTTGGTAGATTTGTAGCAAAGTGTAGTTGATGTACAGTATATGTGTGTATTCATATAAAAAAATCATTTATAGTCTGTATTTTAGATATGTTTTTACTGCCAGTTGAGAACTACATATGCATGGCTGGCATATGACTTTCTGACTGTGTTTATAGGGGCTACATCAATTTAATACATGGCATTCTGTAATCACACACTTTAATGTTTTCATAATTGCCTTTTGGCAAAATATGAACAAATGACAGTCTGGCTAGAAATATTCTTATGGAAAAGAATAACATGCTGGAAAATAATTGAGTTTCTTTGAAATGCTAGTTGTACTGATATAAGACTTTTTAGTTGGTTTATACTCTTGTCTGTATAGCTCAGCTGACTTGTCAGTCAGCTGACCTTTTAGAAGGGTCAGTTGCCTGTTCACAATCACATTTTTGATTTCTTCTCAAAAAACATCAGCCACACCTCAAACTTGTTAGGGTTTCTACCAAGCTTCTTTAAATGGTCAGATTTTGGTTTATTTTATTTCATTTTACGTTTTTTTTTTTATTGTATTCTTTTAAAATGTTCTCTAAAACCACTTTGTCAAACTGCATTCCAATTCCATAGGACCACATCTGGGTACCCATTTGACCATAATTTGTTCAACTGGTACTCGTTTTTTGTTGTTGTTTTGTTTTTTTTTTGTTTTTTGTTTTTGTTTTTTTGTTTTTTGTTTTTTTATTTTTATAAGTTTTTGTGTGTTTTTGTTATTCTCTGACTTTTTTCCCCCAAGTTGTACTCTCTTCAAATTTGGTAGGGATATAGCTTCACTGAATCTCCTGCAAGTGTGTGCAATTGATGGTGCTGTCATTTCTTGATTTTTGACAAGTTTTCAAAATAATGTAATGAGCAATAAGAATACATGTTAGCATGGTTAATATTGGAATACTCTACCTGTTTTTTTTTTCTTGTTATTTTCTCCAAAATTGAGCACAATATTTATACAGAGCATGAAAAGTCTGGAATTTTAAGGCTATCAATTCAAGGCCTTGGAAAACAAATCTGCATACAAGAATGGGATGTGCATTTGTAAAATTATTTTGCCTTATATGGTGAATTTGTTTTTGCTGTAATAGCTTCTGTGTGGGTTTGCCTGGTGGAGAGCTTCATGTGCACTAGCTGTTTTGCTCACAGAAAACAGAATAAATGAATGAATGAATAATAGGGACTTAAGTTTGGAATTTTTGGGAAAAAATAGTTTGGAAAGGGTCTGAAAAAAGTCTTGAACTGTGTTTGTCTGTGCTGTATTAAATATAGAAAACCAGATCCACTTTAAACTTATTGGGATGTTCCTTAGCAGGATCCTAGCAAACTTGGTCACAAGGATAAATATCTGGGTCACGTCACTCATATTCATATACTATTAACTCAAAGTTAAGCTTGGGTCAGCTTAGCTCATATTAAGCCACAGCTGAAGCTCAGTGCAGGTTAGCACTTATTTTGGAATGTATTTAGGTCAGCTGTGCATGGGCTGTTCACACAACCCTCTTTTTTAACTCTTTCACTGCCAACTGTGACTTAAGTTGAAGTACTTAAGATAAACTTCTCTGAATTATCAAATGGATACTATATTAATATTCTATCATGTTGAATGACCTTTCATTCAAGTGCCAGCATGACTGTCATCTCATAGTATATAATGGTCCAGGTCAACAGCTTTCCTTGGTGCGCTTTGGGCAAAATGCCCCCAAAGCACACCAAGGAAAGGTATTGACTCAGTCCAAAATGTGGCACTGCTAGAGTTAAAGACAGTGGTAAATATTGAAGCTTTTAAGTACATAAAATCACAATACCAAACCGATGTGTGACTGTATTATGTAGTTGAAGCGCATGGCATGTGTCTGTGGAACTCTCCTTCATACAAAGTCTTTTTGTTGACCATTCAACATGAACAATGATCAGCAAACAAGTTATACTGTGATTTGAAAAGTTGCGTATTCTTTGTTCCACATTCATGCCAGTGTGAAATGTGACAGAATGTGTCAAGTGAATAGGAGCTTGTAATATTTAAACTTTAATAAACCAAGGTTAGCTGATCAGGGAAGTGCTGTTCAATATAATTAAGGATGTAATACCTAACTTCTGACAAGTAGGTGCCAAAGTAAACAGTGTTTTTTTCTCTTTCATCCCTGGCTATAGGAACTGGATCATGTAAGTGTCTCTGCTTCCATGAATGCTCTTTCCAAATACTCATCAAAATGCGACCAAACTTTGTTCGTCAAAATTTTGGCCACAGTGATTTTGTCTGTAGTATAGAAAGGTGTTGATCAAGCATGACTGTGTTCTACACGTTCTTGGTACTTTATGTCTGCCAGTGATGAATTAGAAGAAGTACAGTTAAACCTCAATGATCTAAAACTGAACTTTTAAGGGTGTTTGTATCGTAATGAAATAATCTGCATGTCAAACCCTGTGGGACAATTGCAGTAGCTGACTACATAAATCGACACTACACAGGGCCATAATTGTCTGCACTAATAATGTCTGGGCTTTTTGGCAACAATATCACATCATAATTGTACAAAGTTTCAATTCTAGAATTTGCCAATGGCTCAAAGATTGAGGTTTGACTGTAATTTGACTAATGCTGGTGTGGGCTCTATCAAAGTGTACAAAATGACTAGGGACCAAATAAAATGTATTCCTCCCTCCTGCTCAATCCCATGGATTCCACAATACATATATAGTTATTTTGGCAAATGAATGCGGAAAAGGGTAATGAAATATAAGATATAATTAAGGCATATGAATTACAGTAAGGCATATGGTGTCTGCATCCAGTATACTCAGTATGATAGACTTTATCAGCGGCTGCCAAGTCCAATGCCAAATGCTTCCTGGCTACAGCTATCTATGTAAATAGCTCAGGTATATCATAATTTTTTTATTTTTTTTTTCCACTGGGGCATATTTGCAGTTTAGTTGGTTCGATAAGTCATGTGCATTTCAAAAAAAAGGCAAGCTTATATTAATATAGGTCTGCATAGGCATTAACCTCTTGCAGAATATCATTTAGATTGCATAAATTTGTAGACAAGTTGTCAGCCTTACATGACTGTAAATGTATCATACATGCCTCAGATATTATTATGCATAAACAGATTTGAGGTCAAGCACTTAGTCACTGGGGATACCTCAGACTGCCTACCATCTGCAGCAAAAACAGTGGTCCCTGTTTTGACTGATAAAACCACCAATTTGCATGTCCAGATGCCCGGAACAAATGAAATGTGAAATTCCAGTCAGGACCAGTAAAAGTATCAAAGTACTGGCCCAGGGTTCAACAGCAAAATTTGCTTTCACAAGTAGGATTTCTAGATGGATGGACAAATGAGAGCAACCAAAGGAACCAAAATATGAGACCTGGTGTTGTGAAGTAATCTTCCACACACACATCCCCCCCAAAAAACTGACCTGTTTTGTTCATGTTAACACTTTCAGGGACAGATCTGGGCCTTCTAAATTTGTAGCCAAATCGGGAAATAAAACAGTAATTCTTGCTGAATTCAACTTGACTCTTTTATAATTCATATTAAAAATAAATTAGTCGCGTGCAACTTTCTTAAGCCAAATGAATGAAACATTAGCATTTGGCTAATGGCACCAGTAATCCCTGACTTTAATATTCATTGACCAGTAATATTTAAGGCAAGTTGTTTTCCAAGGGGGTTAGGAATGATTTTAAGTGTCTACTATCTCAGTGGGTATGTGGATCTTAAAAAATTAATCTTCCCATGTAAAACTCCGAAATATGGAAAAGAGGCCACATGAAGAGGATGTCTTTTCTTAAGAGGGAAGGATAAAACTATAGAAATATCTCACTGTCTGCATGAACTTTGTAGTTTGGGGTAAAGAGAGGACTTGTGGGTGTGAGAAAGCTCTGTAGCTGGTTGCCTTGTTGGCATATACAAAGGGGATGGCTTTTACATGTACATGGCTTTAAAATGCATGGAAATCCATAGTGTGAAGTACAGTGCTTCCAGTGGTTCCAGTTTGATTTTACACCAAACAGTGAAATGTAATGTGGATTAGTGTTTTTGAGCTGATTTGGTTCCTTTGAAATTCCACTTTGTTCCCTGTGGCATGCTGTAATACATATACACAGTTTTACATGTATAACAAAAATAACAAGAAGTGACATCTGATTGGTTCATCCCCTTGTTGCAGTTATTGTATTTCCTTTTTTATCAGCTTCTGATTGGTCAATTCCAATGCTCGCTTGCTGTATTACTTGGTCTAAGAGCATCACCCCTGGAGGACATCTAATACCCACAGCTGTAACATTGTATGCACAAATAAAATTTATCATGTTACCCTGTCGTGTTCTTACTGTTTAAGCTGAAAGGTAAACTTTGAAGTGTTATATTGACTTTGGAGGGAAAAAAAACAAAACAGAGGACCCCCACCACAATGTAGCACGCATCACAAAACTGCACCTCATGTTTCCTTGTAGCATGTTACTTGTATTTGTGGTGTAAAACACATTCGGAATGAGATATACCAGCACCTGTGAACTGTCTGTTTCTAACCTTCTGGACTTCAGGATGGATTGACACTTTTAAGCGTGGCACATATGTTAGTCTTCTTGTAATAACCGTAAAAACGAAAACAAAACAAAATGTCCACTTGAGGACCATAAAGTATCCAGTCTCAAAACTGCATGTGCTGGTTGTGCTTGGTTTCTGTGCATGATTGTCATCACAGTCAGTGTTCTCAAGTAGCATGCATGCTTTGCTTGGCAAATTCCATGGCATAAAAATGTGCCACTGTTTGACATGGGTTCTGAACTTCATACCCATGTTGAATAGTTTGCCTAGATGGTGTTTTGGTGCCATATGGGAAGGTATATTCATTATTTGTTGAAGGAATAAAGATAGGAATTCTAAAATCATTGTGGTGAAAGCTAGTTTGAAACATTGAAATGCTAAGAGGTGCTGGTCAAGTGTAGGTCTTCTCAACTGTGACTTCAGGCTTTCTCTATAAATATATATACAAATGAAACTGTCTTTGTACAGAGGATTTTGTTTGGACTTTGGGCCTTGTTGGGAACTAAGGTCTTCCTTTGTTATATAAAATCTATATGTAACTACAGGTTAATGCAAAAAAAGGTCCAAAATCAAGGAATTCACTTTCTTTGGGGCAGTGTATGTGTCAGTTTAGGTCATGGTGCATTACTCATGTGTGGGTGCTGTTTGCAGGGTGGAGAGGAACTATATCAAGTTTGACATTATCAACATGAACTCCACATCCAACTGGTTCACAGAAAACACTCCTGGTAAGCCTGTATTATGCAACACACCTTGAACAACAGAAAGTGTTTTTGAGTGAAGAAATCAAAAGGAGAAATCTGAAAAGAAGAAATTTATACATGTGCCATATACATGTAATTTTGGTACATGTAACAACATTTGTACACTTAAATGAGGTGAACCAAAGGGAAAAAATTAATACCTGTTTGTGAAAAACTTCCAACTTCATCTCATTATTAATATGACTGAAATATTTATATTGTTAAACAAAAACAAAAAAGGAGACAAAATAGGAAGTAGGCACAACACTCTTAGACATGGTTCAATATTTTCATTATTTCTTTTTATTAGCACTTAGGGTAATGAACTTTGTAACTCTCTCTCTCACCCAAAAATAGTACTATGACAATGATTTTTTCTGTCAAATTCATACCAAAATACCATTAAACTTGGGTAAAAAATAGCCATCATTTTTCATCATCATTAGAAGAGTACAGGCCAATTCACCCCTGCTTGCTTGGTTACTGTAAGCACTTGCTAGAAAATGGTGAAAGGGTTGAATCACCCTATAGTTTTATTGTTATTTAAATTCATTGAAATGCACACTCCTTAATGATTTTTTCTTTTGAAAAAGTACATGTAATGCTAAGAACTGTAAATTTAATGGAAAAAGATAAATAATTTTATCATTTTGCATTTGATTTTATAAGACTAGCACTTGGTTCACAATATCAAGCAAATGGATTGCAGTATTATTTTATTTAAACATCACGACATGCTCTGAATACCTTTTCTGACACTTAAATGTGCAGGTGAGTATGTGTTATTACATACAATGTGTCTATGTTCCAGGTGATGAACAGTTACCAGTAGTCAATGTAACACAACTAGAACGTGACAGTATCCTCATATGTTATGAACGTAAGTCAACTGTTCCCTTTTGTGAGCAGGAAAATGTTGCTGTTCACCACAGCAGTTACTAAATATTCCATTGCTTTTATTGTTTTTTGGAAACCCAGTAATACTTATATTGTCATTGACTTCTCTGATAGGACTAAAGTTCCAATATGTCCACACATTTCTAATTGTATGCGCTGAGATATAAAAGGAAACATCAAAGTGTCTGTAAATCCCATGTGTAAAACAATTAAGATCATGATTATATTTTCATGTTTTTGGCACACTTAGCAAAATTGCAGTGACACCCACCTTTATGTGCTTTCGCAGTCAAGCCAAGGACACAGCCTTTGCTATCAACACAGATTGATGCAGGCATGGTCCTCATGTGTTGACATTTGTTCTGCTGTAGATATGGTGAAGGTGGTCAACATGAATGGCAAGCTGAAGTCCAGTAGGAAGCAGGCTGCAGAGATCCACTTTGACTTTCCAGTAGAGTCTCTAGGTATGTAGGCCCTTCATTATGGTGGTCTCGTATTTTGTGATTGTGGGAATCAGCCATCTCCCACTCAAATTAGTTTGATGTCTAATGTTGCCTGTGTCATTGTTTTCATGTAGTCTTATTGTCAGCTAAAGACGTTTCCAATTGAGCATTTTAGATACTTTTGGATATTTATTATCCAAATTGTAGACACACTCAAAATTTATCTTTGGATGTGCAACATTACAGGGCCACAGCTTGTACTTACCTTCTACTCAAAAAAAAAAAAAATGTTTTGTGTTGACAGTTTGTCTACAGGACAGTGTCCTGGCTTTCCATCGGCATGGGATGCAGGGACGCAGCTTTAAAGCGAATGAGGTGAGTGATGGAGCTTGTACAATTGAGTACACACCATGTTGAGACACTATAGCTACATTGGGCCTTGTCTCCCTGCCAGTCTACCTTGCAAGTGCCTAATGCTAATGCATCCACATCCTCTTTTTCACATTTAAAGCATCAGAAAGGGTCCAGTGTTGTAAATGTCATTTGCTTTCTTTTCTTTTTCTTTTTTAACAAGAAGAACAGGTGGTTAGTCAACAGCTATTGAATAAAAAAGGTTTAAAAGCCATTGAGTTGGTCCCACAAAGGTTATAAATCTAAATATGTAAAATGAACAGTTGATATTGTGTACGGTGAGGTATGAAATGCATCATGAAAGTTAAAACTCACTTAAGATTGTTTTTCTTTGACTTGACTCTTTCAGTGCCAGGTTTTGGACTGAGTCAACAGCTTTTCCAGCATGCTTTCGGTGCAGTGTGCACAAAATGCATCAAAGAAAGCTGTTGACCTGGACCATTATATTCTGTGGGACTATAGGCATTCTGGTAATTGAATGAAAGGCCTTTTTACAAAGAATGTTAATTTAGTATCTATTTAAAAATTCAGAAAAGTTTATTAAGTACTTTGACTTAAGTCACAGTTGGCAGTGAAAGAGTTAAAAACATAATTGAAGACATGTAGGTATTGGCACATGTATCAGTAGCTACCTTAAGTGACAATTCTTGGTAAATTATGTGGTCAGTGAAGTGTTTTTCATGCTGTCAAACAACCTCCCCCCCCCCCCCCCCCCAAAAAAAAAAAAAAAAAAAAAAGCTGGAGTGACAGCCGAGAAAGCAGTTGTTGCTGGTGTATGGAACTGTTGATTTTCTAAAAGGACCATGTTTTTCTTAGCAAGCATATCCTATGTTTTCAGGTAACACAAGAAATTTGTGACAGGTCAAGGGAATTCCAGTTGTTAGGCTCAGACAGGTGAGGCCTAAACCTGTGGTTCAGATATTATTTTTCTCAATTTCTCAATGGTAATACCATGTACTTATCATAATAAGCAGGGTAGAGTGACTGCTTTGTTGTCATAGGGTGGCACAGTGTGGGAAACATCAATATCAGTCCATATATATATATATATATATATATATATATATATATATATATATATATATATATATATATATATATATATATATATATATATATATATATATATATATATATATATATATATATATGTATATATATATGTATATATATATGTATATATGTATATATATATATATATATATATATATATATATATATTGTAGTTTGAATAATTAAGGCTGGCCAAGCTGCATACCTGCCAAGTCTTACTAATTTGGAGTTAAGATTACTATTTTTGAGGTGAAATTTTCCCAAAACACCGTAAAATTTTATGAAAATAGCAAAATGTTACGATTTTTAAGCACAGTTTTACTGTAATAATTAATATAAGAACACCTCTTATTATTATTTTCTTAAAAAATATTACTAAATTGAGGTTGGCAGGTATAAAGTTGTCATAACAGCTTGAGTGAACAAGGAATTGTGATAACTTGTTTAAGTGATATTGATCTGAACAATTATGTAGGAACGTCAGTGTAAGCCACAGCAAAGTTGATGCATAACATAAATCCAGTCATTTTGGATGTTGGTTTATGATAACATTTTCTTCATGTATGTACATTAAAACCTGTAAGATTTTTAATTAAGTAGTAATTGTAGATATGATGTAAAAAAAAAGTGGGACTGTGGTCAGCAGTTTGTTCTATTTGAGTATTTGGGACCAAGTATGTTGATGAAAAATGATGGAAATGTAACTTCTGGCCTGTAGTGATTGTGCATTATGGTGTTTCTTTTTTTCATGTTGCAGGGTGGTTGTACTTATGAGTCGCCCAACAGATCAACCCGATGCTAACTCTAACCTGTACGTGTTAGCGGGGCATGAGAACACTTATTGATGACCGAATGCCTTAACTGACTGTTGGTCAAAGCCCTGTACATACATTGATTCAAACAGCTCATCCCAATGGTGTTGTTTGCACGCGCCCATGAAGCCAGTGACGTACATCGTAGAAGTTTTGCTGGAGCATCAGTTATTTGTGGGTGTGCAGCATACAACGGATTTGGAACCTGTCACTCCAGGTTGAATATTTGATACAAGAACTAGATGAAAAACAAGAAAAAAAAAGTTGTGTGTGATAAGATTTGGATGGCTAGCGAATGTTACGGAACACCTTGCCGTGCATATTCTCTATGCTCAAGTAGGGGGACTGGCTGGCCTGACAGTATTACGAGAGGCCCAAAACATAGGAGCCATTCAGTGTCTACTTTTTTTTTTTTTTTTTCTGGTGGCGACATGATATATGCCATTATTTGCACCAGGCACCACACTTTCTGTGATTGTAGATACAAGGCTTGTAGTTATGCATTACTAATTACTCTATGCCAGCAACTTCACTGCTTAACATTAGCCCACTTGCTTTCAATTCCAGTTTCTCTGAACCCTTTCCCCCTTATTCCGGCCAAAAAGGGATGGTGGTCAAATGTCATTTGCTTCATTTAGCCTTCAGTGTTTTTGACTAATTTCACCAGTAATGAAAAACAGTTTGAGAATTGTCGATGAGGCCTATGAAGATCACATGCCCCAGGCCAACAGCTTTCCTTGGCATGGGTTGGGTATTAAACACCCAACACCAAGGGACGCTGTTGACTCGGCCTTAATTCAAGCGGGAGAGGATAAAATTACAAATACAGTTGTTCCTGGCTTATAAGGTCACCCTAAAAGCACCGGAATTGTGGCTTTATCACAGGGGTTGCCTCTCCTGAGGGGGGAGATACAATGAAAATGCCATTTCTGCTGTACAGAAAAGTGGCCTCTCTAGAGAGGGTGACCGCTTGGGAGAGGTCTTATAAGAGAGGAAGCACTGTATTGCTATATATCCCACAAGGAATGAAAAGGTACAGATTGCTGTTGCCAGTGGGAGTTATTGGTCCAGTATTCATAATTTGTACAGTTTCGTACAGTTATATTTATTGCAAGTAAGTGTCGTGACTTTACTGAAATACAGAGGATTGCTAAATTCTGGTCAAGCTAAGCAGTATTGGTACAGGTGTTTTTATTCAGATTGTATAGAAGAACATGAAAAAAATAATTTTTTAAAAGATATTAAAAAGTGCCACCTTATTATGCAATCCAGTTATATTAATTTAAAATGGTGGCCTGAAAGGCCTGCATTTATTTGGAATCAAGGAGTTTAGTTCAGATTATTGATTGATGTGGGAAAATAATTTTAATGATTTTATCTAAGCAAGTCAAAGTGAAGTAGTAAGAAATCAATAAGTGAATATTTGCTCCAGTTTCATGGAGACTGATGGCAGAGAAGTATGTAGGCAGATTTTATCATGTACATGAGATTTATATTCTATGCAGGAAATAGTGGCTTCATTTACCAGATGACCGGATTCATTCATTCTTTGATTTATTTTGATGGCGGGTGTTCAGGCTGCCATTTTTATATGTTAATTTTTATTGGGTGCATTTCATTTGCACGGGAAGCATGCTGGAAACTTGCACTGTTGGATTCCATGGGCTCAGTAAAGAAAAGCATTGGTTTACTGCTCTTTACTGGTCAGTTGGATTTTTTTTGGGGGGGGGGGGGGGGGCGGGAGGGGGGGGGCTTGATCCAATCACTGAATGACACATTTGACCTGTTTTATCTTATCAAGCTGCTGCCTCTTGATTTGCTTACTTTTAGCTGTCTTAGATTCTTTCACACACTGATTTCTTAATCACTCTGTTGACAGGCTGAAAATCAACAACATAGAGTTGGTAAGCAGGATACTTTAAATCACTTTATTGCTACTTCATTGTGGAGAGAAACAAGTCGATATCTGTATAAAATTGTAAAGCGTTTGACATTTAAAGCTATCTTGAAAGTATAATTGACGGGATGAAACAGTTATGTACAATATGTTTACAAAGTAAATGATGGTGTTGCCTGCTTAACATTGCATGCTCCATACTTTCAACAATTATAGAGGTGTGAAAATGTGGAACTTGGTGTTAGGAGGCAAATCAAAACATTCAGGTAGCAATATTGTTTCTATATTCTACCCAATTGAACCTGTAATATATATATGTCCAAATGTCCAGTAAAAACTGTTTTTCCATGACCACTATTCTCTCGTGTTTAGTTTTATCACATTTTATCATCAATTAAAATAGTTATATTATCTTCATTTTGTTTCAATTATATATCGCTCATCCCATCTGTGATGAGAAGTGACATTAACATGATAATTAAATTTTGTTTTGGGTGGCCTTAATAAAGAAGTGGACCATACTTCAGAAAATGTACCCTGCTTATGGAGGATAGTTTGTGTCTATAGAAAAGTTAAATACATTTTCGTCTCTGTACAATGTGTGTGCATAGTTCATTTTGCATCGGATAAGAGAACTGCCAGTTTGCATAGGGACAAAAACAAACAAACAAATAGAGACATGTGAAAAAGACCTGGCTGTGTGTATTTTAGTTGCCTTGCCTTGTCAGTGAAGGACTGCAGCACCAATTCTCAAAATGCACAAATAGGCCAAACTGGTATTTTTTTAAATGTGTCTTGAGCAGCAAGCAAATTGTTTTCAAGTGGCCTTCTCTTTTACTTGACAAGCTCGTCCTTTGTACTCAATATTGGAGAGAATGCAAATAGAGAAATCACTAATTTATCCATTTGTGCTTAAGTCCTGAAAGCACAAGGTATTGTGTAAGGTACACAGTGATCAGAAAAGAAAAAACAAAAAAACTTACATGGAAGTGACCGTTTGACGTTGGTCAGTTGTGTGGGCAGGATACATACATGTGGCTGTCAATTAGACTCTGTCACCAGGAGATTACTGTTTACAGACTCTGCCACCAGATGGTAGCAGATGCTAATGCTGATGATGATGCTGATGCTGATGCTTTACCGCATTTTGCAGAACCAATTTTCCAAAACTTACATAGAAGTGACGATGTAACTGTTGATCAGTGGTGTTGGCAGGATACATGTGTCTATCAATGAGACTCGGTCACCAGGAGATATGTGGTTACCACCTCTGCCACCAGATGGCAGCTGATGCTGTATGCCATTTTGCACAAGTTTTGTTGGTTTTGTGAAATGATAGCATGCTTGTTTATTGTAAGAGTTAATGGTGGAGTGCCAGCAAACTAAAGAACACACACTTTATTGAAACAGTATAGTGGCAGAGAAAGTTGCAATTAGATGAATGTCAGTTGCATGGACAGATTTGCAGTGTCTGTCCCAGCTTTTTGTGGATTGTCACATGTAAGTTCCTACCCAGCCACAGAACTGTACAAGGTGTCACCATTAACTTTCAATGCAACATCTAGTCAATTAAATTTAAAAGCTGCGTGTGTGGTCCCATGATGTAGATTCCAATCCAAGTAGAAACACTGATTTGTGAAGCATGTCTTGTATGTTACAGTACAAATTTTGTATCCATATTTCATATTGGCTTATTGGCCACTAAGAAATATGTGAAGACCATATAAAAAAAAAACACTGTTATGGCTGTGGAAAACATGCTCTTCCACACCAAATATCAAAATATGAACTTGTGGATGCCTGCATTTGCTAAAGTTCTTTCTGATACTAGGGTTCAAGGTTAGGTTGAGTCTTGATTTCTGGACTGGAAGGCCATTTTTGTCACAGCCCACTTAAATTGCCACATCTTTCAAACAGCTATCTTTTTCTTTTTTAGTTTGGAAAGAGTAAATTTCTACTGGTATGTTATCATTTATGTTGCATGGGACTGGGTGTTTTTGAGTGCATCAGAAATCACACGTTTTCTACCTATACAAGTAAACTACCTTGCAGTTGACTGAACAATTGAAAACCATACTGTGACCCCTGTACAGGACAAGGTATGAAGTTACATAAAGCCACATTGGTATCGGCTGGAAATACCACCTGCCACGTGACACCACAGATCTTTTACAACTGCTGTTTCATGACTACTTAGTCTTTCTTTAATAACATCACTTATATTTTATGACCACCTACTGCATGAGACCAGTGTTTGCTTGCTTGCTCTAGGGATAGATCTTAGACAGCAGGTACCATAGTCTAAAGTTTTAGGTGACCTGTATGGGGTATGTGTAAGCATACAGACTAAGCTGCACTTCCATACTTTTGGGGTTGTCATAAGTATGACAGTCGTGACTGATACATTTATATCAGAGGAAAGATCATGAATTAACTGTCTTTTTATGACCAACTTCAAGTTAAAGAACACAAATCTTAGACTTTAAGCACAGAAATATACAGTCATACTGGCAAAGTCAGTGGAAATGAACGGTTTAAGAACTTTTTGAGTACCTGTATGAGAAACCACCACTTTTTTTAAACCCTGGATGTGCTGCCACCTATTGGGAAGCCTGAAAACAAGCAGTCCACAGATCACATTTTGAGAGATCTTAATGTAAATGTATACAAGAGGATGAGGAGCAGACCCATGCCATTTATATGTAAGTGTATAGTTACTTGTGTTACCTCTAACAGACTTTATATGTTAACACGAGGTTGTTGTACAGAAATTGATCTCTAACAAGACCACGAAAGTATCACACAGAGCTGAAGCTAGTCACTGGTGAAAGTGGCCATTGCAATTGTACATTGCTTAATCTTGTTGAAAGTACTGATAAATAATAAGTACTGATAAATAATTCTGTTAATCCTGTAAAACATATGATTTCATACAGTGTACAAGACAGAATGTTAAATTCATCCATGTTGCCATAATTTCTGGTGAATAAGTCCCTACTTTTTATGCCTCAGTTTTGACATATTTTACATTTTGTATCAACTGAAAGAAAAAATGACAAGTGTGACTTATGTATCAGAAATTGCAATATATGTTCTCATAACCATATTCATAGGATTGGAGCAAGCAGTGCTAAAGTGTTATTCTACTTTGGGACAGGCCTGCAGTGCGATGCTTTCAGCTTTGATAAGACCTTCATTGGGGTAAAAGTGCAGGAATGAAGTTTTTTAAGTCTGGTAAAATTCTGTAAAAACTCAGCTGACAAAATGATTATGTTCAAAGTTGATAGATTGACTGTCTGTGGAATGAAGCATGTTATAAATGGAATTTCGTGACAAAAATATGGTTGTGGATTGGTTTGGACATGTCCTGCAATGATGATGAATATGGTATGTACAGCATTATAACTACCATAGTAACAGGGTTCTACTTTTGTGTAAAATTGAAAGATAGCTATGTCTGGAAACTACAGACCATGAATATTTAGGAAGCACATGAGAATTTTGCGTGAGTGTTAATACTAGCAATCAATAAGTCAGTAATAGTGTTAATAATGCTAACAGACAGAGCAAATAAACAATTCAGCTGTGGACACCAGCTTGTACCAAGGAAAAAGTCTGGGAGGGTTCCTATGAGATAAAGGTAGCTAGTATAGGATAGCCTTCATAATTGATACACCCCAAGGCAAATTACAGGGGTTGATCTAACATGTGCGAGTTTTTTACTCTGTCCCATGACATGTACTGAAAGATTAACTGTATTAAATGTGCAAAGCACTGGTTAAATAAGAGCACAGTATATGCTTGTGGTGGAAGCACTCATGGTGCTACATTTTCAGAATCTGAGCAAAAAACTTATTGGATTGACTTGAATGTTTGACTCAAAAAAAAGGGAGTGAGCATTTATAGATGGATTCCGAATGTACATTTGTCATATGGACCCTGTGAAAAAATGGACTCTTCTGCATCTATCACTTGATTGGTCATGTGCTAGCATCACAAGGAGGGACAATTCATCCAACATGAACATATACTTTTTTCATTTGAACTAAAAACTTTTGTTCCAGATGACTAAAACTATGTCAGCTGTCTTTCTTGTAGAAAAGTTTACATTATCCACTTTAATTCATTGCCTTATGAAACATGTATCATGAAAATATCCTAATAAGAAGTGCATTTGTATGTTA
This sequence comes from Hermodice carunculata, assembly GCA_964020975.1. Classification (NCBI taxonomy): domain Eukaryota; kingdom Metazoa; phylum Annelida; class Polychaeta; order Eunicida; family Amphinomidae; genus Hermodice; species Hermodice carunculata. The sequence continues at coordinate 51,327,281 of OZ026615.1, read as the reverse complement.
CCAAGTTTTAAAGTTACTTTACACCAAAATATGTGTTGGGTGTAACCGATGATGGGGAGACATTTTGTTTTTCTGTTGTGGATAGATGTAAAGAAATGCACTGAATATTTGGCTCCTGGCTGTCCAAGTGCAGTGGGGCTCCTCTTGGGAAACTTTTATCACTGATGAAAGGTGGTCTTTAACTCTTAGTAGAAAGATGGACATAACCTCACATGAGTAAATACCATACACATCAAACTGTTTGACAAAAAGCAGGATATCTCAAGATGAGTGCCACTGTACTATGAAATCTGGAAATGTTTTAAGGTTAAGAATATATATATATATATATATATGTATATGTATATATATGTATATACATACATATATATGTATATACATATATATGTATATACATATATATATATATATATATATATATATATATATATATATATATATATATATATACACACTTTAGTGCATGCTGATTTCAATTGCATCAGTGCACAAATTTTCTGGTGCAGTTCACTGTGTATGTCTAACTTTGCACAAAATAGCTTTCCATCCACTTTGCCTCCATGCATGGAGCCAGCTCTCATGACTATGAAATTTTGCTGCAGACAGGTTTTCATGTGAGGCATTATGCCAGATCAACCAAATGTGTCGGTGGACACTTTCACTTACACTTTACACCACCTGGTAAGGTAGATTGAAGATATTGTCCATGTCTGGTAGTGTTGGATTTGGTACGTGCTGGACAATTTCGAAGTTCAGCTATTTGACCAAATGACTTAATGGCTGAAATGTTCAGGTGATCTACCGAGATCCCTTCCCCACAGTGCAACATAGACCTATTCAAAAGGAAACACTTTAAGGTGAATCTGCCCATTATTGTAAATGGATTTTGTGGCTGTAACATTTATTTCTTACAAAATGCACATCAGCCAAATCTTCTATGTTGTATTTATGCTAAAATTTGGACTTCCAGGAGTGTCTCATTGAGAAATAAAAGTTTTAATATGGCAACAGCCCTGTGATTGGATGAACATGTTGCTTTGTAGGTTAGTATCACATGAATACCACTTTTGAGTGGGGGAAATATTTTATCAAGGAAAGGACATTATGGTAACATAATTGTTGAGAACAGTGACATAGTTTGTGTGCTTTGTATATCCTGCAGTCTAAACTATATAGTGTTGTACATATGTAAGTGCTAAATGGTTTAACATGAAAAATCACAGCTTCATTTGGTCATGAAAATTTTGGATATGTTATATAGTCTGATTGTAACTCCTTAATTTTTTCATGAGTTTTGTAATTACTGAAATAGCAAAACTGAAACTTATACATGCAATGAATAAAGATTTCAGATAAAAAGAAAGAGGATTTGTTTTAATTATTCTGCCATGATGTGAAAGGGACTTAACAGTGAGGCACGTGCCCATTAACCCTTTCCCTAGCAAATTATCCAAATTTAAATTGTCTGCTGTAATGTGTTACTTGAATTCCACAGTAACAGAAAACTTTTGTTGAAGATTGCAAGCAAGACCTATTGTGATTCCATAGCACAAGTTGAGCACAAGTTGAGCACAACTTGTGCCAAATAAAGCTAGTAATTTGGCTTTATTTTAGCCAGGAAAGGGTTAATGTGTCTTCCCTGTCTGTTGTACCCGTGGTCTTTTTATGATGTAGTAAGAACTGTGCTGCTCGTTAAAAACATGTTTCTTGTCCTAATTGTGCAACCAATATGCTGATGTGTCCATCAGCTGATGTTTTAGGATGGTCCTTTATCTGTTATTCATAATTGATACTAGCCGCAGATGTTGCCTTTCTGAGAAGCAAAAGATTGAGTGTGCAAGTGGTCAAAGGGCAAAGAGACGGTTGGCCTCCTTCCAAGGGGATCAACAGTCTCTTCGCTGCCCGACCACTTGCATGCTTTACCTTTTGCCCCTCAGAAAGGCCACATGTCTGCCTCTAAGTTTATACTTTTAATTTCTCTGAAACTGTCATTTGGATCCTTGTTAAACTTGGGGAGGGTATACCAAGAATGGAACTTCACTAAGTTTGTTCAATATGTCACAGTGCAGTGAATTTTGCATTTTTACCCCTCGGCCCATAAGGCCAGAGGGGTATTGTCGTCAGCTACGCGTCCTAGTTTCTACTTTTGCTATAAACTCAGCTGACGAACTAGTCAGAAGAACTAAAAAAGTGATAGACCTACCAATTCTCTTTTTATTTTTGGCAGAAGTGATAACAAATTGGATTTTGAGTGATTGGGCCTATACATATTGGAAACACTATAGTCTGTATTTAATGAAAAATATTTCAAAGGTTGAGAGGACTGGTTTAAAACCACCAGTTGCCTTTTGTGAGTGACTGCCTGTCTCAAGTCAGGAGTGAAATTTGTTTCTTCGCATTGGTATTCAAAGATGCATGTTGGTGCTTGGGTAACTCTGGCATCTGTCCGTCCATCCATGCCTTGTTAACGCCATATCTCAAAATATACTCACTTTACAGAGACCACATTTTAATCACAGGGGGTTATTGAGGTGCCTCAGGTGCCTATCGAAAATTAGGTCACTATGCCTCATTTTTAGGTCACAGTACTACATTGCAAAAAAAAAAAATGGAGCTTCATCAGTTATTTATGACAGTTGGACCTAAGGATGCCCCAGATGCCTATTGAAAACTAGGTCACTGGGTCACAGATTTATGTCACAGGTGCAGCTGCATTGTGGAAAGAAAAATGGCCATACCATGATATCTTCAAATATTAAATTACTCATTGTAGCTGTACCAATTATTTATGACAGTTGGTCCTAAGGATGCCTCAGACATTTAGTAAAAACTAGGTCACTGGGTCACATATATAGGTCTCAGTGCTGCATTGAAGAAAAATGGCCTTGCCATGCCATATCTCCAGAAATGCTCACTTTACAGAGACCAAATTTTTATCACAGAAGGCCATTGAGGTGCTTCAGGTGCCTATCAAAAAGTAGGTCACTATGTGACATATTTAGGTCACAGTACTACATTGAAGAAAAAAAACGCCATTAACACAATTTGTAACAAAATATTGAATGTAACTTCATCAATTATTTATGACAGTTGGTCGTACGGATGCCTCAGGTGCCTATTGAAAACTAGGTCACTGGGTCATATTTAGGTCACAGTGCTGCATTGAAGAAAAATGGCCTTGCCATGATATCTCTGCTCATTGCATTTGCACCGAAGCTTTGTCATTAGGTTAAACAGAAGTAACCTGACCTACTGGAGTCGTCACCTATGCGTCTGTCCGTCTGTCTGTCCCTCCGTCCTGGCTGAGGGGTTTTGCAGTCACTGATTGGCTTCTAGTTTTAAGCTCTGCAACTATCTGTAAACATTTGCTGTCAACACAACAGTGTCCACAATTTTTGGCTCAACTGGCTTGTCAGCCAGCAGAGCTTATGCCATCACTGTTCGTCCATCATCCATTCACAATTCACATTTTCCACTTTTTCTCTGAAACCGTCTCCCACATTCACTTCAAACTTGATAGCAATTTACCTTGGGTGGGTCTCTCTACTAAGTTGTTCAAAGGGTTGCGCTCCAATAATTTTTTTATATTTATGATTTTTTTTTCTTTTTGGGGGCAAATTTAAACAAAAACCACTCACCCAATTGCTTTGATATCACACAGGAACACTCCTAGGGACTCCTTGTTCTTAATTTGTTCACCACGTGGCACTGCAATTTATTATTATTTTTAATTATTTTTTTGTGTGTGTGTTTTTGCTATTTTTGACTTCTTCTCCGGAAGTGTCACTCAGATAAAACTGAAACTTGGTGGATGTGTTCCTTGTGAAAGGATCAAACAAAGTTGTTTACTAGGAAGCACTGCTATGGATTCCTGATTTTTCACCTTTTTCAATTTGCTTATCGGTTAATGCACCTTTCATATTGATTATGACTATGAAAAGTCAGTGGGCATTCTAATGCTAATTCACATTTATGACTTCTCTGAAACCGTCTGCCGGATTCACTTCAAACGTGGTGGAAATGTACCTTAGGTGAGCCTTTACATGGTTTGTTCAAAATGGTCACGCTCCAGTGATTTTTTTATGAATATTTTACTTCTTTTGGGGGGGTAAATTTAACAAAAAAAATCTCCGAAACTGCTCTCTCTTTGATATCACACAGGAACACTCCCAGGTCTAAATTTGTTCACTGGATGGTGCTGCAATTTAAAAAAAAAAAATAAGCTCTGGTGATCTAGGGTCGCAGAGCTTATATGATTGCTCAAGTCTGTCCCTCATTCCTTGTGTCCAGTCGTCCATCCATCCGTCCATAAACTTTTGGGTTGTGAGTACGATATCGTTCAAAGTTTTCAAGACTAGCCCAATATAACTCTCAGGACTTCTTGGGTGTATGAAAATCTAGGTTACTTTTTATATTGGTGGTGCCCCCTACAATATTGTGTAATATAGGGGTCAAAATGTGAAAATCTTGTAAACACTCCAGTATCTTTAATTTTGGGTGGATCTTCACCAAATTTGGTGGGATTGTGGGGGAGGTCAAGGTTTAAGTTACTAGTGATACTAGTGGCACCACCTATGATTTGACGATAATTATGAGTTAAATGTTTTTTAAGATATAAAATGTCATATTTGGAATAGTAATTAGATTAGACTTGCCAAATTCCTAGGATATATTGACCATGGCCAATGCTAGAATGTTATATAATATAAGTGACCTTAACCTATTTTTGTGAGGTCATTATGCATGTAAAGCTGAAAAGGTGATTTTGTAATGGCAGGGTGTAGCTTGGACATCAATGGCAAAGAGAATTGAGCCTCCAGATCAAAATTGCACTTAATTACATAGTACATAAAACTGTACTTAGTAATGTACTTTTTGGGTCACTGTGAGCCAGTAATTATGGAGTTTGGTGCTTGGCCAAGTTTACTGTTTTTCATCAATAACTCGAAAAACTTATTACACGATTTGAACAAACAGACTATATGTGGAAAGCTTGATGTGGGGCGCATATTTTGAACATAACAATTTTTTAATCTAAGTCGAAGGTCAAGGTCAAATGACCAGTTTGAATATAGGGGTCATCTCGTGAATGCTCAGCACCCCACAATATTTGAGAGAGGCCTATATATGTACAACATTTTGGAATTTATAAAGTGTATTGAAATCTTCATCTACATTAATGTTGGTGGCGCCACCTATAGCATTATGTAATATACAGGTCAAAGTGTGAAAATCATGTGACTGCAAAATCATCATCCATTTTCAAGTCAGCCCAATATAACTTTAAGGACCTACAATATTATGCAATGTAGGGGTCAAAATATGAAAATCTTGTGAACATTCTAGCATCTTCTATTTTTGGCAGATCTTCACCAAATTCGATGGGATTGTGGTAGAGGTCAAAGTGTAAGTTGCTAATGATACTAGTATCGTTTCATAATTTAATGGAAATTATGAGCCAAAATGTGTTCATGATATAAAATTCCATATCTTGAAAAAGTAATTGGATTAGAATTGCTGGATGTATGGGATATATAGACAATGTCCAAAGCTAGAATTTGATATCAGATCACTAACTTTGACCTTTTTTTGACCTTGATATTCAGTCCCAAGGTCTCTGAGGATATCAAGTTGAAGACTTACTCGTTGTTGTCTTGGCACATGCAACAATATCCATCACAGAAATTGCACAAATAAGGTATGATTACATCTGGAGCAAAGTGCCATCTGGTGGAATTTTTATACACTGAATATACACAAGCTTTACATGTTCAGAAGCCACTTGAGGACTCACAACTTTGAAATGAAGATGAAGGTGCAATATAGCCACAGTGCCAGGAGAGCATTAGGACCATGGGCCTCTTGTTTTTCAATAACTCGAAAAATTGTTACCCAATTTGAACAAACAGACCATGCATGGAAAGCTGGATGTGGGGTGCACATTTTGAACAGTAACAATTTTTCAATCTGAGTTAAAGGTCAAGGTCAAAAGGCCAGTTTGAATATTGGGGTCATCTTGTGAATGCTCTGCATCCCACAATTGTTTTTTTAGGCCCATATAATGTTTAGATGTTATGAAGTGTATGAAAATCTTTGTCAACATCAATGTTGGTGGCGCCACCTATAGTATAGTAATGTACAGTCAAAATGTGAAAATCTTGAGACCATGATACCATCCACAGTTTTCAAGTTAGCCCAATGTAACTTTCAGGACTTATAGGGTGTATGAAAACATAGGTCTCTTTTGATATTGGTGGCACCACCTACAATAGTATGCAATGTCAGGGTCAAAACGTGACAATCTTGTGAACACTGTAGTGCCTTTATTTTTTGGCGGATCTTGAAGAAATGTGGTGGGATTGTGGTGGAGATCAAAATCTAAGTTATTAGTGATACAAGTGGCACCACCTATAATTTGACGGAAATTATGAGCCAAAGTGTGTTTTAAGATATAAAATTCCATATCTGGAAAAGTAATTAATTAGATTAGACTTGCCAAATTTATAGGATATATAGACCATGGCCAGTGCTAGAATGTTATCTAATATCAGTGACCTTGACGAATTTTTTATGAGGTCACCGTGCTTGTAAAGTTGAAAGAGGTGATTTTGTAATGGAAGGGTGTAGCTGGGACATCAATGGCGATGTCAGCACAGCACCAATTGCAAGGCCCATAGGCAACTTGTATTACATAATCTGGGTGACCTTGATCTTCTGTTCCAAGGTCACTGAGGACATAAAGTTAAGGACTCACTCATCATTGTCTTGGCACATGCAACAATATCCATCACAGGAATTGCACAAATAAGCTATGATTACATGTGGAGCAAACTGCCATCTGGTGCACAAATGAGACACGGAAATCACATAAGCTTTAAACGTTCAGAGGCCTCATGAGGATTTGCAACTTTGAAATGCAAATGTAGGTGTAGCCACGATGCCAGCAGAGCATTAGGCCCATTGGCCTCTTGCGTGTTTTCACTATTTTCTACTCCTCCAGAAATGTCACTCAGGTTAAGCTGAAACTTGGTGGATATGTTTCTTGTGAAAGGGTCAAACTTGTTCATTACATGGCACTGCTGTGGATTTATGATTTTTTTTTATTTTTCAAGATTTTTTCAATTCGGGTACTTCCTGGTAAATGTACCTTTCCTATTGATTACTATGGAAGTCAATTTTCATTCTAATGCTCAATATCATGTCTTTTCTCCACCAAGTAGCAATGTTCTTTTTGTAGTTCTCTTCAAATATTCTTCAGTTTCTCATGCTCCAATGAAACTTATATTTTTAATGAATTTTTCTCGAGGCAAATCTTAGAAATACTTCTTAATGTCATATGCACTCAACTAAAGCTCAACACAAGTCTATTAAGTTGCAACTTTGATTTTGTGAACAAACTTAGGTCAGCTGAGCATGCGCTGTTCACACAGCCCTCCAGTTAAGTTATATCCTTGAAGTTTTTGGTGGACATTTTCCATGAATGAAAATCCAGGTTCTTTTTATTATTGGTGGTGCCACCAAGTGGATTATGTAATAGAGAGCTCAAAAAATTGAAGAAAAAAATGAAAATGCTCTAGTGTTTTTGATTTTCAATGGATCCTTATGACATGTGGTAGCAATATTAGTGGTGCCACCAGTAGGTGAACAGGAGTTATGATTTATTATTTGGTGAAATTTATGAGATTCATTATATGTATCTTTATAAATTATAAGGCTAATTTTACCAAATGTGTATTATGTGTGCAAGTTGAATATTGTCTATAATGTGGGTAAGCTTGATCTACTTTCTAGTTCTGAAAATCACTGTGGGAATACATTTCAGGAGGTTTGTTTGTTTATTTGTTTGTTTGTTTTTTGCGATGGTCATTACATCTGAATTCGTGGACATACATCCACATACCATTACAGGGAAATAAACCATAATTGTTCACCGCAATGTGGTGTCACTGTCATTTTCTGATTTTTGTGGGTTTTTTCTTTTTAAATTAAATATTGTCAAATTAGTGTAACTTTTAATTTTTTAAACCCATTTTTAGTTTATTTTACAGGAAAAACAAATTTGAATAATCCCTGAGCTACTTGGGCTATTGCATCAAAATCACACAAGGACTCTTCTCGGAGCTCCTAATTTGTCAATTTTCATAACAAGTGGTTTGATTTACCACAAACTCTGGCAGCGCAGTTCAGGTAAACCTCAACCAAATTTATTCTCTAGAAGAAACTGATGCCATTACTTGATTTTTCAGTAAATTTTTTAATTTCCATCACATTTGAAAGTGTACATATTACCACCAATAAGTATTACTATACCCTTACATGATGATGGGTAGGGCAATGATAATGCATATATGCAGGTTACAGCTTGACAAGAATACACTGAAGTGAGACTTCCTGCGGAACCAAATATTTGTGCCTTGAAATTTCATAATTAATGGGATGAAATAACAGGAATATTATTTTCACTGTTTAAACTTGTTACAGGCATCATGCTGACCACTATTATAGTGAGGCAGTATTAATGATGTGTACACAGCAAGAACCCTTCACACAACCCGCTTCATTTTTTTTTTTGCTCATTTTCAGGTACAATCTTAAACAATTTGAATTTCATCTGAAACTGCTCAATCAAGAGCTTTGAAATGAAAACTGCTTCTGGTAAAAACCCCCATGCCTAACTTCCTTCAGAAGATAGTGCTATATTTATGTACTTGTTTGTTCTTTGTCTATTCATCTATGTATTTATTTGTGTGTATTTTTGCACTCATTTACCTCTCCAAAACCACCTGCTGGATTACTGTCAAATATCATAGGAATAAACCTTGATTTTGTTCCTGAGGTAGCACTTTTCATTTCCAAATTTTCAATGAATTATTATTTTTGCTGACCAAATTGTCAGTAAGCAGAGCTTATATAATGGATCAGCATCCATTGCCTGTCTATCTGTTGAGTAAGCAGTCATCTACTGTGACCCAAAGGAAATGGGATATTGCTTATGTTGGGTCCATGATAATTTGAGAAGGGGGCTGTGACAGATAGGAGCATTCACCATCAGCAGCAGCAGAGGAGGAGGAGGAGGAGGAGGAGAAGATTCTTGTTTTCATTGATATTCCAGTTCAGTAATACAAGCATTTATGTATACAGGCTGTTGTAACTGCTCAGATACTCACAAACCATGAGATAGGTGCTTGTTTGCAATAGGAACGGGATTGTGTATATGTCTTCTGTGTATGTGGGTAACAGGAATAGCTCCACAGCTGTAAGTACCTTCCCCTGCCACTCCCATGGTGGATTATATGTCAATATGGGTCAGCTAATTGCACATGTCAAATATACTTTGTGTATTTTGTATGGTGGCAGCACCTGCTTCCTGTGTTACATGATCTTTTCAATGAATGAATGAAATTGGTTTTGTTTAAGCCCAGGTGTCTCCATCTGCAAAGGGTGGATATTGGGGAAATTACCTGTCACATTATCTGCATGCAACATACTCCATTAATTTGTCTACTGAGGTAATACATGCTGCCTTTACATGTACTTGCTCAGGATAGAGAACAAAACAAACTTCTTGAACTATGCAGAGATAGTTATTATGTTTATCACATCCCATGTCATACCTTGTTAGGCAGCTCTTGGTTACGTTTCGTTATCTCTTGACCATTTGCCAAGACCTCAGTGTCGGGGCTGAACACCCATGAAATCAAGTTGAGTTCACTCACTTGATTCCTAAAAACCAGACAGTCCCGTGGCACCATATCTCTCAGATCCTTTGGAACTGGTGGTGACTCCCGGTGTGCATGCTCCCCGAATCATCCTTCCTCTTTTGGGCACCATTACTGCTTAGCTCTTCCGAGTTGAAGCTCCATGAATTTTTCTTCACACCCACTGCTATAGTGCTTTTCACATGCCCTAATCTGCCAAAAATCTTTTCTCAGACCTAGAAAGCTGATTTCTGTGTGCAGATACCTCTGAAATAGTTGGGAGTAAAGCTGATCATTGGTTAGATACCTGGATTTTTCAAGATGGCATCTCGATAAACAGTTGGCAGAAAGAGGGAAAGCAGTGCAAGCCAAGCTAGCCTGTCTCGAGATCCTTTCGGAGTCAGGCTATGAGTGTTGATCCAGTGACCACTCTGTCACATCCTTTTTGGATCGTGGACAGAAATTGGACTCACGGGACCACTACATGGAAGCTTGGGATGACCATCCAGACTGCTATGGTTGTTGCCTGCAGTTGGTGACAGTTTGTCGTCGTGAGCGAAATTGCAAATACTTGGCACTGACCCAACGGTTGTCCTTGCTTTGGAGTCTATGTCAAAGAGCATGCAGATGCAGGCTGAGATGATTCGTGCATTGCTGGCCCCATCTCAGCCACAGGCTGCTTTCTCTTGAAAGAAATCAGCCAAGCGTGTGCTACGGCTGTTGAAATCTTGGTCCTCAGGGTCCATTTGGAGTGTCTGCCAGGCAAACCAATGCATGGGGAATGCAATAATTAAACCTTCAGGTTCCCATCCAGGTATTCTGGAACCTTGGATCCTAGGTCTGCCAAGTACGGAAAGCCAGTTGCACCTCAGCCAGTCCAAGCACATGGATCGTAAGTCTGGAGTGCTCAGCAAATCGCTGGTGCCTATAGCCAAACTTCCTGAGCTCTCAGGTTCGAGAGCTTGGTTTTTAAGTCAAGGCAAAGCGGTGATAGAAGGAAGACACCCAGATCTGTAGGGGCACCTTCTGTCATTAGTGGGCTTTTGGCTCCAGCGGTTTCAGTACCTACAGTGGTCCAGGTGACACCTTCCATTCCCCCACCAGCAGTGACAGCAGTCCCCTCTGCACCTCAGGCAGCTTTGCCCCGGAGTAAGCAGTAGGCGATTCCCTTGGTCCCTGCATATGAGCCAGGTACGCTAGCTGCCACTCTCACTAGAGTGGCAAGCGGAGTTCGAGCTCTGCGAGGAACAGCGGTTGCGGTCAGAGACTCTGTCTTCTACCACATTAGCTGCCACTGCAGCTGAGTCAGAGTGGACTCTGACGGCTGAGCAGCTCACTGCTTCTGCCTTGAGCCAGCTCTGTCTTGGCACTGAGGCTCGGGAGTTCCCTGAACTCCCTCTCAACCCCTCCTGCCTGCAGATTACTGAGTCTGTGGTGGCCATGGTCTCAGAGACCCAGCAGGATCCCTCCAGCCAGCACACACCTTTGTCAGCAGCTGCCAAGATCCCTGAGCACGGATCCCCAGAACCTCCCCTTTCTTGCCCCTCGTGGGCTGATCAGGTGAAGGTGGCATTTGTGGTCATGACAGATTCTGTGGAAGTCCTTGCTTCCCCAGCCCCAGGCATGGTGACAGATCCCCTGCTGTCACAAGCAGCTGCCCCATTGTCTGCGGACATCTTGTTGTTTGATGAGACTTTGGGCAGTACCGCTCCCCTCACAAGTCCAGAGCCCTCTGACCTGGACACAGAGGCGAAGGATGAGCTGTTACTTTCGAACTTGTCTGTTAGCAGATCTTGACTTGGTTAAGGCCCTGTCAATCATGCCGTTAATGCTCTGAGAGGCACAGAGAGCCAGTGACCACTGGTTCTGCAGAAGGTTCGGCCTCCATTCCCATGGACATGGCACCTGCTCCTTTGATGGGCTTTGACCATGTCAAGGCCCTGATTCAGAGCCTGGTTCTTGACCAAGCCTTGGTCCCACCACAGGAGGAGGGACATAGGGCTGTTGCGCTGTCCTGCCCAGGCTTGTCTCTCGAGGACACTCAGCAACACACACCCTTCCCTTTTTCGCCTTTCATGGCTGAATTCTCTTCCAGCTCACAGCCAAGACTCGTGGCACACAGGTTCCCAAAGAGCTGCTGACATCTGGATATCTGAGGCAAGGGCGACTCCTCCCCAAGCCATACGTCCAGGGGAGATGGTATTCTGTACCTCAGCAGATCTTTCTGTCAGGTTCACTGCCAGTGGACTTGGACTGGTAAGAATTTGATGCTCAGCAGCTAAAGTCCCTGACAGCATCTGCTTAGGTCTTAATTTAGACAAGTGGAGGAAGATCCTTACTGCGCCATACTCTGATATCTCATTGGCCACCCTGAGGTCTCTTCTTGATGACCTCAAGGGCCCTGTGCAGATCATGGAGGTGGTGTGGAGGCGCACCTTTGTTTGTTGCGGAGGGACATACGCCAGGGTCAGAAGCTGCCTGACCCACTGTACCACAGAGCCCACACAGGGCCGCTCTTCTCTGGAATGCTGTTCGGAGGAGAGATGGCAGAGGTTGTCTGCCGAGAACAGGATCTTCAAGCCTGCTCGACCGACCAGGCCCACTTAAGATGCTGACCAACTCTGCTCAATTGCTGTCGTGCTTGGCTGCCACAGGCCCAAATCAGGGTACTTCCCCAGACTGCCTCCACTCACACCTCGGCTAATGAGCCCTCCAGATCATGATGCCCTGGGAAAAGGGAACAGCACTCAGGGAAAGGCAAGCCTCTTTTTTAAGGTATGTACACCTTTGTGGGGGTCACAGGCTCCTTTACTTACGTTCTGATACTCCTCCATTAGGCTTTCCAGATCTCACCAGAGTAGCTCCTGGGATAAAATCTTAGTGCTCTTGTGATTGATCCAATGCAGTCTATAGGTCAGCGCACTTCTTAGTGGGCCTTCTAGGGCTTTGTGCCTTGTTAACCTAATCTCAGGCGAGTGTCAGGCAGTTTGGCCTAACCTCTCAGCCTGTTGCCAGTCTGACATTGGAGTCCAATGCCCTGAGGAACCATATACCAGCCCCTGTTTCGCGAATAGGTCCTGTTAGATTTCCAGGCCTGATGGAGTTGAAAATGATAGTGTCTACCCAGGAGGCGACAGCTGTCATGTTGGCGAGTGAGCACGGGGGAGAGGTTCAGTGAGGTCCCATGCTTGTCGGTAAGGAGGGTTTCTGGTTTTGGCCGGATTCTGCTGTTGACGACCTCAACTCCACATAGCTCTGAGGTTTTCCCTTTAGATGTCATCTCCTCACTCGGACCGATGGTTACCGCCAAGCTGCTGGTCACGGTAGTCAAATGTGGTCAGTATGCCAGTAATGTTACACCCTCCATATATATGCTTGTAGATCAGCAAATGGTGGTTGAGAGGTAATGTTATGAACTAATACGAGATATTTTTAAGTAATATCAGTATTAGTAGTATACTTACCTCAACCACCAGAGAAGCCTACCCAACCAACCCCGCTTCCTCTTACAGCTGATGTCAACTGACCAATCTTCAAAAAAGGAAGGAAGGATGATATGGGGAGTATGCACACTGGGACTCACCACCAGTTCCACAGGAACCTGGAGATGGCGCCACTGGACCATTAGGTTGCAGGAATCAAGTGAGTGAACTCACTCTATTTCATAGGCTTTTAGCCCATAGAGGTCTTGGCAAATGGTGGTCGAGAGGTGAGTGTACTTATTAATATTGATATTACCTAAAAATTTCTCGTATTCATACATATGTGTGTGTGTGTGTGTGTGTGTGTGTGTATCTCTGGAACAACAACACAAAAAAACACCTATGTTGAAAGACCATAACTGGTTGACCCATTTGAGAGATCTTTTAATATGGGTATCATTGCAAAAATGAAAATTAAAAAAAAAAGGAGTGCATCCCAAATCCACCTATCTAAACTATCACCTTGGACATTATGAGGACAATCCTATTAAACACATTATAGATTTGTTGATAATCCACAAAGACTTGAAATGACTATTGTTCGGTCATGAAAAGTGGTTGACAATGGAAGCTTGACTTACTGCCAAGTAATAATTACTTATTTTTACTTAAAAAAATTATTTTGTGTGCTGAATGACAACAAGTGACACACAGGTAGTTTGTGTGTACCTGGTGAAATGTGGCATTTCATCCTAGGAACCTGAAAACATACAACATACCCCAGTCGTGCTAGATTTTGACTGAATTCCCTGCAAACTGAAAATTTAATTGATACAATCTGGAAGTTGGACTCATTTATTGATTATAAAGTAATAATGATATTGCATAATGAATAAATAATACTGTGATGTTAAAGGTTTTCTAGCATCATTAGCATAGATATATATCCTTTCTTGCTTTCTTTGTTCTTTTTTCGCCACTCCTATTTTGTCCTTTAGTTACTTTATTAATCATTGATTGTTTTATTTTAATGGAATTTTATTTGTTTAAATATGTATAATTATATATTCTTTCCTTCTATCTTCTTCTTTTTGGCCACACGCAGCCATTAGTTACGTTATTAATCGTTGCTTATTTTGTAATTTTATCTGCTAAAATATGTAGAATTTTTACACGTTTAAATTAAACATTTCTCAAATTTAATTTGTTGTTTACGCTTATAAAGGACCAGGATATTTTACAATGGTGTAGCTTTGTCTTGCCACAAGTTATTATTAAAATATAGAGATGTTTACCTGACACTAGACACAGCCAACAGCTCACATGGCCATGGGCCACGGTCATGGATAACTTGAAACATGTCTCACAAAAAAGCGAAGAGTAAAAGCACATGAATTGGTATGTTTTAGCGACTCTCTTTCTCCACTTAAAAATAGTTTTGATGTTGGAATGAATACAATGTAATGATCAAAAATGTATTTTCCTTCAGTTTTCATCGAGAAAAAGTCCTTTTTATAGTTGAAAGTTGATTAAAACAAAGGCCAACAGACGAGCACTTGCTCCGGGCCGCCAGAGCATGGTGTAGAATGATCATGTGATTACGCGTTGTCATGGAGAGGCTTTAGCCTCACAACAATGGACGTTTCACACAAGCGGAAGAATTTGTCAGGCGAAAGTTCTTGTTGAAATAGTTCTCAAAATAACTTCGAACATTTTACGCTGTTGTACTTTAGATTGGCGTCAATGTTCTTGTATGTATATAGATATGAATTAATAGTCATGAGAATTAAATTGGTTGCACAATTTAACTGAATGAATAGTGTTCCAAACGAAAATGCGCATTGATATATTTGGAACAGGTGGTCGCCATCTTGGAAATGCCTGACGTGCAACGAAAGGAATCAATGTCTATTTATTAGGATATACTGTCGTTTTATCTGTTGAAGCAGGTGCCCTTGGATATATGACCGGTAAGTTTCCCATGACATAAAGCAAACACTTTAGTTTATGGTGCTTTTTTATCCTTATGAAAATAACACTGTCATGTTTGACCAAGCAAACCAAAATGACAACCTAAGAACTTGCCCGTCGTCGGGACACTGCCGAAAATAAAACTTGCGAGCAGATGCGGTCGAAAGTTTAAAACAGTTAATGCTGGGCATGACAACTGAAGTGGTCACAGTATGGAGAAAAGGTGATTTTGCGGTAATAGGTGAACATGTAATCTGTCCCAAAAGTTGCCATCAAAATAATCTTGTTTCCCATTAAGTGAACGTCAACGGTCAAAAGTTGGTGACGGGGAATTTGTTTACATTGTAGATCGAGATACCACTCACCACTCAGCCATATTGGTTTCTTAATTTTTAATTCAAGAACAGCTTTACAGGTTGCAAAATGGGATCACAGTTTTCATTCAGTATATGAAAAGATATAATTCCGCATAGAGACAGTTTGACTGTTTTTCTTCTCTTTTCATTACAGTATGTGGAGTGGTTTTGGCACCAAGAAAACATCAGAAGGTTTGACATTTGACCCAAATCTAATCACAGATAATTTTGGCAGTCGTTCTATGAATGACAAAATGGACAAGTACGAAAAACTTGGAAAGATAGGAGAAGGTTCATATGGTGTAGTATTTAAGTGCAGGAAAAAGGAAGATGGTACAATGGTCGCAATAAAGAAATTTATGGAAAGTGAAGATGACCAACAAATCAAGAAGATAGCCCTACGTGAAGTGAAGATGTTGAAGGTAAGTTGAAACAACTTAAAACAAGTACATAATCATAATTATTTTGACATGCAGACATCAGTACTTCTGGCATTAAACATTAAACAAGAAGGTGGAGGATACATCATGAAAAAGTTTAAAAAAGTGACACATTCTTCTGATGTCTGATTTAGGGGTAAGCCACCAGGTTCCCCTCCCAGCTAGTCCAGTCAAGCACAAAAACACTTTTAAAAACAAAAAAAAGGTCATTAAAAAGATCAAATTCTCATTGACATTTCTTGAAATATTTGAAAACTATCTCAAATTTGGGGACAGCATGGCGGACAAACTGCCATTTCATGCCTATAGTATATTTTTGGCTCTGGGGATGGGCTTTTAATACTTGTCTTAACAAAATCACAAGGGTTGGTCCAAGACCAACAATGATTCCTAGGGCTATGTGTGGGTCCAATTAAAGACGCAGGAACTGGAATGAGAGAAATAGAAATAAATGCTAGCATGACTTCCAATCAATATACATAGATGAAAAAGTCAACGGATCTCCTTTGAAATATTGATTAGCATGTTAAGACACTAAAAGTTATCCTGATTGAATTATTTAGACCATTATTGAACTTGAGAAAATTAAGAGACCTATTGTTCATATCAAGATGTTATCAAAATAAAGTCACTCAGAGTCCATGTCACAATTTAATAGGTACAAGTCTTGATTATAACACATTCTCTCATGCTCTGTGTTGTTATTGGGATCTCGGGGAATGAGATGGAATCTTCCTCTTCTGGTATAGGTACATGTAAATCTATTCCCAGATGGCCAGTGTATGCATCTTCTTCTACTAGGTTTTTTGTTGTTTTGACTTGTTTTTTTTTTTTTTTTTTTTTTTGTGACTGGCAGTTCAGCTTTGTGGCAAATGGCACTACATAGCACTTGTTGAAATTTTAATTCAGTTCCTCTTATTCCATCATAGTGGTGGAGATATGATGCAGATGGCATTATCATGTGATGGTAGACATAGCTTAAAACTCCAAGTTACTGTGGCTGCTCCACTCATCATGAAGTGCGTACTGGAATGAAGTACATCTTGAAATTATTGCTTATGCTTTCCAACAATCTTCTTAATTTGTACTTGACATCTGTTTACAGTGGAAGCTTCAGTGATTCCTTTTTGTGGTACTTTACAAAAAGGTTAAATACAGTGTTTCTTTTCAAATAATCCAAAATCTTACTTTCATCGATAAATCTTTTTCTCTTGTTTGTATGTTATTATACTACTGTAAATTGCTTTATATCCGCATGTTCAAAATTTCATGAGTTTTGTCATTTTGACATTTCACTGTAGTTTTAATTTCAGTATGTTGGACATAATTCCTATTCATACAATGCTTAAAAAAGATATTTCACTGTGTTTTAAATTCTTCTTGTTTTGTGTCATCAGCAAAATTAAAGCAATTTACAGTACTATGTGTGTTTCCAATTTTGGTTGTTCTGGACGAGTTTTACTGGGTCACTGGAAATCGTCTTCTCTCTTATAGCTGTGTTACATATGGGGCATATTGTCATTTCCCACTTCTGTATATATATTCATATGGTGTTTCAGGGTGTTCAGGTTGTCATAAATATTGTCTGTTATGTAGGAGAGTTTCATTTCTGGTCCCAGTTTGAATGTGAATGTTTTGTATGCTTCTCATATTTACACTTAGTGGATTGCACCAACAGGCAAAATCTGGAACCTCAATATTGATATATACCATCATAATTCAGTGCTCAGCATTTAAGTTCAATGTGACCTAGAAGCCCCATACTTGACAGAGTTATGGCAGTTTGGTGAAATAATCTTTGCAAGTAGGAAGAGCACCTCAATGTTAATGTACATGGTTTAGTGGGGAACCTCGGTTTTAATATATTGCTAGAAATGACCTGGAATCTCATAACTGGGAACCAACATCATCACAGACTTTTACATTGACTGAAGTATTGCTTTGATCAGTGAATGAAGAAAAGGGCAAGGGAACTGTAGAATACTTTGCATTGAACAGTTTTATTAACATCGTATGAAGCATTGCAAACACATGGTAAAGGCCAGTAAAACAAAAACTGGTAATTATAAGGTTATAAATATATCAAAGGAGGGCCATTGACTTTTTCATCTATCTGTGTTCATTGGAAGCCATACTAAGGTAAAAACGAAAACAAAAAAATCAGGTGCTTGCTGTCCCCTCTTCCAAATTCCCAGATTTAGCACTGTTTTGATAAAAAAAATTGTGATAGTCATTAACAGTCAGCACTTGAAGAATATTCACTCCAACATATGCATTGCAGGGATAGATGTAGGCCCTCAGAATTTGTAGCCAAATCAGGAAATGAAACTGTCATCACTGCACAATTCGACCTGGCTCTTTAATATATAATTCATGTTAAAAAATGTCATTTGGCTAATGGTATCCCTGATCCCTGCATAAGCATATTGCAGAATAACGTTGAATGTAACTGGCAAAGTAAATATTTTGTGGAACATTTATAGTGTTATTTTCATTACATTTTAAATAATTTAGTCAAAAAATATTACTAGACTGAGGCCAGTAAAATTCCTTGTGGGCTAGTAAATTATTAACACTTGTAATGGGTATGAGCCTGAAAAAGCATAGCATTGCCATTCTGTCTGGTAACCAACAAATTTTAAGACACAGACTGATAGATACATGGGATCTACATTTGCTAAACTTTTAGATTATGTTTTCAAAAGTTTGTGTCATATTGGGTAAGTTTGGGGTAGATATTCATGTCATCCAGTGGAACTGTTTGCTACATCTGATTGTCAAGAAAAATGAGGGTAAAACATGAGCTGACAAAAAAGTGGATTTATTACACATGTTCGTGTAGGGAAAAACACTGTTCAGCTAAGGGATGGTTCAACATTATCATCATTTTTGAATTAGTACTTAGAGTACTAAATTTCATGACCCCCCTCCCTCCCCCCAAATTAGTACTTTAAAAATGATGATTTTCCCCCCAAATCACAGCAAAATTGCACAAAACAGGCCAAAAATGGACCATCATTTTCCATATCCTGTGAAAGTGTACAGAGCCATTTAACCCCCTCCCCCCTTGCGTACTGTAAGTACTAATTCAAAAATGATGAAAATGTTGAACCATCCCTAAGGTACATGATAAATGTTACAGCATATTTTAAATTGAGTCCAAATAAATTTCAAACTGAAGACCCGTGTTCTGATTGTTCTCATTAAGCAACATTTCCAGGTTTGAAAACCACTCAAATGATTGAGAATCACATGGAGTGTATGTCAGCATCCAGTGCTCACAAACAAATAAATGCATAAAACTTCTCATTTGGTGCATTTGAATGTGAGCTAGTCTGTTTTTCATATACATCTGCTGATGATGTACTGGTTAGTTTTCTGGAACATCCCCAGGACTAAAAGGGGGAAAAATGTTTCCTGAAACCCTACCTACACTGGTATTTCGTTGAGTTTTGATGTTGACAGGTAGTAGTGTATGGCGGAAATTCTATAATTCTAAATTAGTACATACAGATTTGGGGTCCAGTTGGCAAGAAAGGTATAATTTTGTACTCAAAGGGTAATATTTGTCCACAAGTACAACATTAGCATATTATTTGAAAAATAAATCTACCGATCATGATAAAAGTATTATTTATCAAAGTATCTTACCTGCCTTTCTATTTTTGAAAAACATGTTTCAAGGGACATACATTTACCTCTAGTTGGGCCCAACAAACCCAACCAAAACCCCACGTGGGTTTTAACATGATTGACATATAAGGGTTTACATGTAGCTGTCTGGACAAATGTTCTTGTGCCTTTTACATGGTCAGCTATGGGCTGGAACATTTGTCAATTGTACAGTGTTTTACAGATTGTGTAGTATTGCAATACATGTGTATGACAGTGTGCTTTGCCGGTTCTGTCTGTATTGATAGAGCAATGTGTTTACACTTAATCAGAAACATCAGTTATGTTTCCATTTCATGACTGTAATAAATGCCATTGTTTTTTGTACTCTAGAACTGCCACAGTTTTAGTGTGGGTTAGGGCCTGTGTTTTTCCGTTTTTAACGGAAATGGAATGGAATAATGAATTTTTGTCACCTTCGAAACGGAATTTGTTGTTTTGCCTTAATGTGTTTTACATACAACGAGAACTACCGAAACAGAATTTGGAAATTTCTGGCTGGTGAACAGAATTTCTAGTTTTTTGAAGTGGAAAAATACAGGCCCTGTAGGGTATACTAATTTCAGTGGTTTCTGTAAACACAGCAATGTGTCTTCATGCAGACTGCCTTAAATGTGTTAAGAGTTTTCACATTAACCATAGTTTTGTTCTTTGAAAGGTAGAGGAAGAAGAAAAAATATATATTTGGCAGTTGGCTGGACCAGTTTTATTTTATTTAGCCTGAACTGGGACTGTTGTTGATCATGAAAATTTATGCAGTTCGCATCAATATAGCATACCAGGACTTTTTTTTTACCTGGATGTCAACTTTTAATAAATGGCCATTGTGCACAGAGGTTGCATGCTCATCAGGATTAGCACACTAACTGCTGCTGGTTTGGACTCAACAAATTGGTGTAAATTAACAGATTTGTGGGTATTCTGATTTGTACATTTGCCCCTAATGGTATTTTCACACGACATTAATTGCACAACCATGGTAATTGGGAAGTTTTATTTTACAGGGTTGCAGGATTAGGATCATTGTTGATAGGGTTGAGTTCTAAATATAGCTTTAAAATCTGGCTTTTGCTTGTGAGCAATATTGTTATGATGGTTCTGGTCATTGATTTGCGATATTTTGTTGCTAAATAGAGTAACTGTGGTGGTGTATACAACACCATTGGGGACAGGTTAATGGTGACTACAATGTGTTTAATGAAGCTCTAACGATGAATACTTCAAGGGTAGTACCATTCAATACACATAAAGCGTACAGTTGTCCCCTCAGGTTTACATTGGTGTAGTCTCATTGAAAAGTATTGATTCACCAACAGATGACAGTCATAAATGCTTATTTTTTTTAACGCAGGTAGAAGTACCCAGTAAACATGTAATTCTAAGAAGAACACAAACATACATATACATGTCAACAATGTCAGTTGACAGCTACTGCATTGGACTGCTCATGATAACTCCCAACATCTGCTCTCATGTAAAATGTATCAGTTATAAATGGTTTCCAATGGTAGTTCCGGGTCCAATTAGAATTTTGCTGTCAAGATGATCTTGAAAGCTTTTAGAAATTTAGTGTCCAGTTTCAGTTACATCCATAGAGATTCAAATTTTAGGTCTGCAGACCAAAGTTTGCAGAGTTTATGGGATTGGTCATGTCTGTCGGTATGTATTTGAATTTTTGAATGTTAATGCGATGTTATCCACACTTTTTTATTTTAATAGGTCCATATAACTCACAGGACTTAACAAATGTATGAAAGTCTAGGTCAGTTTGATATTGGTGCCACCTATATAGTATTCTGTAGGCCTAATATATGGGTGAAAATATGAAAATCTTGTGAACACTCTTTGGTCTTCAACTTTTGGTAGATCTTCAGGAAATTTAGTAGGATTGTGGAGGGGTCAAAATCTTGATTGTTTATCGCACTAGATAGTAAGATCCTGTCAAGCTTAATGGTCACATAAATAGGTTCCACCCCATGTACTGAAATTCATCAACCTAGATGACAGCAGAGCACTACACCCACAGACTTCTTGTGCTGCATGCAGGGTGAAATACTACACTCACACACACATATATATATATATATATATATATACCAGTAATCAATTTTCAAATCAGTTCAACTTCTGGATTTATTGATATTATTCATGTTGCTTCAGATCATGCAGAGGGCTTGATCTTAAGGATCTTTGTTACATGTTCTACTGTACTTTTGGTGTGAAATTCTGACTAGTACAAGATTTTTACTTTTTCTGTATAAAAGTTTTCTTGTCCCAGACAATAGGGTTTGTTTGTTATAGTGTGAATGTCTGATTTAGTATACATGTAAATAAATCATGCAGTGGGGAAACTATTAAATGTCTATTAAGACCACATGTCTAAAGGACAGGATAAACATGTATAAATAGGTAATTTATCACAGAATGCAACAATGAGGCATAATGAATACAAATGGGACTGCACCATGCAAGGTGACTGTCGTGGAACAGTGGTCTACTTATAAAGAGGTCTTTATGTGGACACTAATGTCACTGATTATGGAAAGCAGTTTTGATGCAACATTCTTAATGCTTGAGCAGCAATACTTGTATATAGAATATTTGAAGCTAATTATGATATATGAAGAGCAGTGAACCCAGGCGTAGTAGTGGCACTAATCGTTGCACGGCAGATAACTGTAAGGAAACTCAATCACCGCACTGTTTTATTCATGTGCACAACTGTGAGTAGGGAAAAAAATAAAAAATGTAACACTCATCTTTGAATATTTCATCATATCATTAACTTTTATTATCAGTGTTTCCATTACCTCCCAAAGTAAAGATCAATTTTCCTTTCATGGTATACATTTGAAGGGTCGATAGTTTAACATGTACCAGCATGTTCAAAGTCTTTTTTGAATGTTTTGAACTCAATTTTAATTTTGTTGGTGCTCAGAAACTTATGATACAGTGTATATATATTGTTATGGATATAAAAATTACAAAGTTCAAAGAGTAACCCATATTTGATGATAAATTTACTTTAATGATGCAAAAAAAGTGTGGATTGGTTTGTTGCATATTGGAAAAAAAAACAACAAAGTGTGGCTCATCGCATGCATTGTCTCTGAAGCAGTCTTTCATATGTTGGCATTGCTATACGGGTACCAATGCACACATGGAATACATTGGCATGACTGGCTACATTCCCATATTCCACAAATAATTTCTGCTGTGTAAACTAGTCAAACAGAAGCTTTTAATGGACACTTGGGTCCATGTGAATTAAGGAACTAGCATTACATGGGGCCCCATGGGTAGTGTGGAGCGCCATTTGACAGAAGTGCGAGAGCGTGACATTTGAATACAGCATTTTACAGTAAATTGATTTTTTATTTTGGTGGTTAAGAAAATAGTTTATGTATCAATCAGATATTTATCAGATATATTGAGGGCAGTGATAATTGTGTCATTGTAGGAGAGATAAAGATATTAATTTATGAATCTTTCCATCACTACCCTGGCATTTGAATACTTCATTTTACAGTAATTTGATTTATTATTTGGCGGTTAATAAAATTGTTTATGTATCAATCAGATGTTATCAGGTAAGGGCAGTGGTAATTGTATTATTGTATTAGAGATAAGGATATTAGCTTATGAATCCTTCCATCACTGCTGTCCACCTATCTTGGTAAACTTGCAGCACAAAAAGCCCTTAGAGTCTTATGATTGAAAAGAAAAAAAAAGCATATTTGATTGGATGTTGAACAACTTCTGATCAATAAAAAAATGTATCTAGGACATGTACATGTTTTTGAGATACTGTCATTTGTGGTGTCTCGAGATATTTCTCAGAACAAATGAATGATGACAATTCTATTGTACCCCTATGGTAGTGCGTTAAAGAAAAAGACTAGATACTATAAACAGAATGCAAAAGTCACAGCAATAATGACCATTATGATACCAAATTTACATATGTAGAATAAAAGAGAGGGGGATAGCTTTTTTTAAGTAATAAGAAAATACAAATTTTAACTAGCGGTACCTAGTAAATAACACAAATGATGCCAGATTTTATATTATATAAAATTAGTAGAACATGAGATTATTTGTGATAGATACACCATAATGACCATGTCTGCAGTGCATCTTTGTGGTAACATTATGTAACCAGAGGTTGTCTAGGTATAATGGGAAGGAGACTATTATGTTGGTGCTTGCCCCTCACACAAACAGCATTTATTGTGTACAAAGTGGGAAAGGTGCATGTACATGTCAGACAAGCTGTGAGTACAGGTACCTCTGTATCACAGTGGCAGTGTCGACAGTCATTTTGGTGGATAATGGTGACCAAGCCAGAGTGGGACATAAATCTGCCAGACTTTTTTCTGTAATACCATGTTCTAAAACAATTCTTACTCCCCTTTTCTGTGATGCCGCCAGTCTGTCTGTACATAGTACAATAGTCCCTCTTTTGAGAGACCACCAAGAAGGTGGTCTCTCAGAAGAGGGATACCTCTGTATCACAGTGGCAGTGTCGACAGTCATTTTGGTGGATAATGGTGACCAAGCCAGAGTGGGACATAAATCTGCCAGACTTTTTTCTGTAATACCATGTTCTAAAACAATTCTTACTCCCCTTTTCTGTGATGCCGCCAGTCTGTCTGTACATAGTACAATAGTCCCTCTTTTGAGAGACCACCAAGAAGGTGGTCTCTCAGAAGAGGGATACCTCTGTATCACAGTGGCAGTGTCGACAGTCATATTGGTGGATAATGGTGACCAAGCCAGAGTGGGACATAAATCTGCCAGACTTTTTTCTGTAATACCATGTTCTAAAACAATTCTTACTCCCCTTTTCTGTGATGCCGCCAGTCTGTCTGTACATAGTACAATAGTCCCTCTTTTGAGAGACCACCGAGAAGGTGGTCTCCCAGAAGAGGGATCACTACACTGTATCCTTAAAAGAACGCATGGTATTGATCTAATGCTGTGTTCTGAGGAATGTCTTCCTTGTCCAGAACTTGACCAGACTGTTCAAGTGACTATGTTAAGTGTTACCACAATATGTATACAAATTGAACTGACAGTGCCTTTGTGGTTTATTTAAGCTCTGTGAACATATTGGGGTATATATCATTATTATGGTTGTAAGTACAGTACAAAAGGACAAAAATTGTGGTTTTGTAATCAGATATAGTACGGATTGTGCTTTTTTCTGTGGGTTTCGGAACACACAGTGGCCAACTGGAGGAATTTTCTTTGTGTCATGGCTGCACAATGTATCACTGACAGGATTGACACTTGGGCAACAAAACAGTTATTGAGATAATCAGCTTTGTTGGTTAAAATAATATCTCATTAATCACCTGCTGCTTATTCTTTAAAACTGCTTGTGCCACTGAAATACAAAGGGAGTGTGCAGAAAAGTTTTGTCTTATGTGTACAGTGTTGACAAAAAAGTATACATATTGCATTGATCTGTTTGTGAAAATTTGTATGGTACAGAAAGAAAACAAAGTGATTGTGTCAAATTGTGATCAAGTGAAGATCAAAGATGCTGGCTTGTTATATGTCCCATCTGAGGGGCAAATAAAGTTGTTGAAAATTACTGGGGTTGGGGTATAAATGTGCATTCCAAATACACTGGTACAGGTGATAATTTTGCCCTAATACATGGTATGGAGAAAAGAAAATTTGGAAAGAATGGCTGGTACAAAATACAGAAAATTAGGTAACTTCCAGTACACAAGTGAGGTAAATTATATAGATTAATATAGGGCATAGCCCTCCTTCCCAATTGTTGTTATTACAGTGTGAAGATGTTTATATTGTATTTGATTAATAAAATATGTTTAAACCAAGTGAGGTAAATAAAAATGCCCATTGTACCAGAATGGAAAACCCTTTTTTTCACCCCTCTACCTGCAGTTGACCTTGTGTGTCTATATATATATATATATATATATATATATATATATGCTTTATTTAATGAGGGTAGCTTGGTTAGGAATTAACAAGTTAATTCCTTATCTTCCCCCTAGGCCCTCAACAACATCAGTACAATGCAGTAACGGTTTTATAAACCGCTCCGAAACATATTGAGTAGTTACCCGCTGAAGACCCTTTAATTTATTTGGGCTGATACAGCCTATGTCAAAATTTTACAGAGGAACGTGTGCAATATCGACAATAGTAATTCCATGTGTATACAGGTTAGACAGGGACAGGTTAGCTTATGGAGAGTAAAGAGTTCGCACTGCGGAATAGGATATTGACTACTAGGAAGTGGTTCAGGGCAAAAAGACACAAATACAATAAACACAGTAGAATAGAGGTACTTACAAGTACAATCAGCAATTTCATACTCTCAGTTCTCATATTTCTTATAAACTTCAAGTATTCAGATTTAAATTTTACAAGGCTTGGAGAGTCCTTTACATTCTTTGGTAAGGAGTTCCATATAACTGCACCAGAATATGCCAGTGATACTTTCAGTTTATTTGTCTTAGGTTGTAACAAATATAATTTACCCTCTGTAGAAAACCTCAACTTCTTCTGGCATGAATCTTTAACATAGACAAACTTTTCTCGTAAAGATCAGGGGTCACTTTAAGGATTTTTCAGTATGGGTCCGTTGGACCCATCTTTCTCCATTTTCAGGAAAAATAGTGGGTCCATGAACTGAATCGATGGGTCCAGTCTGAAACTGTGCAAACTGGACTTCATTTGATTAATTGATTTTTTTTGGTATAATCAACATATATCACAATGATAAATAAATAAAACATGCAGGTAACTTTAGCCTAGAAATGAACATAACATAGGGTCTGTATGCTCACGCAGGTAACTCATTATTATAAAATTTAAGATTGAATAAAAAGTTACCAATATGCCAACTTGATGTAAAAGGGTCTAAAAGTTGTTGACGGTACCAAGGATGGATTCAATCTACCCAGGAACCTGCTATGACTGAGTCTATAGCACATCCCTGGTCTACCAAAAAATGGTTGTGAATGGGGCTTAACCCCTAGCACGCTGCCACTGTGCCAGTATCTGGTGTTGTACATCGTGTGCCACCGGACAGTTTTTAAACTTGCTTGCACAACAAGCGGCCTGCGTTATAGAACATGCATGGGCTCTGTTATTTTTGTGATTGATTCCATGTGATGAAATGGTCAGAAATTATATGATTTATGTTTCTGTGCACTTTCTATTTCAATATACCTGAAAAATTTGATTCCGTAGGCGGTGTTAAGAGTATGATCTTAAGTGCGGTCACTTTTTTCACCAAGCAACACGGTAGGCCTACAAGCCGTGCAACACACAAGTGAGTGTACACAGCCTGTCACTGGCATGCAAACAGGCATGGTTTTCCGCTATACATTTTTCGGCCCAAAGTCATGCACATACGAGTGTCACCAAGTAGCACGATGCCAGCAGGTTTACTGTATCAGGTCCACATTAGCTGTGCTTACTTTCCCATTCTTGTTACCACTTACTGAAAAACCCACCGGTACTTTTGGACCTGTATCCACTATTTTGGATACTACCTCTTCAAAATATCAAATGGGGACTAACCCACAAACTTGGTTGTGGATTTCACACCGAATGGTTTGCAAGTAAGGATAGCAGTATTCGGACTATCTTGGGGGTTATAATATATGAAACCAAAAGTATATATTTTGCAAATATTTCAGAGCATCAATAACGATATGATATATACTGTGGCTGTGATTCACTTTGATATCCAAATCAACTGTATTTTTGTATGCTATGTTCAAAATGGTGCATGATTATGCAGCTCAAGGTATCGTGTCACCTTTGGATTTGTAGCTGATGATGATAACTGCTTCAGGCACGACTGAGCAGGCAGATTAAAGTTAAGATAGCGACCCTCTACATCGGCAAGTTACAACTTCAGGGCATTAAAAAGGAGCCACATTTTTACATTTAAGCTCAATGAAAAACGGAGTGGCCTCCCATACCCTTGATGAAGGGCCACCCAGGGCCCGAAACATGTCAGGGGAGGCCACTTCTGATTTTTATCTTTGCAAAACTTTTGCCTTAGTGTTATTCATTTATCTTAGCATTGGATCTTTCTGGTGTTGTTCGTCACATTGAACATAATTGATATTAGACTAGTCCCACAGTGACAGACCCTGCATCTCTCATAGATCCACTGGAACATCTAGATTAATTTTATTCAGGCCATTGTGTTGTTTGACTATCTTCACATGTTTTTAAGATAGTAAGTCATGTTTTAAAAGTACTTTAATGACCGTTTGCCCTGGTAACTCAGTGAACAGACACCCGGAACCTAACGAAATATTACAATGACGATCACCGAACAACCAGGGCTATGCTGTTTCAATGAACAACCATGTTGATGCAGCTATGCTGTTTCCTTGGCCCAAGTTAAACCTCCACACAAGTTGAGTTAAAATACTATGTGTGAGTTGACTTTACTGCAAAATAACAGCACATGACGGTTGCTTTCTCGATAAAATCTTTCAACCCGGGCCATGGCTATGCTGTTTCACCGAATAACCATGGCTATGCAGCTATGCTCTTTCCCCAGCCCAAGTTGACCTTCCACTCCAGACAAGTTGAAATAAAATACTGTGTTTGAGTTGACTTAACTGGAAAATAACGGCACACGATGGCCACTTTCTCGATAAAATCTTGGAGCTTCTTTGAAATACGGTCCAAGTTTTCAGTAAACAGAATAAAGCACATGTGTACACCTTTCCACTTGAGTGCATAATGAGTGCAGGGTTTCAATGCTGAAAACCCAGACCACATTCCAAAGAACTCAATTTTTATAAGGGAAGGGCGGCGGGAAACTTTTTTTTTTCATGTTTCATAAAAATTATTTAGGGTCGGAGCTTGGGCCTTTTCAGTGGGGTCGGTCGGGTTATCGGAACCACACATATATTTTTGTAAGGCCTTAGGTAACTTGGACATTTGTTGAAACATGTTTAAATGGATGTTCTTTCCCCTTTTACACATTACCCCTTGCACGCCAGTTTGATTTGCTACCTGGGCACAGCCAAGGGCACTTGTAATTATATAAATCTGCAAGTTTAAAAATATAATTAAATTCTAGAAATATGATTTCACTTTCAATTCATTTTCACCTTAAAACAGAGAATATTTTCTCACAAGTGTATGCAGTCCAATAAAAACAGGGTTCACTGATCTGTAATATTCTTTTTTTGTTTCGTTGAAAATCAGAACTCCAAGTCTGAAAAACTTACCAACTTGTAAAAATTACCCAAAATTTGGTAACATGAACAGAACTAAAACAATTTCTGCTTTTTAGTCTGTTGTCGTACAAAATTATGTACTACCTGTATGACAAGGAATAAGTACATATATATATATCTACAGTCACATAGATACACTACTCATTGTACTGTGTATTGAAACCTTGCCTGTGTTTGGAGGTCAATACATGTCGACCTGTTGTGTTTATCCTGGTAATCGTGTGTACATGTAACTGCTTGCTGCAACCACTTTATTTACATGCCATGTGAAACTGATGTTATTTGAAGGATAAATCAATGCATGAAAGCAATTTGTTTGCTTGTATTTGTTTAAAGATTTTGACTGTGACAAAAATTGTGGTTGGCCCATGCATTCACATGTTGATACCTGCAGTATTTCTTCTGATGTGACGCACCATCGCCAATCTCTACGATCAACACAGAATAACACGTACCACGTACCAATCTTTGGGAGCATAATTCAAATGAATTCCAACATGATCAAAGTTGACTTTCTTCTTTAATTGACAGCGACCATGGATGGTTATACAGGATATATGCCAAGACTTTGTACATGTTACAGTCTTGTCAGATTGACACTGAATGTGCTATATTATGCCTGTGTAGATTTCATGCTGTGTTTACTTTTTGAATGAAAGGTCGTTTAGTACTCTCTGACGCAATGTAAACTGTTACTTCATGATATTGATACTATACATGTAAAGGCGTGCGCAAATTCCCTAATGGGTTCATAATATGAAAGATTCTATTTTCTTCTTCGACCAATGTCTCACTAAAGTCTCCCTTCTTTGAGTCACAGTGGAGTAGTAAATTGGAGCACAGTATAAACATGATAAACAGTTGTTTGAAGTTTGGAAAGTTTGAGCAATGTGTAGAGTGAAGTTACAGATAATATGAAACACAATAAAAAGTGATGACAAAAGTTGGGTTTTACATATACATGTATTGACCATTTTGATGTGGCAAGCCACATTGATGACTGAATTGTGAAATATGTAATGCCCCATTCAGTAAAATACATATTTATTCTGCATTATAGTATGGCACTTTTTCTTTTTTTTTTTGGAGTGCTCGAGCAAGTTGTGCAGTTAAAAATTTGACGTACAGGAGATTCCATTTTAAATTTTTCAAAGGAAAACTAACTGGTTCACATTGATCAGTAGTGTATGTGTAAATGGTATTTATATTTTAAAAAAAGACCACACAAGGGTCTGACAGCTAATGTAAAGATTTAAATGCCTGAATAATGTCTGACCCAACTTGTTTTGCTGAATGTATGACTTGTTATGGATTGAACATGACAGTTGGAAATTCTTGGTATATGGTATCTGCATATGTACAAAGTTTTGATGTAATACAATACCTATATACACAAGTTTAAGGCTTACAATATACATGTAGAGCCACAAACATCTATTATGTAAAGTCTGTTACATAACTGGATCAAGCTTAATACAATGTATTGAGAAAAAGAAACAAGAAAGAAAAAATGCTCAATAGAATGTGTATCTAATCTTTCACGTGAATATTTGCTGTAGATTATGGAACATAAAAAGTGACCGGTTGTAAGTAAATTTACTTAGTTGAAATAAGTGCACTGGGATCGGTAAGGTTTACCTGGAGTGGACAAGATCAGCACACTTCATAAGGTGAGAACCTACACGTTAAAGTGCTGTTATCATTGTACAAGACAACTTCAGAGATTATATCTGGGGCAACTTGCAACAATCTGAATCAAAACGTGCTGGTGAGATACAGGTGCATTGATCACATAAGAAGACGGACAATGCCAGAGAAGTTTGAGCAGTATTTCTGTCATATGTATGAAAAAGGACCTCAGCTTTCAGCTGAAGAAGAAAATAAAAAAAGAATGCTCTTGTGGAAAACATGATATGCATGTATTCTTTCTTGTGCAAAAGATAACAACATTCCGTTTCTTTTTGTATGTGTAACAAACCTTCTAGCAAATGACAGATCGGTCCCATGTTGACTTAAAAATAAAATTTCATATCGGCAAATTGTACAAATATACTGCTAAACCTCACCTATGACTTGAGGTTCAAATGATAGATGCCATACAGGTCACATAATATGTACACTGCATGCCTTATCATTTGATCAGAGACTGGGTGAGCCTTAATTAAATTCTGCAAGTTGTTACTTGTTTTGTACACCTATCTTTCCTGCAAGACTAACTTTATAAATAGCATAAATATATACCAGAAAATAAAATCTTGATATGATACTTTTTAAGCTACCTTGCCTTCCAAAAACAAAGTTATTGTGACAGAATAAGGGGTGTAAACCCAAACCAGCACATGTGTACTTCTTATGATGCAAAAAATGTGAGGTAGAATAAAAACTGTCACACACTGGCATAGTGTGATATATGTTGCTTTTATATTTTTGTTCCTTGGAAGCCAAATGTACATATAACAGTGTGGGTTTCCAAGCAAAAAGTTGATGTACATTGAAAACTCTATCCCCATCCCTCAGACAACATTGCTCTAATTTGGGGGGGGGGGGGGATTCACAATCTCTGTGAATCTGATTTTCCTTTGAAATTAATGTGATTAAGCAGGCCTGAAGTTAGTAAAGTTTAACTTTAAGAGAGATGCCTAAAATGTTGTGACAAAACAGTGCAGTGATTGGTATTTAAAAAGTACATATCGTGATCAAGTTTCTATTGTTCCTGTGATCTGGGGGTTGTGAAAATCACCTGATTAAGTAAGCCTATGCATGTGCATGAAATAACCAGTTAATTATACATGTTAGGTGTTCGTTACATTTTAACGAGTGTGATAAATGGTAATGTCAATACTCCACTGCTGATGGAAAATTTGAAAATGATACTACATGTATGCTGCCTTTGGTCAACCCTGAGGGTTGCCAACATAGACAAATTAATGTGCATCTTGTGCAGTGGGTACATGAGGTTAAAATGTACTTTGACTTGAAAAAAATATAGAGAGAGTAGGCCCGAAGAAAAGTCTGTAGAAGTGGATATTATTTCTTTGTTTGATATTCTTATTAAAAAAAAAAAAGAAAGAAAAGAAAAAGAAACAAAACCAAAATGAAACAGAAGTTTTAAAAAGAAAGTGCATTGGGACAAAGATGTTGTTTATCAGTCGAAATCAATTCAATTTTTGTATTGATATGCATATCATGTATATCAATGCAAAACTTGAATACCAAGCTTTTAGTCCAACTTCAGTCCAGTTTATGAACTTTTTATGCCCCTACCACTTTGTCTCTCTGTCTGTGTGTCTCTGAACAACACCTTTGGTGTAGTGAAAATGACCATTGCCCACCCCATGTCCAGTTCTCTTAAGAATTATAAAGTGAGACAGTTTTACACACAGTTAACGAAGTGAGATACATCTTCAGTTGAAATATAAAAAAAAGCCTTACCTAAATGCACAGAGACCTAGTGTCATGGTTTCATGCAGTCCATGTGCCTTGTATGATATTTTACTTTTGTTCATTTATGCCTAAGTGTTTTGTTTTGACATCCATTTACTGTTTCCAAGTGGCCATATAAATAATGACAAGTGGGGGCATATGTGTCCTAATGGACACTTTTATAGTACTAGAGGACTCCATAAACCAATCCTTTCATGCACCTGTACACTTGTGGAAGACATGAAATTGACAGGTTTATGTCTTCTAATAGAGTAGTATTTTCTTTTCATATATGAACAGAAATATACACTAAAGCAGCATGTGGTTTGTGAGAATGGTGGTGGCCAATATTTGATGTGAACAAACAAAACACTTGTTTCTCTGACCCACTATGAACCAATATTAGATTTGGTATCTTTGGTTATGGGAAAATATCGCAATCAAACAGGAAAAAACATGTGATTACCAACATTTCTAGATACTTCAAAATAGAGGTGAGTTTCACATATAGCATGTGAATGTGTTGACCTAGTCAGGAAAACACAATCGTGTAGCCTATCCACAACCTCGGTTCATAAAATAGACCTAAAATAACCGGGCCTTTCATGTTGAGGCTGCATATGCATTGAACAATGGCAATCGCCAAACACATGTACATGTACTTTAACACTTACACACTTTATAATTATTGTTGCCAAGGTAGACTACAAAATTTAAAGTTTCATTTTTGACTATACAAACAAAATTTACCATGCAACACCTTGAAGAATGTAGTGCAATGATGTTAGTCTTCAGTGACTGTGGGTGAGTTCATTTTATGAGGTGAACATTGATCACAGGATATTTGATTGATCTGGAAAAAGGTCACTTTTGCTTTGAGCTGTCTATTGTGTGGTTTATTTTGTTCTGTTTAATTTGTATGTTTTTCACCCTGTGATGAGGTCTCAGATTTCTAATGCTTCCTAACACAGTAGATCAGCATTTTCATGATATGAATACATATATAATTCTTCTGCTTTTGTTGAAGTTTTCTAACAATTAAATATTCAGCAAAACCTAGCAGTAAGAAGTCACATCAGCACCTGTAACAAACGCTGAATGTGTCACGTTCAGTCCATTTGTCTGGTTGTCAAGCCTCATCAAGACGCATATTTACTGCACAATAAATACATGATTTTTCATGAAAAGTGTTGACACACGTACAATATGCAGGTCTTTGTGGAGGGAGATAAAGTACAATATATCCACAAATTAGGGGGTCAGAAAGCCTACCACAAAAATGTTAGATTCATCACAAGTTACACACACAGCTGTTAAATATGTCTCATGATGTTGTTGATAGATTCTAATTTCGAAAGCAGTATTAAGTATGAGATCAAGTTGGACAGATTGACCACAGGGAAAAATACCATAGTTTGATTTCAATCATCAGATACTGATTGTCAAGTTAGAGAGCACCATGTCCATGGTGTTGCAGTAGTTAGAAGCAGTAACAAACACAGACACACACACAGACACACACACACACACACACACACACACACACACACACACAGTTACACACAATTTATGTGTATTTACAGTCAGTGTAGGGCCACTCATTACCTTTGACATGGCCCTACATGTACCTGTAATATTCAATTCTGCTCAGGTTATCGTGACACAACTATGTGTAGCTGTATATATTTCCAAGCTAACCCATTTTAATAGAGCCACAATACATATGTGGATAAATTGATCACTTAGTAGCTTGGCCTGATATTTATCTAAAGGGTAGCTAAATATATTGAATATTGATGCAGAATTTGAGCATGTGTGCAAACGATTTGGTTGCCATAGCAGCATCCAAAATATTTTGGTATGCACACACTGAGTGTGTGATAAAGGTTGCATTATTTTACATTATTGGGAATCCTTGAGAATAACATTCAGCAGAACTCTGTGTCTGTGTATTGCATGTGGACACCTGCATTTTCATGGCCATATGGGTATGGCTCCCTAGGCCTTTTTGAGAAAAGTCCCGGGGGATTTGTTTCTGTTTATATATACATGTATGTTCAACAATTGGTTTCTCTCTCTCTCTCTCTCACTCATCTTATAACAGAATATGACACAGAAACCCTTCCATCTGTGCTGTTCTTCCTCAATTTATTATATAGCTTGTAAATCAATGAAACTTTTGGCCAAATTGCAAAATCATGATAAGTAAGCCCCTTTACTTTATGTAAAAAATAAAAACAAAACATTCAAAATGAACAAAATTAAATGTACAGACATGCTCAATTTATAATAATTTATAGCAATTTATCTGATAGCTGTGTGTGAAAAAAAAAAAACGAGTTCAAAATACCTGTATTACAAAATTTGAACTTGTACCTGTACAGTGGTCCCTCTCTTATAAGGCCACCCCAAATGCAGCCAAAAAGTGGGCTTATAAGAGGGGTGGCCTCTCTTGACGGGGAGAATATAATGGAAGTAGCATACTTTCAGCATAAGAATGTTAGCCTTTCAAGAGGGGTGGCCTCTGGTGAGAGGGGCCTTATAAGAGAGGGACCACTGTACTTGCAGAGTGTGTTGTCAATGCAGGACATTCACATTGGCTGCTGAGCTCCTTTGGCCAGTACATGTACCATTTAAAAAGAAATTATGTGTGGCCATATTACTGACAGACCACTGTTATCAACCAATACAAAATTATGTTGCTGGTCCCAAACTGGCAATGTGCATAAAAATAACTGGCAAAAAGTTGTAGTCATATTCTCCAAACATATGGTGAGGTTGATTAATTGTCATGTTTGGATTCTTTGTTCCCTCAAGTATTACTAACTTCCTTTGGTTTTCTATCAATACAGTAGTCCCACTTTTGAAATACCACCCTAGGGCAGGTCATAAAGTGGTCACAATAAGCAGGTGGTCTCTCATTGGAGGTAAGATAATGGTAAACATAGTCCTAGGGACCTGGTGAATGTAGTCTTGAAAGGCAGGTTGTCTCTGAGTGGAGTGGTCTCTCAAAAGAGGGACTACTGTATGCCCACGTCATGGCAGCTGATTGTCACCACTGCCCAGCAACAGAAGCAGAAATTTTGGCAGGAAATTAATCTGCATGCCCCTGATTGACTTAAATGCTGATGGTTGTTTTCAATTTGCCTATCCCTATCATCACATCAAGTGCCCTGGAACTTGATGTAAAATTAACCTCTTTGTGCACCATAATTTTGTATGTTGTAGCAATTATTTGTACAGGCTGACATATAAGATATTCTATTTCTGTCTTTAAAACACAAACCTTTTATTTTGCTTTCAGATTTAGACTTAGCAAAGGACACTAAATTCAATATATTGAGAAAGAGTAAGGATTGTTGAAGTTTGATGTTGCATAATGTGTACAGCCTTGGCCTAATAACACAAGTTCATGGTGGGAATTCATTTCATGAAATGTGTATGTTTTTTTTGTTTTTTTTTGTTTTTTGTTTTTGTTTTTTTGTTTTTTTTGTTTTGTTTTTGTGGTGATCAGGTCATCCAATTCAATGTCAGTAAAGAATGAGACCTTTTTTAAGTTGGGTGGCAATAAAGTTTGTTTTGAAGCATCCAATATGTTGGTGGTGCAGGATCCTCAAATGTAATCACACAATACTTTAGCAAATAAATTCTGCATGTGGGTCTCAATGTCATATCAGGGCGGGGTGGGGGTTTAAGGGAATGAAAATCTGTTTTGACTTTGCAAAGCTGCCACTCACAATGTGTTGCACTGCATTGAGCAAAGATTTATAACATCCTGGAATAACTATATTGAACTAACATGTCTCTTTATTTAAGCACAGTCAGTATGTTTATGTATAAAAAAAGTTCAGACTTAGCGGCCAGAATATTCAGATGACAACCAATGTTTGTTTGTATTTTGTGCATAGCAACAAATAAGTAAAAAAGGAAATATGAGCCAGTTTTATGAATAATTGAGATGCTAAGATCTTAAT
This sequence comes from Hermodice carunculata, assembly GCA_964020975.1. Classification (NCBI taxonomy): domain Eukaryota; kingdom Metazoa; phylum Annelida; class Polychaeta; order Eunicida; family Amphinomidae; genus Hermodice; species Hermodice carunculata. The sequence continues at coordinate 51,291,068 of OZ026615.1, read as the reverse complement.
AGGAAGCATTTGGTTGTACACAATGGTAAATGTCCAACCGGGCATGTGAAATTAAATGAAGCAGAAGTTATGAAAGAGTGAATTGGCGTCAGTTCGTTGTCAGGCCTAGGCATATTTGT